>CM076849.1:99971316-100516421 GCA_039519185.1 Astragalus membranaceus
CATTTCCACGAGCATTAGCAAAGTTGGGATCAACAAACGAAGTAAGCACTTCATTCAAGTATCATAACTTTAATCATTCGAAGAGAATAAAAAGGTACAATACAATTAATTATTCAAAACAAAGCTTGAGCATGAGCTGTCAATAAACTCTCGAAATAGCTTAGTTGAAAACCCATGAGGCGATTCTTCCTTTCTTTATGAAGCACTAATTCCCTCACACTGACTTGCAAAAACTGAGAAAACTTCTGATCTGTGTACCGATATTTCTGATACTGGTAAGGTGCTGACTTTGGCCTAGATTACCAATTGTAACAATCTGAGGAGATTACCATAAGCCTTCCCGAACAAATCCCTCTCTTCAGGCCCCATCAAGGAAACAAATCCCTTCAAACTCTCTATATCTATTCTCTTGATAGCCAGAAACCTTGAATTAAGTACCACTTCACTTTTTGATCCCATTGATACTTTTTCTTTCACGCCTATGACACGATTCCAAGTTACTTTATAATTCCGGCAAACAGCTTAGATGCATGATGAATGATTTTCCAAAATTGGGGTTTTTATGAAATGCAAATGATGCAATGATGTGATGATGCTAGATGCAATGATATTCTTTCTTTTTGGTTTCGCACAGGTGGTAGTTTGAAAATTTACACGCTATATGCCACCTCATATAGGTGTTTATTGAAAAAGGAAAAGCATATTTTTGATTTTTGAAAATTTTTGAGGAAAAATTGGTTGAACTGAATGCAACAATGCAGCACACAATTTGGAAAGCCCTTGTGACCTAAAAGGGGAAGAACCTACGATCTAGGGCACTTTAGAGGTAATTTTCATGTGGCTCTATTCGCACCCTCACAAAGGTCATCAGAGCCCCAGTCTCTTTCATGAAAATCCCCGTAAATGCAGCAAACTGCTAGGTACGAAGCATCATGGAAGAGCACAACTCTGATTGAAACTTTCGCGAGTAGCCAAACGGACAAAGGTCCTGATGGGCTCCCACTACTCGAATCCATTCATCCTAAGATATCCTAGAAGACCTGGGTTATGGCCTTTTTCTATCAACACATATCATCTCAAGGTATAAGTGTGTGTGTGCGAAGGGCATTTCCTCAAAACTACCCCACCTGCAAATGAAAATCCAGACAGTCGAGACAATAGCATGCCGTCTACCCTAGGGTTCAATATCATTCAAATACAACTAGCCTAGGGTACCAACAACAAACACATTACTTACCTCAGAAAGGGAGCTGAGAAGAGGGGATTGGGGAACATATGTACTTACCTTAGAAAGGGAGCGAAGAAGAAGGGGACATAATAAGAAAGGGGAAATGCATGAAGGAGCTAAGCGTATAAGCAAAGAAACAACTATCTACTATTTTAAACAAAGAGCACACAAAGAAAGAGATGAAGAAGTGAATGCACATGAACGTATATATAAAAAAAAGAAGAAGAATAGAGACAAACAAAGCTTTTCAAATCCATCACATGAACCACACATTTAATTAATTAGGCTTGACCCTCTGGATTATACTTGCCCTTAAAAATGGGTGGATTCTCCCTCTGGAACGTGGCTAAACTGCGAGTCCCAGCATTTTCAGCACCATTTTGCTGGTTCCCAATAGCCTGAGCCATAGCCTGCAGAGCAGCAGCAAGAGCAGCATCGTTTCTCCCAGCCATTTCAAATATCACTGCAGCACAAACAAAAATTTAGAACTAATCTAACATTTCTTAATTGTCATAAGATACTATGACAGGACGACTTGGCCGGACAGACCGAACTGCTTTGATACCACTAATGTAACACCCCATTTTCTACCCGGTATTTAAATAAAAATTATCAGAGTTCAAAAATTTGTTTTTCAACTAATCCAAACGGGATGCTACATTTCTTCGAACAAACATCAACAACATAATAAAATTTCTTTTATAAATCAAAGAAAATACGCAACACGTAACACTGGAATGGGATTTCCAAAAACATATTATTCAGTCCACATGACAGAAATTAAAACGTCTCGCAGCGGAATGAAAATAAAACTCAGCACACAAAACGCAGCCTCAACATAAAAATCTCAATAAAAATGTTTAACAACTCAAATAAACAAACAAAGGAAAACTAGCGCCCATCCCCTGAGTGTTACGTATCAGAGCACTAGACCGACGCAGGAATGAAGAATAACAGCCTTCACTCATGGTTACCTATAGTAATAAACAACGAAGGGGTGAGTCTAAACCGTATAATAAGACTTATAATAAGCGGTATGCTAGAGTATAAGGACTACACCAATCACAGCAATACATTTATAGTTTATACATATACCGCAACGTTCCCAACTGATAAATAAACATCAACATCCGCAATGTATAAATGTAACAATTCTCACATCTTATATATATATAATTGTCACACAGTCATACTGTACACCAAACAAAGTAATCATCAATGATGAGCATGTATGTATGAGGTGCAGAATGCATGTGGTACCATTATCATTACTCATTAGCCAATTGGGCACGTCGCGACCGCAGCCGAAAAATAACGTCAAGACCGCAGCCCAAAAATGCATCGTCAAGACCGCAGCCTAATGTATGCATGTGACTCCATGAACAATCAATAAGCATAATTTTTCACAACCTTAAGTCACACACATAATCATTATAAATTACAACGTCAAGACCGCAGCCTAAAATCATCACCAACATTTTTTGGTCCGTAGACCCACCGTCACTTTACCACACCACTAGCAAAATACAAGTGTCCGGAAACTTTCAGCCAAATTAATTATTTTTCACATTACAGTAGCATACACAGATAGAGGACTGAACGAGCTTCGAAACGCACTTTGAAGCACTTAAAACGGACACCCGAGTCAAAAGATATAGCGAAAACAGTTTTTGTAAAAATTTGGGAACATTCCAGTATTTTGCGCTTCACTCGCGCTCCCAGCGCCACTTAAGCACAGATGAGGACGCTACAGTGCAGTTTTCGCGCCTCAGTGGCGCCTCGTGCACAACTGCAGCGCGAATTGGCAGCGCCCAACACACACTACACACACACACACGCAACACAGCGCACATAAGCAACACCCACCGAGACAACTCCAAAATGACACGTGCAAAAATAAAACCACTCGAGCCAAAACGTTTAAAATTGAATTTGGGCACGCAAATGCAAAAGATGGCAAGGTAAAATATGCCCAGAATTCGAAGTTCACCCAAAACACCCCATATACGCCCACAACAAAAACACACACACACACAATGGAACATGTACATGGGCGCCCAGGGCGCCTTCCCAAACAGTGCTGGAACAACATGGAGCCACACTGGAACATCTTAATATATTTTGGCAAGGTATTTCACACTAAGACAGCAGCTGAAACATTAAGCAAAATACAATTGACTCGGCGCCTTGGCATAGGGACCCAAAAACTGCAACAGGGAACAAGGCAGGCAACATGGCTAGACAGCACTGGGCGCCATGGGCGCCACTGGCAGCAACACAGAATATTCACAGGGCGCCATGGGCGCCAGACCAGCAACAACCGAAACGAAATTCATGGACTGGGCGCCTAAGGCGCCACTGTCAGCAACAACAACATGCCACAACCTTACCTAGGCGCCTAGGGCGCCACATCCTGCACAACAACCAAACAGAAAAATATGACATGGGCGCCTAGGGCGCCATGTCCAGCAACATAAACTCAGCAACATAGTGGCTGGGCGCCTTGGGCGCTACTTCCAGCACAACAACTAAACATGAATTTCATCAAAATCATGGCAACACAATAGCGATTCGAGGGCATAGGGAATATCAATCTCATAACACAATTATTCAAGAAGTGACACACATATGATCATGCATACAAGGTTATTTATCAAGGCATTTGACACACGCATAGAGACAATCAATATTCACAAAATCAATCACGTATCAAATTCAACAATTGGATTATGAGACAAATGGCATAAACCCTAAACCCTCACATATAACCCATTCTAAGCCCTATTATAAGGTAAGACCCACCCTTACCTTGATTTCACCGAAGACGAAGTCCTTCCTACGGAGTCACCAACAAAACCACAGCAACAGCTCTTCTTTTCCTCTTCTCTTTGTGCGAATCCCCTTCTTCTCTTTCTCTTTCTCTCTTCGCGACCGCCTAGGGCCTTAGCTAACGGGCTTGGGCTTCTTGGGCCAAACTTGCCATCCCAAAATTATTAATACCACTCCCTTCAATTATAAAAATAAAATAACATATTAATAATTTTAATATATTAATAAATATGCAACACTTAAATAATTTAATCAAATAATTAATTCAATTATTTTGGGTGTTACACTTCTGAGATAAAGCAATGAGTCGCACCAGAGTCATACAGAATATTAACAGTTTGATTAAAGAGAGAACCTGTACCCCTTATAAGATTATCGGCTGGTTTGATGGTCTTAGCATCCAAAGTGTTGACTCGAGCCTGCTTCGGAGCATCAGAAGACTCCAAGAAAGCTTTCCTTGACGGGCAATTATTAGCATAATGGCCCACTTCTTTGCAAAGGTAGCATTGGTTTGGCCCGACCTGACACTTTCCTCGATGATTCTTTTTGCACACATCACACTTGCCAAACCCTGTAGTGTTGTTTGACTATATCTGCTTCCCTTTGCTCGAATTCCCTTTATACCTAGGGTTTGATGTAGTTGACTCACTACTCTTTCTTTTATCCTTCCAGAAATCTTTCCTCTCAGCATACATTCTTTTAAGATCGCTCTCAGCTGAATGAGCTTGTTGAACCAAAGCAGGATAAGTGATCATGGAATAAGAACTGAGACCTTGGTTCACATCGCCTCTAAGGCCTTGTTTGAACATCATCATCTTCCACTTATCATCAGGAGCGGTGGTCCCCAATTCATAGAATTGTGACAACCTCTCAAATTTTGCAGCATATTCCCTAACAGTCATCTCTCCCTGTTTTAAACTCTGAAATTCCATCTGCTTGGCAAGTCTTTGAGAGTCGGGGAAATAATGACCCAAAAATAATTCCTTGAAATTAGTCCACTCAAGAGGAGTTCCCTGAGTTTGTAGCATTCTACGAGCATTAACCCAACAGGTGTGAGCATCCTCGTCTAGAGCATTAGCAGCACAAATTACTTTTTCTCCTTCATTGCATTGCAAAGTATCAAAGATCCGTTCCATGGCATCTACCCAGAAATGGGCTTTCATTGCCTCGGATCCTCCTTTGAAGGTTGGGGGTTTCATCTTCAGAAACCGGAAATACACCCTGTTGTGATCCTCAGGTGTTGGCGTATTGACTGGCTCAGTTGGTTGTGGTTGAGGCATCTGGTGCATCTGCTGCATTTGAGCCATTTGAGCCATCTGTTGCTGTTGCATTAGCATCATGTCATTCATCATCTTCTGCTGAGTCTCGATGACATTCTGCATCCATTCTTGATGAGGATCAACAGGTGGGTTTATTCTACCTCTTCCAGCCATGATTCTGCGAAATATGCACAAAGTATTAAGTTGATCAGGCTCAATGTCTAATAGCATATTAAGAAGAATCAGACTTAGAAGACGTAAAAGACTCTTAACATCTAAGTCCGACTAGGTCGAACCGCTCTGATACCAAATGTAACACCCCGGTATTTCTAACATGTAGATAGACCGAAAGATGCACAGATGCGGAAATTCAGAGGACACAATTCCTGTTTAAGTATTGGACATACAAATTTTTCCGAAATAAACACATAGTCGGAAATAGCATTACTTCATAAAATAGAAGTTCATCGGTTCCATACCGAACGGATTACAATATCCAAGTCCAAATACCAAACAGAAAACATAAAATGGTTTGTAAAACTCTTAACCAATACAAGTTTATACAACCAAATGGAACAACAAAAGAACAAAGGAGAAATATGACTAAGTCTTCGGCACCTCCGAGAGTATACCAACTACTCGTGCACAATAGTCTTCCTTTTTTCCTGCTTCTCTGAAAAACAACAAATATGGATTGGGTGAGATAACATTATCTCAGGGAGTCCTACCGTGCCCCCTCACTGACACTCGGTTCAATTTATTAAACCGTTACAACGTATTCATAATAGCTATCACAAGCTACAAATCGAAATGCCAAGCAAATCGTGTTATTATCTTAGCTTAGCATGAAACGGCTGTACAACGACTACGAATCCCGAATCATAAGCTATAAATTGAAATGCCGACTGTACAACAACTACGAATCCCGGCAAATCGTGCTTTCCATTTAACTTAGCATAAATCGGCTGTACAACGACTACGAATCCCGATAACCCACGAATTGACCACGCCAAAATGTATACAGGGCCTAGGTAAGGGATCATGACTTCCCTCCCTAGTATTCTACTTGTCGGGTCGTCACCCAACGCGATTCATATGACAATACATATCAATTCTCGAGAGTTAGATAATTTATATCTTTTCGATCACCAAAGGATCAATAACATAAGCCTTTTAGATAATTTATACCCATATCGATCTATAGCCCGTTTTTATGAATTCTAAGTTAGACATCCGGCGTTATAATCATAGTGTCGAGAAGGATCCACGATCCGGTTTGTTATACCAAAAACATGATCTCACACGCGATCTAAGTTTCGGTTTTGAAAACAGATTTGACTTTCAAAAACAGTATGATTTCCAATATCAAGGTTGTATATATAGTTAGGTTTTTGAATAAGCTTTCCAAATCATTTTAGAACACCTCAATCGGGTTCCCGGATCAAAAGTTATTGCGAAAACAAGTTCAGGGACTTTTTAGTGGAAACTGCAAACCGTCGCGACGCGAACAGATACCGTCGCGACGCGAAAAGTGACAGAAACTTTTGCGTCACAAAATTCAATGGTTTCGCGACGCGATGGCCACGGGCCGCGACGCGAAAAGTGACAGAATTGGTTGAAAACAGCATTTCGAAAACCCGTTTTGTACCGTTTCGCTTTCTATTCGACCCCGACACATTTCCTAACCATCTAGACTTAAAAACAGATGTTATAACCAACATTTCAGTCCATATTCCAGTGAAAGCAATTAAATCAACAATTCATAGATTACTCAATATGTCGATAAAAACCGTAAAACGCTATTTTTCTCAAAAACGGTTTTCGACTCGAAAATCTTTCGAAATCAGTTTTTCACCGAAAAACCAAATTTGACACAACATTAGAAAAACATATTTTTCCCTAATCGTGAGTAGAACTCACCCGTTGACGATCGTTGAAGAGCTCTATCGAATCACCCGACGACCGAAACGCCAAGAACGCACGAACGGTTTCTACTAGGCACCAACTAGAGGCTACAAACAGCAACCAATCTTTACCACAGCCACATGAACACAACTCTACACTACTGGACTCCCTCCCACATGAAATCTAAGGTTAGAATGTCCTTCCCTTCAGCTGGTAAGAACATGCATGCAACAATAAATTAAAACTTCACCATTTGAACACTAATCTCGAAGCTGAGATCGAGAGATAGAGAAGGATTCAGCTGCTGAAATGAGTTTCATTGAGAAGGAAATCGAATTTGGATTGAGAAGGTGAAGGAAACACTTACATGCAAATGGGTTCAGCTGGAGCTCTCCATCCTCCTCTCCCCTTGCTCGCGCCCCTTTCCTTCTTTCTCCTTTTCAGTTTCAGCTTTTCTTTCTTTTCTGAATGTGAGGAATGAGTAAGTGAGGAGAGTGTGGCTGAATGGTTCCAGGATAGGGGGTGTTTATAGTGAGGGTGTAAAATTACGATTTTGCCCTTCAGTTCACTTACTTCATTTAAGCCATGGCTGAACCATAATTCGATGGAGACTACAACATTTAGACAATTTTCTCGACTATTAATCCCCGAGACACAATCAATTATTCCCACAATAATTAATCGGCCTCCGACATCATAATACGAGTCTTTAAAAAAAAATTAGGGATGTTACACTTTTCATTTTTTCTCACTTCTCAAAACAATTCTCCATTAGTTCAAAAGTCATAATTTTCGTAATATTAACTCGTCTTGATTTCAACCTCTCAAAAGGATTCCTATTGTTTCTCAAAGATTTTCCATTTGTTTTGCATTTCTTAAGTCACTTTCTAACTACTTTTCAAAAATCTGAGACAAGTGCTACACTCACTTCTATGAGATCTCCTTTAAGTTTCTTTTTCCGAAAATGATTTACTTAGTCGCAGTAGCGGTCATACCTACTTATGCCTCATCTAACCCTCCTTCAAAGTCACTCCCAATCCACCGGACATCTCAATCACAGATCATCAACATCATATGTTCAATTCACAACATAGAACAAACACATATAAAATCCCACAGAGGACAACAACACACAATGTCCGCATAGGGACTCAATCAACACAAAATCACCAAAGCTCACAAACAAACAAACAACAAACAAATACCAACCACAATCTCAAACATATAATAGTAACTAGAAAGAAGCCCTTACCTCAAGCGCTTTCCTTCTTAACATAGATTACATCCGGTCGCACCCACGACCTCTACAACTCGATCCTTTCTATCTACGTGCACATATTCTACTTTACTTCTCTTTATCAAGAGTCACTGCTATCATTCAGAGAACGACAAATCCCAAGGTGATAGACAAATACTATATATCTACTCCTACTTATGTATTCAACAAAATGTCTTTCAAAAATTAACTCAAAACACCAAAATTTTCCTAAGTATTTTTGTGACGAAAATTCGACAGTCTCCTTTGGGATTAGGTCGTTTTCCAAATTTTCCTGTCCAGACAACAACACAAATTTACAGACATTTCCTGTCACTTTAAATCTCGTACTTTAAGAACCAATTTAAAGGATCAAACATGATAACTCATAAACATTTTTCAACAACTCAAACATCAATCAAAACAAGATTGGCTAGTTTTCCTCAATACCCGTTAATATTCCGGTTTAACGGTTTTTCACCAAAACGCTTTCTAATCTCACGTCAAACTGAAATATTGACTTCATCAACCAATCAAACAATCCAAAAACCAATTTGACATAAAACGTGATTTTAATGATTTTTCGTACAAAGTACTTTTCGACAACTAACCAAAAACCGAAACACAACTCAACATATCAAGTTCATTTCGAATCCAATATCACTCAATACATTCACGTGTAATTAGTTCCGAGGCTCCAAATACTAGTTTTCATAAAATACGGTTTTAGACTAAAAATCTTTCGAAACCAACGGAACGTTCACACAACCAATCAACATAAAATTCATTTCAAAATGAAATAAACCTAAACGTGAGTAAAACTCACCTACCGTGATGAAAATCACGAAACACCGAGACTTTCCGCAACTCAAACCTCTGACTCGCGAGAACTCACTTTGCACCTAGGCACCAACATAGCTCCTAGAGCTTCAAAAATCAACATCAACATCCCAACTTGATTCCAAAGCTTTGGGCTTCCAAAATGAAATTCACCATCATCCCTATTGCTTCCAATAAGCACTATTCATCATCTTCAACCTCCAATTTAGCTTCAACCATAAAATCCCAAATTTGATTTTCAAACCCTAACTCACCTATTCTTTGATTCCTTCACTCCAAGCTAACAATCAACCCTCATATGGACTTCTCCAACCTCTCCAACTACTTGAAACAAGAAGAAGCACCAAAATCACTCTTTTTCCTCTAAATGAAGGAAATGGAACAAGGAATTGAATGGTTGAAGAAAAAACAAGCTTCCATGGAAGATCCTAACTTCCTCTCCTCTTCTCCCTCTTCGTTTCCCCCTTTCTCTCTTTCTCCATTCTTTCTTTCTTTCCTTTCTTTCTACGGCTCACACTCTTTTTTTCTTTTCTTTTCTTTTCTTTTCTTTCTCTTATATAAAAGTAAACATTTAAGTGTGGTGGGGTAAAATACCATTTTACCCTTACTCTATCCAACAATTTCTAACCAAACCTCAATAAATTTCTTATTTGATTTTAGCTCCCAAAAACCAACTTCTTCAATTTCTAAATATACACCAACCAATAATTAATTTAGTACTCAATTAATAAAATTATTAACTAAGCACCATAATAATAAATTGATTGGGTTTAACTCCAAAATAATTATCTTAATTATTTTGGTGATGTTACACTTAACGCATTTATTGACCGATTCAACATAGAAATCGAGAAGATCAAAAACTTGAAGTCTACAGTAGCCTTACATGTGATGATCGTTGGCTTAAAGCCTGGACCATTCTCGGACTCACTTGGCCGAAGGCAACCAAGTACTTTGGACGAGCTCAGGCGACGTGCAAAAGCCTATATCATTATGGAAGAGCTCGTCGTGGCCAAGATTCCAGGCACGATGAAGACGAACAAAGGAAAGGCACCGGCTCACGATCCCTGACCACGGGAGGGGGGATCTTCTAATATTATGAAGAAATTAGGTTTCTTTTAATTATTAGTCTATTAATTTAGTCAAACAAACATATAAAAGAGAACATCAAATTTATTGTGAATTTGAACAAATTATGTAGTAATCTCGACTAAAATGATGGTTATTTTCATGAAATTAACTTGAAGTTTTTGTTGGACTGAAAATTCTATCAATATCACTAATTCAATATTATGAGACTCAACTAGGCTGAAGATTTTCATCAAAACACATAAAGAATGTAATTTATTTAAAAGGTTTGAAAATGGACAATTTAGAAAATGAAATTAAACGATTTGATCAAGATTCATGTAAAAAAGAAGGGTAAAATATGTTTTTAGTCCCTACAAAATCGGCTCCTTCTAAGTTTAGTCCCTACATTAACGAAATAGGCGTTTTGGTCCTCATCTTATTTTTTCGTTTTCAATTTTAGTCCCTCATGACTTTTAATAGCGCTTCAAAACTTTTAATAGCGCTTATAAAAGGTCAAAAAAGCGCTATTAAAAGTTTTGAAACGCTATTAAAAGTCATGAGGGACTAAAATTGAAAACGAAAAAATAAGATGAGGACCAAAACGCCTATTTCGTTAATGTAGGGACTAAACTTAGAAGGAGCCGATTTTGTAGGGACTAAAAACATATTTAACCCAAAAAAGAATTAACAAGAACTTTGAAAAAGAGGGGAAAAGAAATTCAAAGGCAGAAAAGTGCATATAATCATAAAATGATGAAAAGTAAACTGTGGGATTAGACGACCCTTGTCGTCCTCATCATAGTAACCCTTTACACTTATTCTCTTAATCTCCAAAACGTATGAATTTAAAACTTTACTTAATTATAAATATGAACATGCATCACACAGATAAAGACATAATCTTAAGAGTTTTACAAAATATGTGGCAATACTAAAGCCACTCAGATATATCAAATTTTTACAGAACAACGAAACACAATAATATAAAACAAGGTCAGCCAAATAACTAACTAGCGAGACTCAAATGACTCACACACTGGCTAAACAAAACTCAGGTTCTCTTAATGAGACACCTGACTGCTCGATCATATTGTACTGGCATCCTCGGTGCTTTCAACGCCTGTCGTGGAACGAAAACCATCTCCATCTATTAGAAGTGGCTCCTCGACTGGATCTAAGTGATACATACAAATATTCAAACGAAAAACACATAGGGCTAAGATACATGTATAAGTTAGAAAAATGGGAAGATAAGATAAAGCTCAATTAATGTTACAGGTGCATTAAATCAAATTATTTCTTATCTTCTATTCTTTATTAATATCTTATTTATCAGACTTTAATATGAGTATGTGTCAATATTATATGCTGACTCTGGCCATATCCTGTTGCCACTAACTAAATTGACTAAGTTACACAATAAGAGGGGTTGAATTATGTACCCTTTTTAATTTCTGAGACCGGAAACCTTCTCAACAATTTGTTCTCAAGAATAACTTAGAGATGAGAAGGTTGAAGTTAGTTCTATGGTGTAGAGTGAGTTGTTGGGGATGTTGTTTGGGTCAAAATGATGGAAATGGAACAAGGAATTGAATGGTTGAAGAAAGAACAAGCTTCCGTGGAAGATCCTCACTTCCTCTCCTCTTCTCCCTCTTCGTTTCCCCCTTTCTCTCTTTCTCCATTCTTTCCTTTCTTTCTACGGCTCACACTCTTTTTTCCTTTTTTTTTTCTTTTCTTTTCTTTCTCTTATATAAAAGTAAACATTTAAGTGTGGTGGGGTAAAATACCATTTTACCCTTACTCTATCCAACAATTTCTAACCAAACCTCAATAAATTTCTTATTTGATTTTAGCACCCAAAAACCAACTTCTTCAATTTCTAAATATACACCAACCAATAATTAAATTAGTACTCAATTAATAAAATTATTAACTAAGCACCATAATAATAAATTGATTGGGTTTAACTCCAAAATAATTATCTTAATTATTTTGGTGATGTTACACTTAACGCATTTATTGGCTGATTCAACATAGAAATCAAGAAGATCAAAAACTTGAAGTCTACAGTAGCCTTACATGTGATGATCGTTGGCCTAAAGCCTGGACCATTCTCGGACTCACTTGCCTGAAGGCAACCAAGTACTTTGGACGAGCTCAGGCAACGTGCAAAAGCCTATATCATTATGGAAGAGCTTGTCGTGGACAAGATTCCAGGCACGATGAAGACGAACAAAGGAAAGGCATCGGCTCACGATCCCCGACCACGGGAGGGGGGATCTTCTGAGAAGCCCATGAAAACAAATTGATAAACCTACCCCCTTAGAAGGAAAGTCCCTATGGCACAGATCGCACGAAGTACTGCGAGTACCATAGAGTGCACGACTATACGATTGATGAATGTCAGACACTCAAATACAAGATCGAGAAATTGATCAAAGCTGGGAATTTCAAAACGTATGTGGACAGAGACAGGAGAAGGGAGCCAGATAGACAAAATAATAACGGAGGTCGGGATACAGGCATATCCCCTACTCACAACAACCAGCAGCAGAGTGCAACAGCCACTAAAGGAAATGATCCCTCGCCCGCAAATAATAGGATCAACATGATCGCGAGTGGCATCATCGGGGGAGGTGACACCAATGGAAGCTGGAAAAGATACCTCTGTGCAACCAAGTAGATAAACTCTATCACCTCAGCGATTGAACCCCTCCCTCTGATCACCTTCATAAGGACCGACTGTCGAGGGATTGATTGTAACATCCCTAATTTTTAAAATATAATTTTCGTGGATTGTAAATAATTCCGAGTCGGGGGATAAAATGATTCACGATTCGGAACCGGGTTAGTCGAGAAATTTTATGTCGAGTGAATAACCATTGAAATTTAGGGGTTTGAGCACCAAGACATGAGTTAATGGGCCAAGGGCATTTTGGTCCTTTTACCACCACTTACACCCCTCAGCCCATTACACTCCACCCAACTGAACTCACCCTCACTCTTTTCCCTTATCTCTTTCAGCTGGAATCAAAAGAATTAAAAACAGAAAACTAAGGGAGGAGAGAAGGAGGTAGGAGAAGAAGAGGAAGGAAGAATGAGCAACCCTCACCACCTTCAAAACCTCTTGCATGTGAGTAACCTTTCCACCTTTCTCTTTGATTTTTCGAGCTCTTCTCAATGAGCATAGTTTCATCTCCTCATTCCTATCATAACTCAGATTACCATGGATGAACCTTAGAGCTTCAAATAAGAACAATGGAGTCTTGACACATTGCGAGGCTTGCATGTGGTTGAAGGAAGCTCATAATCTGTTGCTGAAGTGTTTTCAACTAGCCTCATGGTTGCTCAGATCGTTGGAGTAGTGGTTAGAGCGTTGTAGTGTTGCTGGATTCGAGTTTGAAGGTTGGGGCTGTAGATACAAGTTCATCAGAAATTTCTACAGGAAAAACTGGGTGAACGACCTTCGGTGTTTACCTTCTATCTCTCTGTACACAACTCCTATCAACGTGATTTTTGGTTATTCTGAAATTAGACACAAAATGCTTCAAATTAGGCACAAGAATGGACTGATTTCATTGAGTGTGGGGGGAGAACAATAAATTACAAGTTTCAGTTTTGAATTTGGACACAGTCTGGACCCAGTCACCTTGTTTCCGTTATATCTCCCAGGATACTGGTTGCATGTGCTTGAAACTTCCTCCATCAGAAAGTAGACAAAATTCCCTTCGCAAAGGGCACCTTTTTTGCTAAGTTTGGTTGAGATTTGAGTGAGTTATGCTCGTTGCAAACTGGCGGTTTGTTGCTGGAAGTAGCAGGAGCGAGTTCGGGAAGATTCGTGGAATTACCGTTCGTTCGAGTTTGCGAAGCTTCGGCGTTGGGAGCGATTGTCATCGCCAAAATGTGAGTTCTAATACTCACTAGGATTGTTTTCAGCCTTTTCATTTTAATTGAGTCGCAAATTTGTGAAATTCTGGTACGAAACCGTATTGCGAAAATGCCGTTTAAGTCATGGAACCGTTAAAACTGCTGGACTGATTTATAATTGATTTGCTGGACTGAATTGTGATTGTTTTGGACTGTTGTTCCTTGATGAAATTATGTGTTAATGGCTGAATTGGTTGCTGTTTGGATACTTAAATCGTTGCTAAGTTCACTGCGTAGAGTCATTCTGGATAGGTTCGGTTTCCTGGTAACTGGGAATGTGTTTCTAGTTGAAAAATTATAAAACTCAGCATTTTAGAAACTAGACTGAAGGCATGTCATTTTGGCTTTGGTATGGTTGCATTTGGACTTGTGTAGCTCAAGATATGAGCATCACAAGTTAGGGTAGAATCCTGGAGACAATCTGGGGATAGGTTCAGTTTCTGGGATTCTGGGGATGATGTAGGTATCCAAAAATTTTGTGGTATATTGTTTCAGAAACTAGACTTAATGCTCGTCATTTTGGTCCTGATTTGGTTGCATTTGGACTTGTGTAGCTCAAGATATGAGCATCACAAGTTGGGGTAAAAATCAATTATTAGGAAAGGTCATCAGTGACGCGCGGGATGGCAGAAAGACAGCCCAGAGTCGCGCGCGACGCGCGACTTACGCGCGAACGGCGCGCCAATTGGCAGTGACCATGCAGTTTTCACTAAAAAGTCCCTAAACTTGTTTTAACCATAACTTTTGATCTAGTGGTCCGATTCAAGTGTTCTAAAATGCGTTGGAAAGATAATAAAAAGGCCTAACTGAATATGTAATAAAAGTAGTGCTATTATCTTGTTGTGGCTATGACTGAAGTGGTAGTGTCGATCGGGAAGTAATTAGGGATCGGAACGGAATGATACGATAAATGATAGTCACGCACGGATCGTGTGTATGGGCGCACGAGTCGTGCATGGTCTTCGGGTTGCCTATTTTAAAAAGTGTTTTAAATCATTCCGAACGATTCCAATTGCTTTCTAATCCCTCCTTCCACCTTCCCCAATGTTTCTATAATTGAATTGCCCTGAATTGAGTGGTAATTGACTGTGATTGGATCCAGGTTATATTAGTGTCATGTGATTGGTTATGTTTGGATTATGTTCAGGTGCAGTGAATGCTCATGTGATTGACCATTGGTTTCATGTTATGACTGTGTGATTGATATATGTGTTAGACTGACTCATTGAGTAAGGTTATTAAGTTAAGTTAGCAAACATTAGTAATCCCTGTGAGATCACTAAATTATAAGGTTAAGTTAATAACTAGATCACCTAATGTTAAGAATAAGATTAGGTCATGATGAAGCTCAGTGAATGAGTATGTTTTCAGGTTAGGCTCAGTGATTGAGCAGTCTTCATTGTTCATTGTTATTGTATATTGTATATGCATCATTGTTTAGGCTCAGTGATTGAGCATAGTTCATTGTTAGGGTGACGACCCTATTTCAGATTAGTGTGCTGGGGGAGAGGAAGTCATGATCCTTATGAACCTAGGCTCCATTAGTGACCCACTAGTGATTAGTGGGGACGGGTTCATCGGAAGCTTATTATGCCAAGTGACCGGTGACACGCTAAGAATCATTGTTAGGCTCAGTGATTGAGCATAGTTCATTGTTAGGCTCAGTGATTGAGCATAGTTCATTGTTAGGCTCAGTGATTGAGCATAGTTCAGCCACATAGTCAACTTTGAGGACTATGAGTTTTAGATAATGAATCAAGCATAATTGAACCGAGAGAATTAGTAAGGGGTCGCGATAGAACTCACTGAGACATGTTGTCTCACCCAATCCATTGTTGTTGTTTTTCAGTTAAGCAGGGAAAGTTGAAGACCGTGAGGCATGGCTATGAAGATGCTTGAGGAGCAGCCGCTATCTTTATTTCTTTATGTCTTATATTTCAGTTTCCCTTGTATCTCTGTATTTTGTATTCAGTACCTTAAGACTACTCGATTGTACGACTTATGTATTTCAAGTTGTGAATCGCTTCCGCAGACTTTCGGTTTTGAGTATTGAACACTAGTTGAGGGTGTAAGGACCGACTTTATTGATATGCAGTTCAGTTATTTTAAGCACGTTTGATGAGTGATTCATCAAAGTTTAGTATGTGTTCAATATGTTAAAAGGAAAGTCACTCTGATGTATGCCAGTAGTGCGCTTCGGTAATTTCTACAAGATAGAAATTAACGGGGTGTTACATTGATCAAATCAGAAAGACCCAATGGTAGTAACGGTTGAGCTTGCAAACTTCTCAGTACGAAGAGCTTTGGTGGACCAAGGAAGCTTGGCAGACGTGATCTGCGGAAAAACATTTGATCGGCTGAAGCTAGCCACCTCGGTCCTCATGCCATACACTGGCAGCCTAGTCGGGTTCTCAAGAGCATCCACTAGAGTCACCGGGTACTTTGACGTACTATTCACTTTCTGAGCTGATCTCGAGCCACAACAGTAGATGCCCGGGTCCTCATAGTGGAATCCAACACCATGACGGACAACACCTACAACATGAACATTGGAAGACCCATCATCAACGCTCTGGGGGCGATAGTCTCCACATGAACATTGGAAGACCCCTACTCAACGCTCTATGGGCGATAGTCTCCACTCCACACTTGGAAATGAAGTTCTCACTCAAGGATGTATAGATAGCCACCATACATACTGATCAATAGGAGGCAAGGCAATGTTATGTCAACAGCCTGAGGAAAGGAACTTTGAAGAGGCCGGGAAGAACCACAGGGGGGCTAAGACTGACCGATGTGCCATGTTTGAACTCTATCCTCTCGGGCGGAGAACGAATGTCGACCTATCCCAGTCAACGACATCAAGCAATTAGTGGTCGCAGGACCCGGGAAGAAAGTCAAGATCAAGACCCAGTTTCAAGAAAAGGATGAGCAAGCCTTAATCCAGGTGTTAGCCTCAAATGCCGACTTGTTTGCTTGGGGTCTCAGGGACATGCCTGTCATAGACATCAGAGTGGCTTGCTACCGATTAGCTATAGACCCAGGAGCCAAGTCGATCTCTCAAAAGAAGAGGTAGATGCCAGTAGAAAAGCGCCAGGCGGTCCGGGAGGAAACCAACAACCTACTAAAGGCAAAAGTCGTAAAAGAAATCAAACATCCCATGTGGTACTGGTCAAGAAAAGTAATGGGAGGTGGAGAATGTGCACATATTTCACAAATATGAACAAGGCCTGCCCAAAAGAATCATACCCACTAACAAGCATAGACACGCCGGTAGGCGGGACGTTAGGGTACTGAGTGCTGAGCTTCATGGACGCCTACTCCATCTACAATCAGATCAAGATTAACCCACTAGATGCCCCAAAGACTACTTTCATGACCGACACTGCCCACTACTACAATGGGGTCATGCCTTTCGGCCTAAAAAATGCAAGGGCGACATACCAGCGTCTCATGGACAAGGTATTCATAGATCACCTTGGCAAACACATAGAAATCTACATGGATGACATGGTAGTTATATCGAACGAGACCCCTCACCACGAAGACCTCCTCGAGATATTTGAGGCATGAGGATGTAACAAATCAAACTCAACCCAGAAAAATGCTCCTTTGGGGTCCTCGGCGAAAAATTCCTCGGATTCATGATCACTCATAGAGGGATAGAAGCCAACCCAGACAAATGTTGAGCAGTGATTGAGAAGAGAAGTCTGAACTGCATAAAACAAGTACAAAGGCTAGCATGAAGAATTGCAGCCCTATCAAGATTCATGGTGAGGTCGGCCAATCAGCCCCTCCCATTCTACAAAGTGCTGAAGAACGCAGCAAAATTTGAATGGACCGAGGAGTGCGAAAAAACCTTCAAGGAGCTAAAGGAATTTTTAGCATCGTCTCGTGTGCTCACTCGGCCAACAGACAGGGCTCCCTTACTGCTCTACCTAGCTGCAAATTATCAAGCCATCAATGTCGGGCTAATAGAGGAAAGGGATAAGGAGAAGTTCCCGATCTACTTCACAAGCAAAGTCCTCCATGGAGCAAAGGTCAGATATCAGAAGATCGAGAAGTTGGCTTTAGCTATTGTCATAGTTGCTCGACGGTTGAGGCCTTATTTTCAATCACACTCGGTGATAGTCAAGATAGACTACCCGATCAGAAAAATACTCAGAAATTCAAGCTCTCACGACGAATGGTCGCATGGTTCGTAGAACTGTCAAAGTTCAACATCAAGTTTGAGACAAGAGGACCAATCAAAACTCAAGTTCTGGCTGATTTCATAGCCGAGATAACTCTAGTACCCAAGAAAGAGGTATGGATCCTATACGTGGATGGGTACTCAAATATCTAAGGAAGTGGAGTTGGTATAATCTTGGTGAGCCCGACTTGGATATCTGTCAAACAAGCGCTTAGATTCAAGTCCAAAGCACGCAACAACCAAGCAGAGTATGAAGCATTGTTCGCCGGTCTTCAACTATCCTTGGAACCGGGGGCTCAAAATTTGATTGTCAAAACTGACTCACGGTTAGTAGCCAACCAGGCCGAGGGAGATTACCAAGCTCGGGACGAGGTCCTAGCCCGTTACCGTCTCCTAGTACTCGAAGAACAAAGCACAAAATCCAACTTGCTGGCGAAATTAGCAAGCATGAAGACTGAAGGGTAACACACTTCCATAGTGGTGCACACACTCGCAAATTCGAGTACTCACCTAACTCTAGTCGAAGTCATACAACTCATCGACTCTTGGATAAAAGAAATGAAGACCTATCGAGAGAATGGGAGTCTCCCGAGTGATAAGAAGAAGGCCGTGAGAATCACACTCCAATCCCCTCATTACACAATGATCAGGGGAAGGTTGTACAGAAGAAGCTGCGTGCAGCCACTGCTCATATGTGTGGACCCAACTGAAGCAGATTATGTTATGAAAGCACTCCACAAACGCATCTGTGGAAATCACTACAAAAATCGAGCCTTGGCAGCAAAGGTGCTCCGAGTTGGGTACTACTAGCCCACTCTGCGAGCCGACTGCCTATCTTACATCAAAAAGTGCGACAATTGCCAAAGACATGCGAAGAAAGCTCAACCCCCCTAGAGAAGCTTCATGAAATTTCCACATGTTGGCCCTTAAATTCATAATAGTGGCAGTCGACTACTTCACTAAATGAATTGAGACCGAACCACTGGCAACAATCACCGCTGAGCAGGTTAAAAAGTTTGTATGGAAGAACGTGGTTTGCCAACACGGGTTCCCACATACAATCATCACAAATAATGGAACCCAGTTCGCTAGCGCAGTTTTCCAATATTTCTGCAAGGAATTCAGGATCACTCTTAGATTTGCCTCAGTAGAACACCCACAGGCTAACAGCCAAGTAGAAGCTGCAAACAAAGTGATTATGATCGGCCTTAAGAAGCACCTGGACAATGCTAAGGGAAAATGGGCTGAGGAACTTAGTTGGGGTACTCTGGTCCTACCACACTACCCCGCAATCGGCAACCAAAGAAACCCCCTTCCGACTCACTTATGGAATGGAGACAATGATACAAGGTGAATTCGGACCCCGCTCTCTTAGAAGGGAGATGCACGAGGAGGTACAACAAGAAGATGAAGCTCGGGTCGAACTCGATCTGATCAAGAAGATCAAAGAACAAGCCTAGCTCAGAGAAATGGCAGCCAAGCAAAGGGTCGCTAAACACTTCAACAAGAACGTGTTCTCAAGAACCTTCAAAAACGTCACTCTCGTGCTTAGAAAAATTGAGAATGCTCGAAAAGAAGCTCAAGAAGGCAAGCCCGGAGCTAACTGGGAAGGACCATTCCAGATCAGCGAAGAGTTGATGAAAGGAGGTTACGAGTTGGAAGAGCTCTCCAGGAAGCCCATACCGAGGTTGTGGAATGCTACACACCTCAAACTTTATTTCAGTTAAGTTAAAGTTGTAACAGGGCGATGTACTCTTTTTCCTCTGCGGCCTTTTTCCCCACTGGGTTTTTGGTCAGTAGAGGTTTTAATGAGGCACGTCCTTTGTTTTATTTCGATAATAATAAGAAACATTTGTTCTTAAGCTGTTTCCTATTGAAGTTAATATTGCAAATGCACTACGAAGAGCGACTAACCTGCAGGTCGGAATAAAGACCTCGACAGAGGTAGCTCCACAAAGATCTGAGCTTAACAGATCGAAGAAGGTTGGCATAAGAACCATGGATCCCTCGGTATAGATTCCAAAGCACAAGCCTGAGTGCTAGTCCTCGGCATCTCCGGATGCGTCGTCTCGGAATCAGAGTCGAAGGAACCACCCTTAAAATTCTCGGTGCTACATATGCCTGAGAGCAACAATGAGAGGTCTGAGCCCTCACTACTCGAAGAGGGTTGGCATAAGAACCCTGAGGCCTGGCCCGCCTCAAGGATCTGAGTTCCGGAACAGCTCAAAGGAGTGCTCTTGGAAAAAAGAAACTTAAAGAGGGTTGACATAAGAACCTCGGGTCCCCCGTTTGGACCCAAACATAAAGCCCAAAGCCACCGAGCTCAGAACCTCCTGGCGCCTTAGAATTCGGAAACAAAATTCAAAGGAACCACCCGGAATTTCGAAAGCCCGAATGCAACGTCCTCGAAACCTACAAAGGCTAACGCCCCTAAGCTCGGCACCCCAGGTCATATCCAACTCAAAATAAGGGTTGGAATGAACCAACTTTAAGCCTGAGAGCCTCATCCTCGACAAACGCCCCAAACAAGGGAAAACAGAGGAAGCCCAACACCACCAAGCTCGACACTCTCGGTATCTTCCTACTCGGAAAAAGAGTCGGGAAGAGCCAACTCAAACTTAAAGCAAAGCCCGAGATCCAAGTCCTTTGCACATGTTTCCAAACATATGGAAACCATTTGAAAGTCCGATAGCCCTGTCCTCGGCATAGAGTAAAGCCCAAACCAATATCCGGTAAAACCAGGATGTTCCACTCTAAACGGCGTCAGAAGTAACTACCCGAAACTACGTGCAAAATCCAAACGCTATCTGATTACGTAAAAAACGAGTCCCAAGCATGAGAAGCAAGATAATTTCCACTTCCTCAACAAGTGCAAAATATTTCGGGGGCATACTAACCCTGCTCGGGCAGAAACGCAACAATCCGAGCGAAAGCAGTGAAAATGCTAAATGAAGCAAAAATTGTAAAAAATATTGCAAAAATGAATATTATTTCATTAATATATCACGAGACCTAATAAGAGGTCAGAAAATACAATGATCTACTCCTAATATGGTAAGAAACGCTTACAAAGAAGAGCTGCATGAAAGTACAGCTCGGAAAAAGGAAAGCCGCTAGCAAAAATGGCTACTATAGGGTGCTTGTCACAAGGAAATTGAAACCATTGACTCGGTGGAAGATGTCAATGGCATAATATGAAAACATCACACACCCTAATCTCCCCACCAAGAAAAGGCCTCGGCTCGCCCGAACCAGACGAGATGTAGCCAAAAGCGGGGTGGTTCCTTCGACTGTGAATCCGAGCCGAGGCATCCAAAGGTGCCGAGCTCGATGGCTTTAGGCTTTAAAATTCGGAGATTAGTGGGATCCAGGGTTATTATGCCAACCCTATTCAAGTACTGGGCTCAATTCTTTGTAGAGCTACCGCATTAGAGATCTTTTGATCCGACTTGCGGGTTAGTCGCTCGTCGATATACATTTACTATATAACTTAAACATGGATCATTTAAGAACAAATGCTCTATTTATTAAAAAAATAAAATAAAGGACGTGTGTCATTAAAACCTCTACTGACCAAAAATCCATTGGGAAAAAAGGCAGCAGAGGAAAAGAGTAAATCGCCCTATTACAACTTTTACTTAGTTGAAATAGAGTTTGAGAAACCGAGCTACTGGGTACCAAGACCAATCGAGCTACTAGATACATCGCCCTGGATACCAGATGATGTGAGCCCACATGGAGCTTGGACGAAGGTCACATGGAGCTTCGATGAAGTGTTTCCTATACTTTGTTTTCTTTTAATAATTGTATATTTGTAAGACATTTTAATTTTGGGCCACTTTGGGCTTTGTTTAGGGAGACTTTGGCCATGGGCCTTTTGTTGTGTGCAAATTGGGCTTATGTTGTGGACTTAGGATCCATAGAGTCCACAATATAAATACCCTACCTTCATGTGTAATTCTTAGAACTTCTTGAATGAATGAAATCATTTCCTCAATTTTGCAAAGTTGAAAGCTTAGAGAGATACCTAGTGAGAGGTGAGAGTGGCGAGTACATGCATATGAGATGTGAGGTTCATCATGAAGTTTCTCCAATGATTCTTGAAGAAGAGGACCTTGCTCACAACCTTGGGGCTAGGAGCGCCCAAGGCAAGTTGATCTTATAGCCTTCCAAGAAGGTGTGGAGATCATTCATCCCATATCCACCTCTAGTCTCATCCACATTTGATTTTTCTTCTACTTTTCATGTAAGTTCCTTGTGTTTTGTGTTGTATGTTATTCATCTTTCTTGATTTGTCAAGAACACTTGTTCTTGATCTTGTGTGAGAATTATTGAATTTGTCAATTTTCTAGATCCTATCCTTCTAGATCTATTTTAGATCATATCAAGTGGTTATCAAAGCTAGTAGAATTTTTTTGACAATTTTTTTTCTCACACTTTGCACTTTCGGCGCCAAATTTTAGATCTAAAAGGAATTTGAATTTTCCTAACAATCTTGTGAAAATGCTTTGTTAAAGTGTTTGATCTGAATATTTGAAGTTTAAATTCAGTTAGATCTTGAAATTTAAGTCACAATTGATCAAAATTTTGAGATCTAGAGCAAACATACTTTGTGGAGGGAAAATTAGTCAAAACAGAAAAACTGTTTTCCTTTCCTATCCTATTTTCAGCAACACTTTCCTGCGAATTTCATCTATCTTCACCTCGAATTTCATTTTCGTTTGATTTCGTCCTTGTTTCTTGAGTTCGTCTTGATTTTCATTACTTTATATACCTATTACATCTTTCTTTAGTTGGATTTGAGCAAAATTTAAGCAAATTCGAAGTGAAAAACCTTCATCATTTGTGTTCTTTGAATTTCGATTTCATGCTCATTTCTTGATCGTTTTTGATTAAATTTGTTGTTATCATTCACTTACTGCACTAAATGCGAATCTATTGCAACTTGTTTGGTGAATTTTGGTTGAGTATTGAGCATTTCCCTAAATCACAAAACCTTAAACGCGATTTTGGTTCGTATAATCACAAAACCTTCGCATCTTTTATTCAAATTGATGGTATATTTGGAATCCTTGTGAAATTTCGCAAGAGATGCACTACTCTTTTGTAGGATTTGGTGCTGAATTGCGAAATCTGGAAACTGCTCTTGTTGTTAATGTTCTTGATAATCTGTTCTTCAAATCTGCAATTTGATCCGGAACTGTTGATGTCAAACTTCAATGTGTTAGTGAATTCAATATAGCTCCGCTTACGATGATTCAAAAGTCAGGTTATTCATCTCAAAATCTACTATTATTTAAGAGACTAAAAAATTCTGGAAAAAAAAATACTGCAAAAAAAATAATAGCAAAAAAATAGTAAAATAGTCAAAGAAAAAGGCAAAACCTAACCGCGGAAGCACCAAAATAATTCAAAAAATTCCAAAAATATTTCTACTGTTTCTATACATTTTTTGGATCATTGTGCAATTTTGTCAAATTTTTTTGGGGGATATTTGGACCATTTTGCCCTTAGAGGCATGCCTTCTAGCAAACTTTTGAGTCTCCTTTTTGTAGTTTAAATTTATCGTTAAATACTCTGAATTTGGTTTAGCTGTTCAATTTTTGTTTTTGTTTTTTGCTTTTTCTCTTCAATATTTCTTAGTTTTGTCATAGTAGTCTCATTTTTCTATTCCTCTTGGTGATTGATGATACATGCCTTGTGTTCTATAGTAACATCAACATCAAGGTTTGGATAGAAGCTTATAGGTTCCTTTTTCAAGTTCTAAAGGAGAATTAAGTGGCTTGTGTGACCTATTTACATTGTGTGTGACCAAAAAACCCTTGAGTGAGAGTGTTTCCTAAAAAGCCTAAACACGAGTGGAGTGACACTTGGTGAGATAAACACTTTTTGTGAGGACTTTTGTGGTTGTTTTATACTAACATTTTCTTGTAGGTACACACAAGTTATGGCATGATGAAGTCCATATTTGATAGGAGGTATGATTCACCATTGAGGTATGATTCCCCAATGAGTTATAATTCTCCTAGGAGGTATCATTCCCCAAGAGGGTATCACTCCCCAAGAAGGTATCATTGCCCCATAAAATATCATTCCTCTATTAGATATGACTCACCTTGTGAATATTATGACAAAAGAAATAGGGGGCCTAGATTTGTTATTGAGGAGGATGAAAGGAGCCATAGAATGAGAGACATCAAAGAAGAAAACTCCTTCAAGTATACCCACATCAATACTTGGAAGGCCAATTCAAAGAGGGAGGAAGCCTATACACCTAAAACGGTAAAAGATAAAGCTTCGGCCATAGTGCCAAAGAGTAAGGAAACTTTCTCTACTCCTAATACTCCTTCTACCTTTAATACTAGATGTCTTGTGTCAACTAGATTATGTTTTTTGCAAATTGATGTTGGAATTTGTGTTAATTGGGCTAGCACTCGCTTAGTTACAAAGTTCAATCTTCCGAATCATTTCGAAAAATAAAATTGAGGAGGAGGAAAAAGAAAGAAATGTCAACCTAAAGTTGGAAGGCCAAAGTGTAGTTGTGGTAGGAACCCCTAGTTTTGATCATGACACTCACAATGCATTACAAGGCAAAAGGGTTTAGGAAAAGGACCCAAAGAAAATGAAAAGCTTGATTGTCGTGCCTAACAAGGATACTAAGAGGAAAGAATGTATGTGCCTTAGGAAACCTATGCATGAAATATCATATGAAAATATCACTAACTATTTCATTGCACGTAGTTTTGTTCATTCCTTGTTTAGGACACCTATGAAGTTGTTGCCTAAGCCACTTTCTTGTGGGAATGGCAAGGACCTTGGTGGTATTTCCAATGGAAAAAAATTAAATGGTAAGGACAAGGTAATGGAGAATGTGTCTCATGTTATGAAGTTGCAAAGGTATCATCTTCTACCTCTTATCTCCATTCCTTCCCCTGGGCCTTTTTCTTTTTCTAGGAAGTTTGCCATATTTTGCATTTTGCTAAATTTTGTGCTGGGATTTTGCATTCTTAGGCTATTATTTAGGGTCACTCACTTTCCTTTTGATCCCGGTGGAGCATAAGCAATTAATGCATTAGTGTAGTTGTTTGTGTTTTTCAAAATAAGTGATTTTGTCCATGCTTGATGTAGGTTTCCAAGAGGGGGTGTTCACTTGAGGACAAGTGAAATTCAAAGGGGAAATATGATGTGAGCCCACATGGAGCTTGGATGAAGGTCACATGGAGGTTCGATGAAGGGTTTCCTATACTTTGTTTTCTTTTAATAATTGTATATTTGTAAGACATTTTAATTTTGGGCCACTTCGGGCTTTGTTTAGGGAGACTTTGGCCATGGGCCATTGGTTGTGTGCAAATTGGGCTTATGTTGTGGACCTAGGATCCATAGAGTCCACAATATAAATACCCTACCTTCATGTGTAATTCTTAGAACTTCTTGGATGAATGAAATCATTTCTTCAATTTTGCAAAGTTGAAAGCCTAGAGAGATACCTAGTGAGAGGTGAGAGTGGCAAGTACATGCATACGAGAGGTGAGGTTCATCATGAAGTTTCTCCAATGGTTCTTGAAGAAGAGGACCTTGCTCACAACCTTGGGGCTAGGAGCGCCCAAGACTAGTTGATCTTATCGCCTTCCAAGAAGGTGTGGCGATCATTCATCCCATATCCACCTCTAGTCTCATCCACATTTGATCTTTCTTCTACTTTTCATGTAAGTTCCTTGTGTTTTGTGTTGTATGTTATTCATTTTTCTTGATTTGTCAAGAACACTTGTTCTTGATCTTGTGTGAGAATTATTGAATTTGTCAATTTTCTAGATCTTATCCTTCTAGATCTGTTTTAGATCATATCACCAAGACCAGCCGAGCTACTACTCTGAGATTCTCTCTTACTTTCTTGTTCTCTGGCTTACTACACTTTGTTGTGCACCATAGGTTTAACTTTGCCAGCCAGTAATCCAAACCATGTGAATCAAACCCTGAAGGTTGTTTACCTATGTTGGTCCCATCGAGCGTGCCATATTTTGTTGTCAAGCTTTAGATTTAGTCAAGGATTGGCTAAGAGTTTGAACTCTTGATCCCTTTCTTCAAATGATTTCACTAAGGAAGGAACTATGTTCCTCAACTATGAGTTCCCTAATTACTCCATAGAATGTTAGGTTAGGTGTAAGAGGGACGAGTACTAATTCTAAAATTTTCTAAAGGCTATGCATAAAGGTAAATGGAAACTAAAGTGCTTGGAAAAAATGTGTTTGATTGATTGTCGTGTCTCTTTACAGAATTTACAAGCTATATATACAAAGGTTTCTGTCAACCATGATCATTAGCCTACAGCTAACCACCGTTGGACCGGCTAATGTTAGCTTACAATAACGCCTACTTTTTTTATTCCTTTTTTTAAAAATACATCGCCAATAAAATTAAGTTTAATCAGATTTAAAAAATTTAAGTGTTAAGTGAGCGAACATGTATTATTTAATTGAATGTAGGAGGTAGGAGTATTAAATGTAGTGGGTATCGGGTGAATGTGGCTCTTAAAATATTAAAAAAAAACACTTTAATTAATTAGATGAGAAGTAATTAATTAGGGAAGAGAGTAATTACATATAAAGTGTAAAATGGGAAAAGTAATATAAATAACAGACATAGTTAATGAGATAAACTCACTAAACTACTTTTTTTAATTCTTGAGAAGTGGTTAAAAGGAACTTACATTTTGGGATGAATAGTACATAAGAATATATGTAGGAGAGAAATAGGCCATTTTTATATCCTTTTAGCTTCTGCCTTGCTAGAAACTAAAATAAATCAGCTCATGGGGCAGAAATCAGATACCAAAAGGTCGAAAAGTTAGCTCTGGCTATTGTCATATCAGCTCGGCGACTAAGGCCTTATTTTCAAGCATACCCAGTGATAGTCAAAATAGACTATCCAATTAGGAAGATACAGTAGAAGGCAAAGCTTTTGGGATGAAAGGTGTCATGGTCCGTAGAATTGTTAAAGTTCAATATCAAATTTGAAACAAGGGGATTGATCAAGTCACAAGCCTTGGCCGATTTCATAGCTGAACTAACGCCTACACCCGAGAAGGAGGTGTGGCTCCTTTATGTGGACGGATCCTTAAACATTCAAGGCAGCGGAGCTGGAATAATCCTTGAAAGTCTGGCAGATATATCTGTCGAGCAAGCGCTCAGGTTCAAGTTCAAGGTCAGCAATAATCAAGTAGAGTACGACGATGCATTATTGACCGGACTCCATTTGTCACTGGAACTTAGGGCTTAGAACCTTCACGTCAAAACAGACTCCCAATTGCCATCAAGTCGAAGGAAATTACCATGTCCAAGATGAAATCTTAGCTTGCTACCACCTACTAATGATGGACCTGAAGGCCATGTTCCTCGAGCTCCTCGTGGAGCACATTCCCCAAGCTAAAAACACAAAGGCCGGTCTATTAGCGAAACTGGCTAGTATAAAGACTGAGGGACAACAAAACTCGGTGGTAGTGCATACACTAGCCAACCCGAGCACGCACCTAACCTCTATGTCTCAGTTGGTAATCAAGCAATAGACAGGTGAATTCAACTGGTATAACACCAAGTTGAAGGAATTGTGTGCCTTGACTCATAACTTGTTAAAGTTAATTGCCGATGCAGTGATTGTATACGTCCCCATAAAGAAAACCATAATGCTAATGACCTAGCTCAGCAAGCTTATGTTTACAAGGAGATGACAGTGGAATTAACGCAGGAAGAATCACCTCTGATTACTTGTGTGGAGCCTGTTGATGCTTGGGGTACATGTTGATTGACTATTTGCAGAACCCGTCAACTGGGACTGGCTTCAAGTTAAAGTAAAAGGATCTAAATTACGTCCTGGCAGGTGATGAATTGTATAAAAAGAGTGCCAATGGAGTTCTTCTGAATATCATTGATAAGAGTGAATCATACAAGGTCATGGGTGAAGTACATGAAGGAATTTATGGCTCTCATAGGGTTGGACCTATCATGAAATGGCTACTTTATAGGTATGGCTACTACTTGCCAACAATAATAGACGATTGCTTCCAATATACGAAAGGGTGTGAGGCTTGCTAGCTACATGGTCCAATCCAAAGGGTACCGGTTGATGAACTCCACCCAATTATCATACCTTGGTCATTCAGAGGATGGCTATGAACTTGATAGGAAAGATTCACCCACCTATCTCCAAGAGGCATAACTTCATCATAGTAGCCACAAATAACTTCACCAAATGGGTGGTGGCTCAGTCGACGGCCAATGTTTCTCAAGATGGAGTGATTAAATTCATTCAGAATCAAATCATATACAAGTTTGGGATCCCTGAGACTATTACCACTGATCAAGTACTATGTTCACAGGGGATAAAGTGTGGCCTTTTCTCAATAGTTTGGGATCAAGTTGATGCATTCAACACCCTACTATGCCCAGGCTAATGGGCATGCAGAGGCTACTTACAAGATCATTATTAATTTGATCAAGAAGAACACAGAGGACAAGCCAAGACAATGGCATGAAACTCTAAATGAAGTTCTGTGGGCTATTAGGAACTTTAAGTCCATTGCCATTGGAATAACTCCTTATCGCTAACCTATGGCAAGATATTGTTTTGCCACTTGAAATCAATGTGTCATCACTTTGAGTGGCCAAACAACACTTGCTTGACATGGATAACTACCAACAAGCCATGTTGATGGAGTTAGATTCAGTGGATAATGACAGATTAGTTGCCCTTAGCAAGATTGAACTGTCTAAGATCAAGATGGCCAGAGCCTACAACAAACATGTAAAACCTAAACAGTTTGTTGATGGAGACTTGGTTTGGAAAACTATTTTGCTGATTGAGATTAAAGATCCTAAGTTTGGGAAATGGTCGCCAAATTGGGATGGGTCATTTATTATTAGCAAGGTGTTTAGTGGAGGTGCATACAAACTAGTAAACATGCAAGGGGAAGAACATAGTAGAAATATTAATTGAAAATATCTCAAAATGTATTACCCAAAACTATTTGAGAGGGTGTGCAAAATGATGATTGAATTATAAAGTTAAGTGGCACACCACATACTGGTGGCCTAGTGTTCAAAATTTTGCTCATTGTTCAAATTACAAAAGAAATAAAAACCCTAAGCTACTGGGTCTATCTTTGCAACCTCCTCGACTGCTGAATGACCCTCTGGTGCTTTGGTCGATTTTAAGTCTGGCTCAGCCAGCCGAGGTTGTTGTGGTCACTTCTTATTCCCTTTGAGTAGCCTTTTCCTCTATCTGGACAACTCCTCCATCATGCTCTACTACTGCATTTGTGCTTTTCTCCTAACCAGCGTCAGCGTGATCCTTCTTTGGATGACTCGGGCACGACCTCATCTATTTTGCCGATCGCTTCAAGGTCAGAGGTAAGTAACTCCTTTGTTGTAGAAAGTTCGGGTGTAAGGGGGGTCTTTGGGGAGGCTGATCTTCAACCACGGGTTGAACCTCTGCATGCTGCTGAGAAAATCCCCTGCCTCTAGTTCTGAAGCGTACTCCATAAAGTTGCATAATCTATCCCATGATTTGTTGGACCGGCCATTTCATCGCGGTCCTTCACCAAGTCTTTGTTGAAACCCATTTTCTGAAAGCCAGGGATCGCCAAGGTCAAGGGAGGAGCTTTGGAGGTATAAATTACCTCGTCTAGGGTGTGATTATTGAGCTTTTGGGTGACCTGGTCATGATCATATTTGAGTACCTCCAATTCCTTTTGTAATCGAGCATTCTCGATCTACGTTGATTTCTTGGATGCGACTTTTAACTTCTTCTCTGCCTGTAAGTCAAGAAAGGACTTGGAGTGGGCGTCCTTTTGAGATTGCAGGTCCCTTAGTCTTTTTAGAGATTATTGAGCATTGTCATGAGTGTTCTTTGCATTAGAATAAAGGTACGACACATCGTTGAGTTGGAGAGCTATCTGTTGGAAAACACTCTTCTTCAAATCTAATACCTTGGCAGAGTGGGCAAGCTTGAACAACGATGATCTAAGCTCAGCTACTTGAGTGGGCTCAGTTGGGATTTGCCCGAAGAGTGCTACTTCAACCTTCTCTAAATGGCCTGCATCCGGTGAAGAGACCACCCAGAGGGGTTCGAGGGTTGAGACCGATGGCGTCTTGTAGCCACCATTGTCGGAGGAGGGGTTCCCCAGCTGGGTGTAGACTGCTCGGCCAGGGAAGCCACACGCCTTTCAATCTGCCTTAGGCGAGCTTCCTGCTGCAGCATAGCTTGAGTGTGATTGCACAGGAGATCCAAAAGTTGGCTCACATTCGAGGACTGGGCAGGCTGACTGGTACCCTCGTCAGGCAGGCTGGCGACGTTGCCCTCAGGAGTACCCTCTGGTCGGGGTGCGTGTATGGTAACGCTTTGAATCCGGGGTCTGCCTCTGGGAGCCTTGGAGTAGCAAGAGAAAAGTTCAAGGAGTAGTGATGATGTGAAAGATAGATATCTCCCACTGTGGTCGCCAATGTTCTGTACCTTGCAGTATTGGGTTGACTGCAGTTGGTAGGTCTCTTGGTGCCTGACAGGAGGTTGGTGTGAGCCCGGGAGGGGTACCTACGAAGCCACTCCGACGCTCAAGTCAGTATTGAGAATAGAGGAGTGATTTAGCTAGGAATGAGAGTGTGTACCTTATGATGGCATTGAGAGCCGATATTTATAGGAAATCGAGCCCGTTTATGGATCGTCGGATCAGTAGAATTGATCTTAACCATCCGAGTGTGATGGCCTTAATTGGGCTTGTATGTTGTGGATATGGGCCGAAATGGTTGGGCCAATCCATATCCAATTGCTAAATGGACCTCCTGGTTCTGCTAAATGGACCCCCTGGTCCAGTCCAGAACAGGTATCAATGTGTCGGAGGATTTCTTAGAATCGACTTCAACTTTTCTTCCTTGTCGAACGGAGTCTATTCCATTCAAATTTTTGGGAATTCCTGTGAGCGCAAATCCAAGACGGAGTTCAACTTGAAAGCCGGTTATTGATAAGATTCGAAGTAGATTGGCTTTGTGGCAAGGGCGTTTCTTGTCTATTAGAGGTCGGGTAACTCTTATTAACTCCGTTTTAGATAGCATATCCCTCTAGTATTTGTCTTTTTATAAAGCGCCGAAGGTGGTGATAAAGACTCTTATTAAGCTTCAAAGAGATTTTTTGTGGGGGATCAAGGAGGATTCGAGGGGCATGTATTGGGTGGCTTGGGAAAAGATTTGTAGATCTAAGGAGGAGGGAAGGTTAGGTGTGAAGGATATTGAAATGTTTAATATTGCTCTCTTGGCCAAATGGAAGGGGAGGTTGATGTCGGATGAGGGTGCGCCTTGGAGGGGTATTTTTTCATATAGATATGGTGATTTGGGGTCTATTTTTTTCAATGGTTCAACATCGGTGCATAGAAGGGAAGATTGTTTGTGGTGGCGCGATCTTAGGTGTGTGGGGGAGAAGAGGTTCTCGGTGGGTTGGTTCGAATGAAATGTAAGACGGAGGTTGGGGGATGGTAGCAGAGTGGATTTTTGGCATCATCATTGGCTTGGGCAACGTCCGTTGAAGATTGAGTTTGACAACATTTTCAACAATTGTAATAATAAAAATGTGAGGCTGGCGGATCTAGGAGTTTGGCGTGATGATCATTGGCAGTGGAATTTTTCTTTTTTCGCAGGTGCTGGATCCGCATTCGGTGATGAAGTTGATAAGCTCTTGATGATTCTGCGTGATGTTCATATGGCCCGTGGAGTTTCTAATCGATGGTGTTGGTTTATTGATCGGCTAAAATCCTTCACGGTTCGGTCTTGTTACCAATTTCTTTTGCAAGCCAATCAACTTTCAGCCGTGGACAACAGCAGGCCAGTTTCGACTCTGCAGAAATCTGACTTGATAGCGTTATGGAGGACTCGTATTCCAGCCAATATCTTGTTGTTTGGTTGGCGTATATTCAACAATTCTATACCTGTTCGGTCCCTGTTACTTAGACGACATGTTATTCGCTCGGAGGAGGATGCGGTCTGCGTTTTGTGTAGGTCTCACATTGAGGATTCTCATAACTTGTTTTTGGCTTGCAATTTTTCTTTGAGGGTGTGGGGCGAGATTGGTCGTTGGTTGAATGTTCAAATGCCTTGCCCATCTACTTTAATTGATCATTTTCTACACTATGGCGACCTTTGTACTGGTAAGAAAGCGAAGAGGATCAATCATCTTATTTGGTTGACAACTTGTTGGTGTATTTGGCTATCTCGTAACAATGTTTGTTTTAGAGGGGTAGAGCCAAATGTTGACTCGATAGTGGCCCAAGTGAAGTTCTTATCTTGGGGCTGGTTCATTTACGGGGTGGGAAAGAATTCTTGTTGTATTCCATCACTATGGTGGAATAATGCACTTTCATGTATAAACAACATGTGATCTCATCCTTGTATTTGTGGTTTTGAGCACCCCTAGTGCTCCTATTAATGCAACATTGCTTATCGAAAAACAAACAAAGGAAACCCATTTAATTTTATAATTGTATATTTTTTACTTTTGAAGAAGAAGAAGAAAAAAAATAAGAAAAGAAAAGAAGAAGAACAAGAACGAAGTTTGAGTTTCAGAGAAAGATGAATGAAGGGGTGATGATGTTGGCAGCCACGTCACTATCCACTAACGGTGTTAGCCAAAAACTAACGAGAGAGACCAAACTAGAAGCGTTTGGTATTTGCAAGGGTTTTTTAATTTTTTTTTTGCAAGGACCAAACTGGATTATTGATATATTTGCATGGACGAAACATACCTTTAAGCTTTTTTAAACTTAAAAATTGGCAAAATATCTCCCGGGGTCCCTTAACTTATTTATTTGTAACGAATAGGTCCTTTAACTTTTTTTTTTGTAACGCATAGGTCCCTTAACTTTTACAAACGTTGCACCGTTGTCCCTTTTAACGTTTTTTTGTTAACACCGTCAACACATTGATTATGTGGCTATTTGACTATTGTTTGACTGCTGACTTGGCATGCCACATAAGATAATGTTATTAATTTATAATTATTTTTAATTAAAAAAATGAATTGTCTTTTTTCTCATAGTCTTCTCCCTTCCTCTTCATTCTTCTTCTAACAACCTCTTCTTCACCAGCAATGCTCTTCTTCAATTTTCAGAAACAAAACCCATTTGTGTTCATCTTCAATCTATGTTCAAAACAACCAGAATCATGAAAATCATAAAAATCGTGAAACAGATCTGAAAATGAAATCGAACATGAAATGAAGAGTGGAAACGATGAAAACGAAACGGATCTGAAACAGTATTGCCAACCAGAATTACTGCAATCATAAAAATCATAAAAAAGAAATGGATCTGACACGGATTTGGGTTTTGAAAACGATGAAAACGAAATCGAAATCGAACTTGAAATGAAGAGTGGAAAACGATGAAAACGAAATCGAACAAAAACGGATCTGAAAACGAAGATGAAGAGGGGCCGGTTGAAAACGAAATCGAACATGAAGTGAAGAGTGGAAAACCTAAAAACGAAATCGAAGAGCCAATAATTTTCTGGGGTTTTTTTTTCATGTTTCAGGGTAATTTTCATGTTTCTGGTTTTTTTTAATTTTCAATTAAAAAATAATTTAAAATAATAGTCGGCATATAACATTTCCACGTAAGCATAAAAAAAAGTCACACAATCACTCTAAAAACCAGTCAAGCGTTTTTGTAACAGTGTTAACAAAAAATCGTTAAAAATGACAACAGTGCAACGTTTTTAAAAGTTAAGGGACCTATGCGTTAAAAAAAAATTAAAAAACCTATTAATTTCAAATAAATAAGTAAAGGTACCAGATATATTTAAACCTTCAAAATTTCACAATTTCAAAATGGGAAGCTCGAGTGGATGTCTGTCCTGTCCCACTCTCCGAGTTCGTGGGTAAATGCAATATGGGTGCCGCCATCATCATATCATAATAACTCCGAAGCTCTGACAAGAATTCTAACAATGATAGTAATCTTTTGTGCTGGTGGTGCTAACCGCTAAGTGTGATAGTTCCATTTCGGGGTAGAAAATGCAGTGGATGTCTCATATTTTCCATGGATGGGAACCCTAACCCTTCGCTCCCTCCCAACTCTTCTTCTTCCTCCTCTCAGGATTTTCTCCGTCAAGTCCAAGCAGCCCTCAAGCGCCGCCGTCCCCTCGGTACGGTTTCCCTTTTCTCACTCGCCACTCAAAAATTATAATCGCGCAGCGCATTCTTCAATTTTTTTATTTCTACGTTTTCATTCCGTTTCTTTTCTTTTTTCTTTTGGGGGAATTCCTCAGCAGGTGCTACGACGCAATCAAATAGCATAAGGCCAAAGCGTTGCGCTGTTACTCAAGGAAAAACCATGAACAAGTGTGAAGACTTCTCAACGAGTCAGAACTCGCTGCTTTCGCTTTCAAAGGGCACTGCCTCTGTTGTTGGAAAGGGTAATTTTGTAATTTTTCTGTTGTATTTGAAGTGTATGTAAATCTATCTTACCATGTGAAAATGCAGCTCTTGAGTTATTTTTATAGTAGTATGGATTTGAATAGTTTTAACTAGTATTAGTTATTTTTCGACATATGGATTAGAGTTTTGATAGTTTAAAATTTGTTTAGTATCTCTTCAATAAAAAAGAAAGCTAAGATAAAACAACAATTAATCCTATCCTAATCACTTCAGATTGGATTGAATTTCAATTTAGTAGAAAACTACTTTTTTCGCTTTAAATCGATTAATCGATTAAGTCCAAGTTGTTAACACCCCTACTATTATGTGTAAATTGGTTTTATGGCAATTTGTTCTTGCATTGTGACAAACTCCTTTCTAAAAAATGTTAGCTCACATTGTTCATGCATATCTCAAAACAGTCACTATGCCCTGCCATGTATTCTTTTTTCTTCTGTTTCAACATGCAGGGGTCAATGATGTAATGGCCACTGAGTTGGAGAACCTATCATCTCATATGGGTTCACTTGCATTGACAGAAACGGAGTGTTTGGCAAGCAGGCTTCCTGAAGCACCAAGTGGATTCAATCAAGACTTGAAGTACGAAAATGTTCAGGAGGCAGAGTCCGAAAAAAGTTTGATATCTGAGGGAGGCGAAATTTCTCTGTTGCCAAAGAGAACAGTAGTTACTCAAGATCATTTGCAGCAATTCAAAAACTTTTTAAACCAGCCAGCTACTCAATCTTCCGTAGTGGGACCATCATGTGCGGCAACTACATCAGTCCATTCTACTTTAGCTCCCATGCTGAATTCTTTAACTTGTTCTTCTCATTCCCTTGCAAATTGTGTCTCAAAGATGGCTGCAGAACCTTGTGGGAACCTTGAACCCCATCCAATAACTCGAGGGGTTATTAAACCCGCAAATGATTCCCTAAAAGGCACCAATAGAATATCAACTGATCAAGCAACAAGTGCAGTCCAAGCTTGTAATTTACTTACTGATGCTGAAGCAGCTAAACTGACATTTAAGGAAAGCTACCCATCTAAGGAGCAGCAAGGATGCGCTTTAAAGGAAACTAGCATTTCAAAATATGGTACCTGTCATGATGATGTGTCAACTAAAGGGAAAGAGTCTTCAGTTGTTACAAGCGTACAGCCTGGAGCTCCAACTGCATCTTCAGATGTGAAATTGGAGTCTTCTAAGTTAGATAAACCAGATAAAACTGCTACTTGTAAAGGATCATCGTCAGGCGCACGGAAAAGGAGCTATGACCCTGATTTGTTTTTTAAAGTCCATGGAAAGCTTTATCAAAGGCTTGGAAGGATAGGTAGTGGTGGAAGTAGTGAGGTACACAAAGTGATTTCATCAGACTGCACAATCTATGCACTTAAAAAGATAAAGCTAAAAGGTCGTGATTATGCTACTGCATATGGATTTTGTCAAGAGATTGAGTATCTAAATAGGCTGAAAGGAAAAAATAATATTATACAACTTACAGACTATGAGGTACTCCCTCTGAACTTCTTGTTTCTGTTATGAATATGATAAATAGCAGTTTTTTCTTGCTGTTAAATATCACTGCTTTGTATCTCTTTTATTTATTATTTATATCTACTTAAAAAGAGAAAATAGGGAATTTATTGATTATAATTTCTGATTTCATCTTGTACAAAGACAAATGTTATGCTTATAATTTCTAAACTTTAGGTACATAAAGTCTACTAATTTCTACCCTCAAATTAAAGAAAGAGAATATTTTTTAATGACGAAAACATAGGAAATCAGTTGTAAAAATAGTAGGAAATAAATCTATTCAAATTAGAATAAACTAATGGGAGATTTCCTTATAATACAACACCCACCCTCAAAAGCGAATTGATTGCTGTCATTCCCAACATGCAGGTAAAATCTTGAAACTTCTATATGCATATTTGGTGAATATAGGGGTGGCAATATGGATTAGGCCCAACCCGGCGACCTGCCAGCCCGCCAAAAAAAATGGCCGGTGGGTTAGTGTTCATCAGTTCACTACCCCATATAACTCGGCTTGCCTAGCCCGCCAACTTGTCAGGCCACATGCAGGGCAAGGTAAGCTAGCCCGCTGAGCCTATACATTTTTTAAACCATACATTTAGGGGGAGTTGTGGAGGGCCAACCTGCCCCTTTTTAGCCCAAATTTGTTTTTTGATTTTTTGATTTTTTTATGGGTGAGGTCAACTTCTCAACCTACCACCAATTGGCGACTGAGTTGTTCTTTTTTTGGAAGACTCACGACAAAGCAAGGCGGATTAGGCCACCTTGCCTTGCCATCCCTAGGTGAATACATTACACATTTGGAAATTGAAGTCCTAAAGGTTTGGATTGGATGCCAAGGTTATAAGACCATTATCCAATTTCTCCTTCATACAATGCTAGTCAATCTCTAAGTGCTTTATCCTATCATGGGAAGTCAGGTTGTGTGCAATGCTAATGACAAACTTTTTATCACAATATAGCCTTATAGAAGCTTCATACCTTTGTCAAGTATAAGTTTCATCCATAACAAATCAACCCCTTAAGCCATAACTCGAAATTATGCCCAATATTTGACCATGAAACTACTGTTTACTTACTTCGATATGACACCATGTTTCCACCCAAATACATAAAGTGCCTTGATGTACATATTCTATATCCAATTAACCATGCATACTCTACATCTACCTCTATGGACAATTGCTTTTAAAAAGATGTATAAGTTTTCCACAAGTCTTTCATATTGAGCTTCCGTGCTCTTGTACTTTCCCATCATTTTTAATTTCAAAATTATGTTCTATGGGTGCTTTAAAGGTTTTGCAACCCTGCTTACCTTACCTGTCTTCTTGATAAGATCAAAGACATATTTTCGTTGGGAGACAAGGATACCGTGTCTAGAGTAGGAAATTTCTTTCCGAAGAAAGAACTTCAACTTTCCCAATCCCTTCATTTCAAATTGAACTGCCAAGGGCTTGTTTAATTTGTTTTTGAATTTCCATTTTTCATTTTCAATAAAATACATATACTAGTACACATATAGTCAAGATGTTGATATCCAAACTGGAAATTAGTAGTGCAAAAAACATTAACATATTTGAAGATGGTGAAAACTACTTTGTAGCATTTTCACCATTTCCAAATATGCTACTTTTTGACTATGTTTATCATCTTACTTCGTAAATTGTCTCTTTAGCTATCCATGTACTACTATGTGTATCTCATTGAAAATGGAAAACGAAAATTTGAAAACAAAGTAAACTGAGCCCTACTTTTCCTTTAAAACTTGTTTTTCATCCTCATCATCTCATGCAGTGATATACCATCTACAATTCTACATAGATCAAAAGTAGTGTGATTTTTCCTTTTGGAGAATGTTTTATTGAAATAGTTTGGTCACGTCTTTGCATTTATCCCAAAGATATTATAGTTGAGTAGACCTCCCAAACCAAGCACAAGAAGACTATTTGAGCCCATATAAGGCGTTCCTTAATTTGCACACCTTATTCCCACCATTTATGGAGTTATATCTTAGTGGAGTCTCCATCGACACCTCCTCCCAGTCTTTATGCATGATGTCATTTTTAACATTGAAGATCCCGAGTGAAGTGTGTTGTTGTCATAGAAGTAATAATCTTGACTAGGATATATCATCAATATTATTTAGGAGAATAGGATCAATTACATCACGACTATTAAGTTGTTGCTTTAGAGCTTCGTTATATTTACTAAGAACCAAGTCTTGCAACTTTTGATGTTAAAGCCTACTCTTCTCGTCGAATGAATCTCTATATTATGATTAAAAGAATGTTGGGTTCACTTTCACAATCAATATACAATATAAATATCAATACATGAAATAATGAAAACTCTATATTTCAGATGAAAATACATACTCAAAAGGACGAACTTACATGCTCCAGTTATGCTCAACACTAGATGAACTACAAGTTAAGCTCAACACTTCAATGACAAATTTTTTAAGATTTGGAGCAGGAGCTCCATAAATCCTCCACCACTTAACTATGTTTTAATGCAATCACAATCTTATTAATGACACTAATTCATATGAAGTTAAATTCATATAAAAGGAAATAGTATTTAGCCACTTACCAGGAGATTCCTTCTGCCCTTTTATAAACAAACATCTCATTTGAAATCTTCTCTTCCATATCTTAACTTCCACTATGCTTCTCAATGCATTTATAAAGTCCATCCATGTCTTGATCATTTTCTATTCTTTGATTTTGTAGAAGAACTTAGGGTTTAGAAAATTCCCTACTGCATGCAATGGATGATGGAGCTAACCCTCCGATGTACCATTAATAATTGCCAATATTTGTTTGTATTTATCTCATTTTTGTTGAGAACATTTTGAATTGACTCCTTGGCTCTATCCACTACTTCATAAACATAACCTGTTGCTGGCTTATTCTCATGGTCAACACACTCACACGAGAAATATCATTCCAAATTCCAGACATAAAAATTATGCCAGTTGCCTATTTACCTTACAATCTTTGGCAACAATCTTGCTTTCATTCATCCAAAGTGAACATTTTTTTGCTTATCCAAACCCTTGCAAAGTAATAAGCAATGTAGCAAGCCTTTTTGTCGTTCCATATCTAACCAATTTCATCTTGCGTGTGAGCTTTCTCATCATGCTCAACACCAATGTGTGATTATAGATCAAACCAACAAGACATCAGCCTCTTCTAATGGATTTTTTTCACTTTAGCCAACTTCCCAATGTCCTCTAGAATCAAGTCAATGCAATGGGCCACCCATTGTGTCCAATACAAATGGCTCCTCTTTGCTGCTAATAATCATCCTAAAATCAAAATCAAAAAACTAAAATTAGCAACAAATTAACTAACAATTAGAAATTGAAATTGAGACACTACATCAATAAAAATTGTTACTCACCGGCCATCTTATAATTACTTCCATTGTCAGATAACTTGCACCACATTATTCTCTCCAATCTCCCTTGCAAAACTATCCAAAAGCTCAAATATTTTTTTCAGAGTTCTCATGTATCTAAAAGCAGCAACCCTTTTCACAAACATCGACCCCTTTGAATAATTCACTAAAAAAGTAACCAATGTTTTATTCTTTATATCCGTCCATGCATTCGACATAATTGAAACTCCCTTTTATTTTGTATATCCGTCTTGATATTCTTCATGGCCCTTCAACAATTCCTTTGTGTATTGAGACTTCCTTTTAAAGAATGGAACTCTACACTCATGATAGCTTGGAACCTTCAGATGAGGACCCTAATTTCCCATTGCCTCAACCATAAATTTGAAACTTTTCGAATTCACAACATTCAAAGCAATCCCATTTGTAAACAAGAATCTTTCTAAATATTGAATAGTTCTTGCTTTAGTTTCCTTGCTAACCACATCATTTATGCTTGTTTTTCAAATTTCCCTAATTTAATGGTTGTCTTTAGGTTTCTAAATAAATGTGCATCCATGGGCCCATGAGGCCTTTAGCATTACTTTTCTTTGCAGCAGGATGTAAAGAAGGGTCACTTGATGGTCTTTTACCTCTTCAGATATTCAATATATCATGCAACTTCTTATTCTTCTTTCAACTCAGTCATGGTTGTATAATCCTCTTACCCTATTTTCTTGTCAAAGGCCTCTCCCTCTGGAATAAGGGGAGACATTGGAGCTTGCAAAGAAGTACCACCTGTAGTGAAAACTTTGTTGGGGAAGCCTTTGACAAGAAAAGAGGGTAAGGAGATGATGCAACCATGGCTGAGTTGTAAGTTAAACATGCTGAAATGACTGAAATGCATGATATTATAAATATCCAATAATTGAAATGACCATCAAGTGAGTCTTCTTTACATCTTACTACCAAGAAGAGTAGTGATAACCCCTTGGATGAACATTTGTCTCGGAACCCGTAGACAACCATCAAATTGAGGAAAACTAGCAAGTATAAATATTCCTTTGACAAGGAAGCTAGAGCAAAAACTATTCAATATATAGAAAGGTTCTTGTCTACAAATGGGATCACTATGTTTTGAATTCAAAAAATTTCAAATTGATGGCCTCGGCGATTGAAAATTACGATCCTCATCTAAAGGTTCCAAACTATCATCAGTGTAGAGTTCCACTCCTTAAAACAGGAGTGCAATACACAAATTAATTGTTGAAGGTCCATGAAGTGGAATGAATATCGTATGGATGTTCAGTTGTGCCGGATGCATGGACAGATAGAAAGAACAAAACATTGATTAATTTTTTGGTTAATTGTTTAAAGGGTTCGATGTTTGTGAAAAGTTTTGGTGCTTTTGGAAACATGAAGACTCGTGAAAAAATATTTGAGTTCTTTGATAGTTTTGTTAAGGAGATTAGAGAAAATAATTTGGTGCAAGTTATATCTGGCAATGGAAGTAATTATACGATGACGGATAAGTAAGAATTATTATCGATGCAGTTTCTCGATTCTAGTTTCTAATTGTTAGTTAGGCTGTTACTAATTTTAGTTTGTTGGTAACACATTGGTTTTTACATCATGAGAAAGTTCACAAGCAAGATGTAATTATTTGACAAGGTTTACTATTTCCTTTTTGTCTTTGCAAAGGCTGCATTAGCAGAAAAGTGATTCTAGAAAAATGTTCACTTTTGATGAGGGAAGATAACATAAATGTTCGCTTCCAATGTTGCTAAAGACTGTAAGGCAAAGAGGGAAGTTGACATAATTCTTATGCTTGCATTTTGGAATGAGGTTGGTTACACCCTTAAGGTTGCAAGAGTGCTTAGAGTTGTTGATAATGAGAAAAAGCCAACAATGAGTTATGTTTATGAAGCAATGGATAGAGCCAATGAGTCAATTCATTATTGGGTTCGTTCAACAGAAATGGTGATAAATACGAACAAATATTTGCAATCATGGTAGATGGGAGGGTCAACTACATCATCCATTGCATGCAAAAAGACATTTTCTATTCCCCGAGTTCTTTTACAAAATCCAAGGATGGAAAATGATGCTAAAGTCATGGATGGACTTTATAAACGCATCGAGAAGCTTAACACACGTTTAGAAATGGAAGGGAAGATTTCAACTAAGTTGACTGTCTATAAGAGGGCAGAATGACTATTTGGTTTGAATTTAACAAAAATGCTAAGGACGGGTAAGTGGCTAAGTGCATTTCCTTTTTTATGAATTTAGTTTCATGTAAATTAGTGTTGCTAATAAGGTTATCTGCATTACTATACTGTCGAGTGGTGGAGGAATTATAGAGCTCACTCCAAATGTTCAAAAATTTGATATTAAAGTGTTAAACTTGACTTGTAGTTCATCCGATGTGGTATTATTTAAAATCATGATATAGATTCATTTGAAGAAAAGAAGTATGCGAGCATCAAAAGTTGCAACACTTGGTTTTTTATTAAGTAAAATCAAGCTGTTAAGCAACCCGTGATGTGATTGATCCCATTTTCCTAAATGATGTCATTGATGATATTGTACATCCTATTAATATACAACATTTTTGGAAATTTATATGCATATATAAATTTTCAAAAATGTCGTATATGCATCCTATATATGTATATGACATTTTGAAATAGCGGTCTTCCCACTTTACACTCTAGCATTTTTTGGGTCAGCCGTTACTCCCCACTATCCCTAATTAAAAAATTGGTGTATCTTACCTCAAGAAGATGTTGCTAGTGTTTCTTTCCTATGGTCTTTATTAAAAAAGATCAGTAAATTGTAGATCATTCATTATGAAATTATGTTTGTGAATTTGGTCCAGTTATATGTGTTGTAAATCCTACCTCTGTGCATGCGCACTTCATTGGTGTGGGGGATTTGATGAGTATTGTGTTCATTTAGAAACAGGTGATATGTGTGTGTTTGTGTGAAATATATTATATTTTATTTTATTATAATTTTGATTTTGTATTTGATATGGATTTAACTGTAACATTTTCATACTGTGTTCTTAGTTAATTCATTTTTATCCCCTCTCTTGTAATTAGGTGACTGACAAGGCTTTGCTTGAGGGAGTCATGAATGGCTCCTTCAATAGTAAGGATGGTAGAGTCAAGGATGATGGATATATATACATGGTACTTGAATATGGGGAAATTGATTTGGCTCATATGTTGTCTCAGAAGTGGAAGGAGCTGGATGGATCCAACCAAACCATAGATGAAAACTGGCTTCGGTTTTATTGGCAGGTTTCAACTCTACCAAGTAACCTTGAAATTATTTTATCATTTCTTTCATAAAATTGATTCTGAAGAATTGATGTTAGAATAATGATAGGCCTCTAGTTAGTAAAGTGTACTATAGGCAAAGAAGAAATAGGAACGGACCCTTAGTAAGGGTAGAATTGTAATTTCCTAATTGTAACTAGATACTACTATAAATAGCTCACTGCATAACTGTCACAGTTATGCAGAAAATAGAATTCAGTTACATTCATTCAGTTCTACGGAACTCAATTCTCTCTTGTAATTCTTGAAACCTTCAATGCAATTTCCCTAAATTCAGTTGAATCCTTTCAACTGGTATCAAAGCAATCGATTCTATGACTGTTCATGCCGAAGAAGAAAACAAATTCATCGACTATGGATCCACGAATTGAGGAATTGGAACGACGTATGCAAGAATCGGAGACGCTCAGCGAACAACGCCATCAAGAAACGTTGGCGCGATTCAAGGAGATCATGGAAGCGTTACACACAAAGAAGTCGGGTCCATCAGGACCCGGTGACCCGAGAACGAAAGAAAAACCAAATAGCGCGGGAAACAACGGCGATGGTGAAAGAAGGCTTCGCAAGGTGGATTTACCGCTCTTCAACGGTGACGATGCACCGGGATGGCTCACGAAGATCGAACGTTTCTTTAGGGTGCGAAAGATCGACGAAGATGAGAAGCTCGATGCTGCGTTAATGGCGATGGAAGGCGAGGCACTGTCGTGGATGCAGTGGTGGGAATCTAACAGTGAAGTGCAATCGTGGAACGGTCTGAAAGAGGCGATTCTCCGTCGTTTCCAACCGACGGTAATCACCAACGCGTTTGAAATGTTAATGAATATGAAGCAAGAAGGAACAGTACGCGAGTATCGTAAGAAGTTCGAAGCAGTTGCAAGCCACATCAAGATCCAAGATCACGAGTTATTCTCAGGCATGTTCTCTAATGGTCTGAAAGAGGATGTGAGAGCAGAGGTGCGATTGCAGAGGCCCAAGAATCTCGCAGAAATGATGGAAATTGCTTTACTGGCAGAGGAAAAACGGGGAGGTATGGTGGAAGGAATCTGGGAAACTTCAAGAATGCGAGTAAGACAAGCATAGATGCAACCACTACATCTAAATCCACTGAACCTGCAAAAACAGGGCAACTGCCCAATACCAAGTTTGTAGGAGGGAAGGAGATTGAAGAAAGAAGGAAAAATGGGCTCTGTTTTATGTGTGAGGAGAAGTATGTACCAGGGCACGTTTGTAAGAACAAAGTGCTGCGAATTCTGTATATGGAAGGAAATGAGGAAAGAACAGAGGAGAAGGAAACAGAGGAAGAAGATGAGGAACAGATAGTTTGGAAGCCACGATGAAGAGCTTGCATCTTGCCAGCATGGCTGGGCTTTCTTTCAACTATTCATTCATGATCAAGGGGCTGATAGGAATAGTGGAAATACTGATATTGTTGGATTGTGGAGCCACCCACAACTTCATATCAAGGAAACTGGTTGAGTTACAAGGCTTGTTGGTGACTCCAATTCCACCTTGTTGGGTGAAAATTGGAAATGGAGAGAGAATCAAGATATGTGGAGTTTGTAAGGATGTTGAGATACAACTACATGGTCTAAGAGTAAAGGTAGATTGCTTTGTATTTCCTCTCGATGGAGAAGATGTTGTCTTAGGTATTGCTTGGTTGGAGAAATTGGGAAACATCAAGGCAAACTTCAAGGAATTAACAATGAAGATTAAGGTGGGAAATGAGACCATTCTACTCCAGGGGAACCTTACACTCTCAAGGAGGGAAGCTACGATGAAGGAGATACTGAAGGAGGGGAATACACAAGAAGAATTGCTGCTAGTTGACTGCAGAAGCTTGGAGGCCAAGGAAACTACACCAGCTGCCACTCATGAGGTAATACAAGCTGTAATTCATAAGTTTGAGCCCTTATTTCATGAGAATGGAGAATTACCACCTAGTAGAGTTGTTGACCATGCCATAGTCTTAAGAGAAGGTGCTGGTACCCCCAATTTAAGACCCTATAGATACCCTCATTTCCAAAAGAATGAAATTGAAAGATTGGTGGCTGATATGTTAAGAACTGGTATTATTAGACCGAGCACAAGCCCATACTCTAGTCCAATTATCCTTGTGAAAAAGAAGGATGGAAGTTGGAGATTTTGCGTGGACTGCCGAGCCCTAAATAAGATAACAATACCTAACAAATTTCCAATACCATTGATAGATGAATTGCTTGATGAATTAAATGGAGCCATTATTTTCACTAAGCTGGACTTGAAATCTGGTTATCACCAGATTAGAATGAAACCAGAGGACATTCCTAAAACCGCATTTAGAACACATGAGGGACACTACGAGTATTTGGTTATGCCCTTTGGATTGACCAATGCCCCGTCCACCTTCCAGGCATTGATGAATGAAGTTCTAAGGCCCTTTCTTAGGAAATTTGCTTTGGTATTTTTTGATGACATATTGATATATAGTAACTCAGTGGAAGAGCATGCAGTACACCTTGAGAAGATTTTCTTGGCACTAGAGGAGAATAAATTGATTGTGAACAAGAAGAAATGTGACTTTGGGGTGGATTCAGTGGGTTACCTTGGACATGTAGTCACGGGAAAAGGGGTAGCTGCTGACCCTGACAAGATAAATGCTATGGTGGATTGGCCAATTCCTAAGGATTTCAAAGGATTGAGAGGATTCCTAGGATTAACCGGTTACTACAGGAGATTTGTAAAGAATTATGGCATCATTGCCAAGCCCCTAACAGAGTTACTCAAGCTGGATAAGTGGAAGTGGACTGAAGAAGCAGAAAATGCTTTTAATCTGCTCAAGAAACTGATGACAACTCTGCCAGTTTTGAGAATGCCAGACTTTAACAAACAATTTGTGATAGAAACTGATGCATCCAGCCAGGGAATAGGTGCTGTTCTCATGCAAGAAGAGCAACCAATTGCGTACTTCAGCCAGAAACTCTCTATCAGAGCTCAACAAAGGTCTACTTATGAAAGAGAACTCATGGCAATTGTGCTGGCAATGCAGAAATGGCGCCATTATCTTCTAGGACAGCAGTTTGTGGTGAGAACCGATCAACAGAGTCTTCAATTTATCAATGACCAGAAACTGTTGGGGGGTGAGCAAGTCAAATGGACTTCAAAACTCCTTGGTTTTGACTTTATAATTCAGTACAAGGCAGGCAGTGCTAATAAGGTAGCTGATGGGTTGTCAAGACAAATGATGTTTGCTGCAATTTCCAGTGTAACTCTGTCTGATTGGGAGAATTGGGAGGAGGAAATTCGTAGCTGTCCTAAGATACAACAAACTGTGCAGCAGGTGGTATTGAAGTCTGCAGGTTATCAGAAATTTAGCATCAAACAGGGTTTTTTGTACAAAGGGAACAGTCTGGTTTTGCCTAATTCATTCTCCAAATTACCAACTATCTTAAAGGAGTTCCACACTTCATTGCAAGGAGGCCACTCAGGCTACTTTAGAACATATAAGAGAATATTGGGGGTATTTTATTGGCCACTCAGGCTACTTTAGAACATACAAGAGAATATTGGGGGTATTTTATTGGCAAGGAATGAAGAAGGATATCAAGGAGTACATCATGCACTGTCAACAATGTCAGCAGAACAAAGTTCAAACATTATCACCAGCAGGTCTAGTTCAACCTCTCCCCATTCCATCTAAGAGCTGGTCGGATATTTCCATGGACTTTGTAGGTGGACTTCCTAGAGTAGGCAGGCAAGATACTATTCTAGTGGTCGTTGACAGGCTAACAAAATATGCTCACTTCCTATTATTGGGACACCCTTTCACTGCTAAGGAAGTAGCAGCATCCTTCATCTCTGGCATAATCAAGCTCCATGGATTTCCAGAGACAATTGTCACTGATAGAGACAAAATCTTTTTGAGTCAGTTTTGGAGAGAATTATGGAGGCAATCAGGTACTAAGCTCCACTATAGTACAGCCTTTCACCCCCAATCGGATGGTCAAACTGAAGTGACCAATAGATGCCTAGAAGTCTACTTGAGGTGCTTTGTTGGTGATAATCCTAAGTCTTGGACTAAATGGATTGATTGGGCTGAGTTGTGGTTCAACACTAACTACAACATTTCTATAGCCATGACCCCCTATAAGGCTCTCTATGGCAGGGACCCTAGCCCTATCATAAAAGGACCTGCTATACCTTCTAATGTTGAGGAAGTTAACCAGCTGTATGATGCTAGAGACACGCTGTTGGATCAGTTAAGGCAGAATCTAACCGTAGCCCAACATAGGATGAAAAAGCAAGCTGACAAGAAGAGAAGAGATATCACACTAGAGGTGGGTGATTGGGTTTACTTGAAAGCTACTCCATATAGATGGAAGTCATTGGTAGAAAGAAGGAATGAGAAGTTAAGCCCGAGGTTCTATGGTCCTTACAAGGTGTTGGAGAAGATTGGTCAAGTAGCATATAGACTTGAATTACCTCCTGATTGTCGGATACATCCAGTTTTTCATATAAGCAAGTTGAAGAAGACCATCTCAGGCAACTATCAGCCTCAAAACATACCTGCAGCCATGACTGAGGAGGGAGTATTGCAGCCAGAAGTCGAAGAATTGTTGGAACTGCGCTACAGTGCCACTGGTGATGCTGAGATCTTGGTCAAGTGGAAGGATCTGCCTGCTTGTGACAATTCCTGGGAGAAGACAGAAAAGCTGCTGCAGTTGTTTCCTAATCAACACCTTGAGGACAAGGTGAAAGCTTTAGGGGGGGGGGGGGGTATTGATAGGCCTCTAGTTAGTAAAGTGTACTATAGGCAAAGAAGAAATAGGAACGGACCCTTAGTAAGGGTAGAATTGTAATTTCCTAATTGTAACTAGATACTACTATAAATAGCTCACTGCATAACTGTCACAGTTATGCAGAAAATAGAATTCAGTCACATTCATTCAGTTCTACGGAACTCAATTCTCTCTTGTAATTCTTGAAACCTTCAATGCAATTTCCCTAAATTCAGTTGAATCCTTTCAAATAATTGATTTTTAAAAAAATTGAGTTAACAAAATTGGTTTGTGTTTGGTAATGATATTTTTTTAAGAGCAAAAAAAAGGTAATGATATTTCAACTCTTTCAAAATAATTGATTTCGTTTGGATGATGAATTTTGAATCTCTTTTGATGGATAAATGCATAGAATTATGTAGGTCTCGCTCAATTGATTTTGTTCAACGGAAAAGCTCGAAATTATTGGTTTCTATTCTATCAAAATCAATTCTACGCACCCAAAATCAATTTTATCCACTGTGATTTCGTAACCCAAACACATGAATAATATTTTTACCTTGGGTTTGCTCCATGAATTGATTCCGAACTCTCTAAAATCTTAACCAAACGGGCACTTTTTCCTTGCCTATTCAACCGTTAGAAGATTTTCTGTTTGACTTACCCAAAAGAATGTGAACTTCCTTGCCTATTTTGCTGTTGGGTATGTATGTGTTTTAGGTTTCTAGTTTGTTCCTCAGGTCTCACATAGGACCTGAACAACAGTTATGTTGGTGTTCAAATGTGAGTAAGAGTTCTACATTGGATGGAATAGTGGATGCTGAGAACTACATAAGTGATAGGACCCATAAACCCAATGCCTTAAGGTTTTGGGTTGATAGATTTCTTAGAGTTTCTGAACAGTAAATCATTCTTGTATATTTCATAATGTTGAAGACTGAATACAGATGGGTATTTATAACTGTTGAGCTTTACAATAACCTAACTAACTCAAACAGTTTTAGTTTTGAACTAACCTAACAGTTTCTTAACAGATTAGAAACTGACTAACTAACTGAACAGAATATTAACTCTTAATGTTATCTATCATTCCCCCCACAAGCTCAGCAGTATTGAGTACTCTGAGCTTGTTTCTGAAGTGGCAGAACTGCTGCTTGCTGAGAGGTTTGGTGAGAATATCAGCCACCTGAATCTGAGCTGGAACATAAGACACTACCAAAGATTTATTTAGGACCTTTTCACGAACAAAAAATATATCCAGCTCCATATGTTTTGTCCTGGAGTGGAGAACTGGATTGTGGCTTAGTGCCATAGTACTCTGATTCTCGCAGTAGATGACTGGAACATGTATGGACACATGCAGTTCCTGTAGAAGAGATTGTAGCCAGAGGACTTCAGATGCAGCTAAAGCCAGGCTTCTATATTCTGCCTCTGCACTGGATTTAGCCACTAATGTTTGCTTTCTGGACCACCAAGAAACCAGATTGGGTCCAAGGTTGATGCAGGCACCAGAGGTGGATCGTCTATCATCAATATCCGAAGCCCAGTCAGCATCACAGAAGGTATTGATGCTGAGAGGAATACTGCTGGTTGTTGGTTGCAGAGTGAGCCCTAGATCAATCTTTAAGTATCTCAAGATTCTCTTGACAGCACTCCAATGAGAGACAAGGGGTTGCGACATAAACTGACATACTTTATTTACAGAGTAGCCAAGTTCAGGTCTAGTAATGGTGACATATTGTAAGGCTCCAACGATGCTTCTGTATAAGGTTGGATCTTCAAAGTAATCTGTTCCATTTTTTGACAATTTAAGGTTGGCAGGTAAAGGAGTGGAGATTCCTTTACAGTCTTCCATGCCTGCCCTGTGCAGAATGTCCTTTATATACTTGGCCTGTGAGAGAAGAAGAGCACCAGAATCTGTGTTTTTGCATTCTATGCCCAGAAAATAGTCAAGTGTTCCTAGCTGTTTTAAAGAGAATGCAAAATTCAGTTTAGTAATGACAAGATTCACAGCTGTGTTCAAGGAACCTGTGATGATTATATCATCCACATAGATAAGGATCATGATACAGCAGCCACGGTTATTATATATGAGTAAAGATGGATCACATCTGGATTGGTGAAAACCAAAGGATATCAAGGTTTTTGTCAAACTGTAATACCAGGCCCGAGGAGCCTGTTTCAAGCCATAGATGGCCTTGTTAGGCTTACAAACTAGAGAAGAATCACCCTGAACAAAGCCTTGAGGTTGTTGCATGTAAACATCCTCTTGTAAGTGCCCATTAAGAAACGGGTTGTTTACATCCAATTGCCTAATAGGCCATTTGTAAGTTACAGCAAGAGTAAGCACAGTTCTTACTGTGATAGGCTTTACAACAGGTGAGAAGGTGTCAGAATAGTCTTGGCCATACTTTTGGTGAAAGCCTTTAGCAACTAGGCGTGCCTTATATTTGTTGATGGATCCATCCGAGTTCTCTTTGATTCTAAAACTCCATTTACATCCTATGGCTCTTTTGTTGGGTGGTAGAGGAACTAAATTCCAAGTATTGTTGGTTTGAAGAGCTGTGAATTCATTCTGCATAGCTTCTGTCCATTGAGGTGAAGCAAGGGCTTGTTGGACATTGTTGGGTTCTGTGGTGGTGAGGTTAATGTTAGGATATAGAGGTGGCTTTAGGTGTCCAGTTTTAGATCTTGTAAACATGTGATAAGTATTATGTGGTGGGGAAGGGGAGGTTGAGGGAGAAGAGTTACGGTCTATTGTGCTAGAAGCTGTTGAGGGTAAGGATAAATTAGGTGAGTGGGGTTCTGTGGGTGGTGGAGATTGATTTTTTGTTGGTGGTGATGGATAAGGTTGAGTGGGAGGGTGAGGAGTGTAAGGTGATGGATTGGAGAGTGATGGTGAAGGTGTATGAGGAGTGGCTTGGTTGTGAACAACTCCCAATGGAGCTGTTGTGGGAAAGGTGTGTAAAGTGTTAGGAGTGACAGTAGGGTTGTGTTGATAAGGAAAATGCTTCTCATTGAATAATACATCTTTTGAAATATAGATACGGCCAGATAGATCAAGACACTTGTAGCCTTTGTGAGAGGTAGAGTACCCTAGAAAAATGCATTCTTTAGACCTATATTGAAACTTAGGATTGTTATATGGAGTGAGTAAGGGATAGCAGGCACACCCAAAAGCTTTTAAGAAGTGGTAATCAGGTTGTTTGTTAAACAGTGTGTGGAGAGGAATATGGTGAGTGTGTGAAGCTGGAAGCCTATTAATGATGTAGACAGCAGAATGAAAAGCATGATCCCAAAAGTGATAGGGCAGAGAGGAGTGAGAGAGTAAGGACAGGCCCATTTCAACAATGTGTCTATGCTTTCTCTCAACAACTCCATTTTGATGGTGTGTGTGTGGGCAAATGATGCGATGGATGATGCCTAGGTTAGTGAGGTATTCTTTGAATGGACGAAATTCCCCACCCCAGTCAGATTGGATGGATTTAATTTTCCTATTGAGTTGCAATTCAGCAAGAGCCTTAAATTGTTTAAAGACAGTGAGTGTCTTAGACTTGCTATGCAAGAAATATATCCATGTGTATTTACTAAAGGCATCAATGAATGAAATGTAGTACTTATAGCCCATTGAAGACTGCATAGGGGCAGGGCCCCATAAGTCACACAAGACAAGTTCTAAAGGTGCATTATACATAGTGGTAGACAAAGTGGAAGGTAATCAATGAGACTTTCCTAAGCAACATGCTATACAAAATTCACTTTTATTCCCTTGAAAAGATGCCATATTACAAGACTTTAGAACATTGTTTAAGGTATCTAGACTAGGGTGGCCCAATCTGTGGTGCCACTTGAAGTAAACATCACTAGAACTAGATACGAGAGAATTAACAGAAGGTAAGGTAGAGTGTTGTGTGGACAAAGTGCTTGAGTGAAGTGGATATAGACCAGCAGAATTCAAGCGTCCTTGGAGAAGAACCTTGTTATTGACCTGTGATTTCATGACATAGTGAAATGGGTGAAACTGAATATATGCATTGTTATCATATGCAAACTTAGAGACACTTATAAGATTTTTATTGATGTTAGGGACATGAAGAACATTGTTTAAATGTAGAGTGGTACTAGGATGCGAAGGAGAAGGAAAAGAGAAGTTAGAAATGGATTGAACGGGCAAACCTTGACCGTTCCCAAGGAAAATGTTTTCCAAATGAGACTGTGGGGGAGCAGAGCCAGGTGCTGCAGGCATGTAAGTGACATGATTGGTGGCTGCAGTGTCCAGATTGTTGTTCAAGGCAGGGTGCATAGGAGGATAGGCGCCAGTGTAGTTAGCTTGAGGAGCAGCAGCCATGTTGCCCTGTTGCCATGAGTTGTTGTTTGGTGCAGGTGGACGCAAGTATTTGTAAGGGTTGCCATTAGGGAAGGGGTGAGCAGTATCGTAGGCAGTATTGAATCTGTGGTAACAGTACGAAGCTTCATGACCAGTACGACGACAAACTTGGCACTGAACGCCAGAGCGACCACGTCCCTGACCAGATCGACCACCATCATGGTTGCCACGGCCATACCGGCCACCATGGCCACGAAATTGAGAATTACCCCTAAATCCAGAACCTAGGGTTTGCGTGTTTTCAGAATTAGGGTTAGTACTAGTGAAATTGGCCCGTGGTGCTTGTTGAGGCTGAAATTGCGACTCATCCGAAGTAGACAGAGGCTTGGTTTGCGTGAGATTTAACGATGCAGCTTCTTCAATTACTCGTTGTTTGTCCAAGCGCTATTCGTGCGCAAGAAGACGACCTTTGATTTCTTCCATGTCGAACCAATCAATCTTTGAGTTGATGAGAGTGACTAAAGACTCGAATTCGTTGGGTAATCCTTCAAGAATCACGTCCAATTGATCTTGGAGCGAAACAGATTCGCCAATGGCGAGGAATTCAGAAATCGTAGAAGTACCTTTCTTTGTGGTGCGTAATTGCGTACGCAAGTGGCGTGCCTGCGCCTTCGTTTTAGATTGTAAGGCCTGATGGATATTTTCTCATAGCTGAAATGTGTGACGACAGCCAATGACGGAGGGAAGGATCGCCGGAGATAAGGAGGCCTGAAGCCACGCAAGCAAGAATTGGTCTTGAAGCCCCCAGGCGGTGTAGGCTGGGTTTTCAACGTTGGAAAGACGATCTTGTTCATTTGCAAATTGTGGAGGAATTTGTGGAGATACACAGTATCGGTGGAGTTTGTGGGCTCGCAAGACGGGTTCAATATGTTGAAGCCAGACAAGATAATTGCTTTCATCGAGTTTTACTGAAATCTTGTAGTTGAAGGTTGACAATGGTGTATTTGTAGAAGACGACGCCACGAACGGTGGAGTAGGTGGCATTGGGGGTGGCGTCGCAGCCATCAGTGACGGAGAAGGAGGCGAAGGGAAGGGAAGCGAGGAGAGAAGCGGATCTTGCTTCGCTGGTGGCGTTAAGTTGCTCTGTATACCATGATAGATTTCATAGAGTTTCTGAACAACAAATCATTCGTGTATATTTCATAATGTTGAAGACTGAATACAGATGGGTATTTATAACTGTGGAGCTTTACAATAACCTAACTAACTCAAACAGTTTTAGTTTTGAACTAACCTAACAGTTTCTTAACAGATTAAAAACTGACTAACTAACTGAACATAATATTAGCTCTTTATGTTATCTATCATGGGTTAAGATGTGGTGTCCAACTCACTTGTGTGGTTCTTGGCTCAGTGTGGATGATCCCCCAGGATCCTCTCATGACCCAACAGTGGTATCAGAGCCGACGTGTTTCGATAAGTGGTAGGACCCATAAACCCATTGCCTTAAGGTTTTTGGTTAAGGTGTGTTGTCCAACTCACTTGTGTGGTTGCTCTTGGCCCAATGTGGATGATCCCTCAGGCTCCCCTCATGACTCAACAAGTTTTATATGGCATCCAATAAAGTACTCTTCATTCAGTGTTATTGATAATAATCTGACAAAATTTTACCACAATTTTTGCCAATTTGTCTTTTTTTATTATCATAAATGATCCCCCTGGATTTTCTTTCCTTGATGTAGAGTAAAATAGTTCTGTAACTCGGCCTAACTAAAATAGCTGAGACTGATTTGTTCATACCCGCAGCAAATTCTTCAAGCTGTCAACACAATTCATGAAGAACGTATTGTGCATTCTGACTTGAAGCCAGCGAACTTCCTCCTGGTCAAAGGTTCCCTAAAGTTGATTGATTTTGGTATAGCCAAAGCGATAATGAGTGATACGACAAATATCCAACGGGATTCACAGGTATTTCATATTTCCATGTCTTATTAATAGATTTAGAAATATAAATAATGTGAATCAGTTTTTGATTGATTTGGAATAGAGCATGATGCTCTATTTATACAAGAGCTGGCCATTCAAATTCTACAGAATTAAGGCTGGCCTTTCATATTCTACAGAATCAAAGCTGGCTTTTCATATCTTGAGATAGTGCTGGCCTTTTATATCCTAAGTTACAACTGAAAATTAAGTCTAGGTTACAGCTGCTACAGTTTTACTATTATAATGTGAAATAGGAGTAGAACTCATATCAGTGTTGTTAATGGCGGATGGCGGTCTATGGCGGCGAGCCAAAAATCCGCCATAAACGTATGGCGGATGGCGTAACGGCATATGGCGGACGTCATGGCGGACCAATTTTTTTTAAAAACTAAACATATATATATATATATATATATACTAATATACATACAAAAAAACAAAAAATAATCCAAAAGCCTATTAATAAATGTCAAAAATCATAGACTTAATTGGTACAAAATATCGTTAGTCTCTATCAAATTGTCATAAACAACCAAGAACCACTTCGAATTAAGTTTAAGACATCAAAATAACAACAAAATGAAACAGCAATTTATTTAAAAAAAATAGCACAAACAGAATAGGACTAAGATTAAGAACAAAGAAAAAAAATGAAAACAAATTAAGACTAAGAAGGAAGACCAACAATATAAAACAGATGCAATATAAAAGACCAAGAAAGAAAAAAAAAACAGATACAATATAAAAGAAAATAATTAAAACAAGAATAGAGTCTCAAAAAAATAAGACTAAGATTAAGAACAGAGAAAAAAAAAAAGAAGACCAACAATAGATAAAAGATGCAATATAAAAGACTAAGAAAGAAGACTAACAATATAAAAACAAGAACACAACAAGATAAGAAAAAAGAAAAGAGACTAAAACAGAACACAGCGTAAGAAACAGAGGTGGAACCGGCGAAGAGAGAAGAAAGGGCTGCGAGGTTGCTGCTGCTGGTGGTCGCGACCTTCGCTGCTGGTGGTCGATAGGGTTCCTGCTGGTGGAGAGAGAAGAAGCAACGAAGGGAAGGAGAAGAAGCAGCAAAGGGAGGGAGAGAGAAGAGTGCGATGTTGTAAGATTTTAGAAGGAAGTAACCGTTAGAGGGAGAGAGTATTTCAGAATTAGGGTTTTGCTTTTTTAACCCTTTGGGTTAATTTCGGCTCGGATTACATGACCAAAACCCAACTTTTTTGTAATTTTTTCCGTTTTGTCCGCCATTTTCCGTCACGCCGCCACAACCGCCATACACATAACGCCTGCCATGGCGCCGCCATTGGCATTCCGCCATATCTCCGTTTTTGTATGGCGGCGTGCTCAAATTCCGCCACGCCATTCCGCCATGGCGCCGCCATAACCGCCATTTGACAACACTGACTCATATTCTCTATTACTCCCCCCACAAACTCAGTGGTGTTTGACACTCTGAGTTTGTCTCTAAAATCAAACTGATGACGAGCCAAAGATTTAGTGAGAATATCTGCAATTTGAAACTGTGCAGGAACATGTTCAACTATCAGCGATTTGTTGAGTACTTTTTCCCTGATAAAGAATATGTCTAACTCCATATGTTTTGTCCTTGAATGCAACACATGTCTAACTCCATATGTTTTGTCCTTGAATGCAACACAGGGTTGTGGCTAAGTGCAACTGTACTCTGATTATCACAGTAGATGACAGGAGTAGGAATAGGTTTACAGTTCTTGAAGCAAGGATTGAACCCACAGAATTTCAGAGGCAGCAAGAGCAAGGCTGCGATATTCTGCTTCAGCAGAAGATTTGGCAACAAGAGTTTGCTTTTTAGACCACATGTAGATGCAACAGCCATTTTTGTTGAATATGAGCAAAGAAGGATCACACCTGCACTGCTGGAAACCAAAAGTAATCAATGTTTTGGTGAGTCGATCATACCAGGCCCTTGGGCTTGTTTTAACCCATAAATTGCCTTGTAGCAGACTTGGCACTGAACAGTTCCACGGCAAAAGCAACGCCACGACCACGGCCAAAACAGCCACCGCCACGACCACCACGTCCACCGTAAAAACTATGACCAGAACCAGCATTCTCAGATTTAGAATTGTCATTTGACTGAGTGTTAGTAGTGTAGTTTGCTTGAGGAGTGACATTTGTTGACTCGCTGTTCATGCGCAAGCAATAATGCTTTGATCTCATCAAGATCGAACCAATCAACCTTACTGTTAATGAGCGTAACTAGAGATTCGTATTCTGAAGGTAATCCTTCGAGAATGACATCCAATTGCTCAGTCGTAGTAACCAATTCACCGATTGACATTAGAGAATCAGAGATTGCCTTGATTTTGTTGAGAAATTCAGTAACAGTGTTCGTACCTTTCTTGAGTGTTCGCAACTCAATTCTCAGCTGTCGTGCTTGCGCCTTGACTTTAGAGTGGAAATTCTGGTGAATCCGATCCCAAAGCTGCCACGTGTGACGACAGCCGATGTCGCTAGGAAGAAGCGATGCGGAAAGTGACGATTGAAGCCACGAGAGGAGCAATTGATCTTGTGCCTCCCACGCTGTGAATGCAGGATTCACGTTAGCAGCGAGACGATCTGCTTCGGATAAGTATTGGTAAGGAATTTGTGGAGCAACGCAATAATGGTGAAGACGGTGCGCTCGGAGCACCGGTTCTATTTGCTGTAGCCACACTAGATAGTTCTTATCATCTAGTTTTTCAGTAAATTTGTAGTTGAAAGCAGCGAAAGGAATATTCGATGCCGTAGACGAGAGCGTTGGTGATGACGGACTCGCCATGAGAGACGCACGACGAACTCGAAGCGGAAGACGAAGATGCAGGATCTATGAAGCCACGGTGGTGGCGAAAAATGCTCTAAATACCATAATAGATTCAGAAATATAAATAATGTGAATCAGTTTTTGATTGATTTGGAATAGAGCATGATGCTCTATTTATACAAGAGCTGGCCATTCAAATTCTACAGAATTAAGGCTGACCTTTCTTATTCTACTGAATTAAAGCTGGCTTTTCATATCTTGAGATAGTGCTGGCCTTTCATATCCTAAGTTACAACTGAAAATTAAGTCTAGGTTACAGCTGCTACAGCTTTACTATTATAATGTGAAATAGGAGTAGAAGTCATTCTCTATTACTTATTTTCTGTATTTGTTCTTTTGGTAATAATGCTATGATTGAAATGCATGTATTTCGAACTCTAGTTGTGGCTTTGTACTTCCGTTTACCTCTGTTGTAAAGTTTTATTTAATTCTTAGACTGTATTGAAACTAAAATATTTTAAAATCATCTTAAGCCTGTAACGGATAAACTGCATCCGAAAATGTAACGGATAAGCCTGTAACGGATAAACTGCATCCGAAAATGTTAACTTTTCTGGTAATTTCTTTCAACTGCTGTAGGTTGGTACTCTAAATTACATGTCCCCAGAGGCATTTATGTGCAATGAGAGTGATGCTGATGGAAACATCATAAAGTGTGGTCGGCCATCTGATATCTGGTCCTTAGGCTGCATCCTTTATCAAATGGTATATGGGAGAACACCTTTTTCAGATTATAAAACATTTTGGGCCAAACTCAAAGTGATAACGGATCCAAATCATAAAATTACATACGAACCAGTTTCCAACCCATGGCTTGTGGATCTTATGAAAAGGTGTCTTGCATGGGATCGAAATGAAAGGTGGAGAATTCCTCAGTTACTTCAACATCCTTTTCTTGCTCCTCCAGTTCCATGTAACCCATCTTTGTCCCAAGACCGTACCTTTAATTTGTTGCAACGTATTACTGAAACTTGTACATATGACCCAGTAGCATTGCAGCTGTGTTCTCAGCTTCAACAGGTGCTTGGTGACCCCGTTAAGTTAATGACTCCTGGTGTGTCGAATTCGCGAGACCAACAGTGTAAGTTGCTTTCCCGAATATCAAAACTCTGCGTTCAGCTGCAGGAACAATTGACAAAGAATAAGTAAGTGATGAAGGTTCTGTATATATCAATTTAGAAGGTACTATGGGCATGCACTAAGTCTACTGGAAATCATCAAAACGATGGTTTGTCGAGGGAAGTTTTAAAACATGCAAGTTTGTTGAGTGTTTTTTCAAAACATCAGAAAACAAAGAAGCGTGGTGAATATCAGAAGAGGTGAATGCGATTTGCTGTGTTTGGATATTGTAGGATCAAAGTAGTGATTTTGTCAAGACAAGTGCCTTCTATGTGTGAATTAAAATGCATAGCCATACTTTAAGTGCTAAGCGTATATAATTGTCCTCTTATGGCGAATTGCATTGGGGTGGCATCATTGAAGCCTGCTTATGTTTTGTACAAGACACTAACCATGTAGTATCGGTTTTTGAGTTGACCCTTACATAGAAGTGTTAAATTTGTCTTATACGTGGTGGGTTTATGGAAAAGTTTTCAAGATTAATTAAAATTTCTGATAACTATTCACTACTATTTGCTATAAGTTATTTTTATTTTATAAGCTTTCTTGTTTGATTCTATTTAGGTTGACTTATTTGGGTTTATTTACTGGCAAGTATTTGGGACACTATTTGGGACAACTTATAGAAATAGCTTATAACATATCTTTAAGTTTTCTTTAGGTTATTTTCATAAGCTCTGTAATATATAGCTTATGAAAATAGCTAGCTTACATGAAAAAGTTTGACTTTATTGTTTGTGAAAAAAAATTGGGATTTCATTTTATCTTTAATTATAGAAATAGTTTATAGATACACACTTATATGAATTTGATAAGTGGTTGCCTGCTTAATCATTGTTGTTTATCTAAACATGGTATTTATTTAGAAAGCTATATAGAGCCTATGTAGAGTTTACTCTTATATATATATTTTTTAAATTAATTATATATAAGCTCTTGTAGGATAACCTTGTTCGGCCCCTACATGCCTCTCCTTGGTGTCTTGGGTCTTCCTCTGTTTTTGGGCAACCCTAGTCGCCGGTTCGGATACTCCTGATACAATTAGTAAAATTAGTTAACATATTTATGTAATCAAGAGTATTCAATGAACCTAATTAACTTCTTTGATCTGTGTGAAAATAGTATTTTTACTTATAAAGGAGTTCAGATTGAGTATATATTAGATATTTATATCTTTTATACACCCAAACTAATGTAACTAACGACCCATTTCTTTTGTGAAATGGGGAGGATCTCAATAGTTTCTCTCATATTACTTCATTTAAGATTATGTACTTCTATTATGAAAATCATTGTTTTGAAAAAAATCATTGTGTGTACTATTTTTGATGATAAAATGATACTCTGTTAACTCAAATATCCTTATTAATCACTCACTTACTCTTTCCGTCGCAAAATATAAGTAAATATGAACCCTCTAAGTTGTAACAAAATATAAAAATGCCAATGTCACATTATGGCGTGCTAGTCCTTCAACGAACGCCTTTGCGTGCCAATCTCACGCCATGGCATGCTAGTGCATATGAGCCATACTCAACAGTCTCCACCTTGGCGAATATCAAACCGCTATGAAGATTCACCGCATGACGTTCACAACCTTGGCACTGGGGGGATCTCCGGCTTAACACTGAGTAACATGTAACAAGTCCAAGCAATGCTTGAACTTGTCGCTGGTGACTGGCTTGGTGAACATATCAGCTGCATTCTCTGAAGTATGAACCTTTTCAAGTAATATCTGACCGGATGCAAGTAGCTCCCTGATCTTGTGAAACCTCACATCATTATGCTTTATCCTGGCGCGATACACCTAATTGTTTGCCAAGTAAATGGCACTCTGACTATCACAATGCAACTGAACTCCACCTTGCTCAACACCCAATTCCTTCACTAATCCCGTAAGCCATAAAGCCTCTTTGGCAGCTTCAACTACTACCATGTACTCTGCTTCATTTGTTGACATTGCCCTATAGATTGAACTGATGATTTCTAGCAAATAGGTCCACCTACATGCATAAAGACATATCCCATTGTAGACCTCCTATCATCTGTATCATCGGCATAGTCTGAATCAACTTATCCAACAACTGAAGGATCACCCCTTTCACCGCTAAACATAATACCATGACCTGTTTTACCCTTTAAGTACCTAAAAATCCAGTTGACTGCTTCCCAATGATGCTTTCCCAGTTTGGACATACACTTGCACACTTGACTTACAGCTTGTGCCAAATTTGGTCTAGTGCAGACCATAGCATACATTAAACAACCAACAGGACTGGCATAAGGAACCTTTGACATATACTCAGCTTCAACATCTGTCTTTGGACACTGATCCAATGAGAGCTTAAAGTGATTCGCCAATGGAGTACTCTCAGCCTTCGAATTGCTCATATCAAATCTATCTAGCACCTTTTCAACATAGCTTTTCTGAGAGAGCCATAATTTTCTAACACTCCTCTCCCTGTGAATTTCCATCCCAAGAATCTTCTTAGCAGCACCTAAGTTTTTCATATCAAATTCCTTCCCCAACATAATTTTCAGTTTGTTTACGTCAAGTAAATGATTAGTAGCAATCAACATATCACCCACATACAGTAACAAGAAAATAAAAGAACCATCATCAAGGCTCCTAACATAAACACAACAATCATACTCACACCAATCTTAAGCATGTATGAATCAAAGCGCTTGTACTATTGTCTAGGAGACTGCTTTAGACCATACAGATACCTCTTCAATTTACAAACTAGTCTGCCCCGTCCAGTATCACTGAAACCCTCTAGCTGCTCCATGTAAATTTGCTCATCTAGATTACCATGGAGGAAAGCTGTCTTCACATCCATCTGCTCTAAATGCATGTCTCGGCTGGCTACCAAGGTTGACACTGCCCTGATAGAGGTATGTCTGATGACCGGATAGAAAATCTCATCGTAGTCAATCCCCTTTTGTTGTGAGTACCCATTTGCTACAAAACGAGTCTTTAACTTTTTCCCTTCTTTTTCTATTCTTGCTGGTTTCCTCTTGTACACCCACTTGCAACCGATAGCCCCTTTTCCCTTAGGAAGCTGAACAAGATCCCATGTCTCATTTTTCCTCAAGGACTCTATCTCCTCCACCGTAGCACCCATCCATTTATCTTTCTCCTCGCCAGCTATAACCTCTCGAAAAGAGGACGGATCTCCAAAACTTGTAAGAAGTGCAACCCATATCTATATGGTGGCTTGATCCGACGATGCTTTTTGTCGCGTACTATAGAGTAATCATGAACTCCACCTGAATCTTCAGGTCCATGTTCAATTTCAGTATCAGAGCCTGGTTCGGCATGTGGTTCGGGTATCGATTGCATATATATATTGCTCACTGGTGACTGCTCAATATGCACCTGAATTACCCAATTGTTGGAAGTTTCCCCTTGAGATGCTGACACATCTGTTGCAACTGACTGCTTCAATATGGACTGCTCATCAAACACAACATCGCTACTGAGTACCATCTTCTTTGAAACTGGATCCCATAACCTAAACCCCTTTACACCTTTTGAGTAACCGACGAAGACACACTCCTTCGACGTTGGATCAAGTTTGGATCGATCTTCACCGGATATATGCACATAAGCTGGACACCCAAAAAGCCTAAAATTGTCAAGATCAATAGGATTACCTATCCATACCTCCTCTGCAACCTTTCTGTCCAATGAAGCCCGTGATGACCTGTTGATAAGATAACATGCCATGTTGATTACCTCTGCCCCAGAAACCCTTTGATAATTTAGCATTCAACCGGAGACATCTTGCCTTGTCAGTTAGCGTCCTGTTCGTTCTTTCTGTGACACCAATCTGCTGTGGTTTTTTTCGAACTGAAAAATGCCTCTGAATACCATGTTCTACACAAAACTTCTGGAAATTTGACTGTGTACTCAGTCCGATTATCTGACCGCAAATACTTGACTTTTCTGCCCGTTTCAATCTCTACTTCAGCCTTCCACAACTTGAACTTGTGAAATACTTTAGATTTATGCTTTAGAAAATACACCCAAACCATGCGAGAAAATCATCGGTAAAAGTCACAAAATACCTGGCATCACCCATGGAGGGCTCTTTGCTAGGCCCCCACACATCAAAATGCACATAGTCCAGGATTCCATTTGTTTTGTGTTTCCCGGTCTTGAAACGAACACGACACTGTTTTCCAAGAACACAATACTTGCACATATCCAACTTACAACTACGGACACCCTTCAATAGATTTCTCTTATGAAGTTCCATCATCCCACGCTCACTGAGATGACCCAAATGCATGTGTTAGAGCTTGGTTACATCATTATTAGACTCAACTGACGCAACATTACCTACAACAGTACAACCCAACAGTTTGTAGATGTTACCTGCAGTCCTCTTTGCTCTCATCACTTTCAATGCACCCTTGCTGACCTTCATGATGTCCCTATCTCCATCAGACCTGTAGGAAAAACCATTTGCCTGTAGAGTACCTAAAGAAATAAAATTCTTTCTCAATTCTAAAATATATCTGACGACGTTCAACATTCGTACACCACCATCGTCCATAGCAATTTTGATTTGTCCAATTCTTGTGATAGCACAAGCTTTATCATCACCTAAATAAACAAATCCAAAATCACCTGACCTGAATGTTGTAAACCACTCCCGGTGCGGCGTCATGTGATAGGAGCATCCAGAATCAATAAAGCACGCATCTGTGCACTTGTTAGATGAAACACAAAGAACGTCCCCTTCACTGCCAGAATCATCGGTTTGAACTACGTTTGCAGAACTCGATGCGCCCTGCTTTCTATTTGGCCAGTCCCTCTTCCAATGCTCAATCTGTTTGCAAATATAGCACTCTGATGTTTTTCTGTTCTTGGATTTAGACCTTATCCTTCTAGAACCTACTTTACCCTTGTTCCGGCCACGATCTTGATTCCCCTCCACATACAAACCCTCACATTGACTTCCTTCCTCTACACTATGTCTACTTTGAGAATGAGACAAGAGTGTAGCAGTAATTGTATTGAGGTTGATAGTGTCTTTCCCATAGGAAAGAGTAGTCACTAAGTGGTCGTAAGAACCCGGTAACGAGCACAACAAAATTATTGCCTTGTCTTCCTCATCGACCTTCACCCCTAGTCTCACCAAATCAGTGATTATGTTATTGAAGGTATTGACGTGTTGTTTTAAATCAGATCCTTCTTGCATTTTCAAGATGTATAGTCATTGTTTCGTGAACAACTTGTTCATCAACGTCTTCGACATATACTGACTCTCCAATTTATCCCAAACCGCCGTCGGAGTCGTTAGGTCCAGAATATGTTACATCACTTCGTCTAAAATACATAGGTGTAGCAATCCTGCGGCCTTCTCCTTCATCTCTACCCAATCGTAGTCCGCCATGTCTACCGATTTCGTCTCACGCAACGCCTACTGTAAACTTTGTTGAGCCAACAGATCCTTAACCCTCCTTTGCCATAATTTGAAATTGCCCGTCTCGTCGAACCTTGCCACTTCGAATTTGGCACCAGAGTTAGACATCTTTTGATACCAATTGTTGTAACAGCAACAATAAACGAAGAAATATTAATCGAAACGAAGAACGGAAATAGGAGACACGATATATTGGTCACGCAGTTCGACCAATCTTTGCCTACGTCTACGACTACAGAGCAGCTGTAGTTCCGTCTTATTGCTTGAGTGAAACTAAGATTACAAGCATAGGGTTTCAGTATTACAATAAGTATTTATTGTTGTAAATTATGACCCGAAACAACAACATAATTACCTGCAAAAGAATAAACATTAGATAAAAACAACCGGAGGGGTCTGACGACACATCCTTTAAGGATTTATCCGCCTCAAAAGCGTAAATCCCCCGAGGATACAACCGATCTCGTCTCGAGTCACAACAGCGACTGAGGTATCCGAACTGGCAAGAATGAAGTGTTTAGTAATCAGGAGATGAACCTAAGAAGGAAAGAGAGAAGAGTAGCGTGTTTGTTATCAAGGATACGGTTTTTTAGTTGTGTTATGCATATCCTCCAATTGCTACTAACCTTTCCCTAACAGTTAGGAAGTCAGTCAAAGAAGAGCTCCTAACCACTTAGTTTGTTACGCTAAAATAGTGGAAAGTGGAGAGTGCTGAACAAGTAACGTATCAGGACGCATTTAATTAAACAAATGTGGACAATATTTGGAGCTCAAGTAAATAGCTATTAGGAAAATATTTAACAGTAATATTAAATAAAAATAATTTTGATTAATCAAACTTGCTTAAAATAGGCATTCTAGGATAGACTCGTGTGAGTCCAAAAATGTACATATACATCAAATTAATATATCAGTAAATAAACACTTTGGTATGTCCAAAGCCAAGAAAGGGACTTCCCCACTTTTGAAATATCTCTTAAAATCAATAAAATCACAACAACCCCCCACATATTTCAAAAGTTGGAAAAAGAAATAAAGAAAAGAAGTTTCCTGGGTTAACATCGTAGATGTAATGCATCAGAATTGTATAGCAAGCAATGGAACCAGTCCTAGACAGATAAAACCTAACATACAGTGAACTGGTTTAGCAAGATATGGAACCCAAGACACATGTTATATGTTAGAAGTTTTACCATCACATTACACCCCCACAATTCTTGTTGTTTCCTCCGTTTTGCACTACTAGGCTGTGCGCGTGCTTGGTATTCATGAGTGCTATAGAGATCTCGCCAGGATCTCAGGAAAGCAGCCCCACCTGACACTCATATAGGTGATTTCATCAAGTGTATGCTGCAAGTCATACACCACCCATAAGGGCTATGATAATCATTAAAAGCTTTAAGCTTAACCTCTTAACCCTGCAGTCTAGCACTATCACAATAACACCATAACATCATAGGAAGGGACAAGAATAAATTAATTACTTTAATTAATTTTAGTGCTAGCAGTATTAAGAAGCGACTTGTTTTTACGACATTGAACCTTCTTCATGGGATCTCCAATCACAAAGGATGGGTTACCATGCATCACTTCTTAATTTCAACTTGCTTAAGTCTCATTCCCCTCGATGTTTCACAAATTAATCTCTTCCCTAGGGGTTTTTTTTTCTGAGGATCGACCAAATCCACTTCCGACTTCACATAATCGATCGATATCATTCGATATTTTTGCAAGTGTTTGACAACATTATGTCTCAATTGCACATGTCTATTTTTGCCATTAAATGTCTTATTATTTGCAACGGCTATTGCCGACTGACTATCACAATGTATTGACACTGATGGTGTCGGTTTTACGCTCAAAGGAATTCCAGCTAATAGGTTCTTCAACCATTCAGCTTCAGTACCAGCCAACTCTAGAGCTACAAATTCCGACTCCATAGTCGATCTAGCTATTATTGATTGTTTGGCTGACTTCCAAGTTACCGCACCACCACCAAGTGTAAAGATATAACCACTAGTGGGTTTTGTCTCATCTGAATCAGTTTTCCAGTTAGCATCACAGTATCCTTCTAATATTGCGGGAAATCCACTATACACAATAAAGTAATTTATGGTACCTCTTAAGTATCGCATGATGTGAGCAAGTGCCTTCCAATGATCCTGACCAGAATTGTAAGTATACCTACTCAGACGACCAATTGCGAACACACACTAGTGGAAAAAAGGCATTTTATATCGGTTAAAATTGACATTTCATATCGGTTCTTGAACCGATGCCGAAAAAGGAGATATAAAAAAATTGGACATTTCATATCGGTTCCTGAACCGTTATGAAAAGTTTTTACATATCGGTTATATAGGCCAACCGATATGAAAAGTCATTTTCGCTTATTTTTTATATCGGTTATATATTTGAACCGATATGAAAAGTCAGTTTTCGCTTATATTTTATATCGGTTATATATTTGAACCGATATGAAAAGTCTTTTTAACATCGGTTTTCTTCCAGAACCGATATAAAATACAGATATTTAACATCGGTTCAATATAGAACCGATATGAAAACTGAAGGTTTTTTTTATAAAAAAAAGGTGTTTTCTGTTCAGCAACATAATGGAACAATACCCTCGACATAGAAGCAATGTTCCATTAAACATTAACTAACTTAACAATTCATTAATTGGTAACCAATATTAGAATTATTGCATTCATAATATTCAGTATTTGATTGAACTGAAGTAATTCTTCATTGATTGAAATAAGCTAGATACAAAGGATTATATAGAGATCCTTTACATAGAGACTTGAGTAGCAACTATAACAGAATCTAACTGAATAACAAACTGAAGCTAACAGATTAACAAACCGAAACTGAAGCTAACAACAGCAGTTATATTAAGACTTAGCTTATTATCTAATATGGTTGAACACAAACAAAAATGTACAAATGGAGCCACCTCCAGCAAAGACCACCTCCAGCAAAGCCACGACCACCTCCAGCAAAGTGAAACTCAATAATAAAAATGGAGCCACTGAAAATCACAAAGACAATAATTCAGTTTATTAGTGCAGACAAACCATCACCCAAATGGTAAAAGTTAAACAGCATTCCTACGGTTATGAATGCAGCAGACCTAAATAAGCAGACTCACATGGCTGCAGCAGACAGTTTAAACTGAAATTAAACAGCATTCCTACGGTTATGAATGCAGCAGACATAAATAAGCAAACTCACATGGCTGCATCAGACCTACAGTTTTCAGATAATACACCAATTTTTATTTATAGACACTCAGCCCTTCTATGAACTAAACCAGTTGATATCAGCAAGACAAACATCAAATGTACAATGATTTCAGCATAGGTATAACTCTCCTCATCAACTACATACAAAGAAGGTGAGATCTTAAACTTAGAACTCAAAATCCATTTGACTTTCATTCTATATAAATTATGCTAAGCTAGTAAAAGTAGAAAGCAGCCAATTGCTGCATCTATATAAATCCAGTTGCTGCATCTAACTGGGATGTGACTTTATATTTTCAAAAACAGAAGAATGAGGTTGGAAATACTGTTTTGGTTTTTGCTTATGCTATACCTTGATGATGTTTCAGTTATCATCAAAACCCAATACAAACAGATTTCATCAACAAATATCCTTCCTTTGTTTTCCATTGATTCCCAGTCTACATGATTTACACTGATTACAGTAATAGATCAATCCAGAATCAAAACTGTCCAGAAATCAAAATTCAATCCAGAAACAAAACTGTCCAGAAATCAAAATTCAATCCAGAATCAAAATCAAAATTCAAATCTGTCCAGAAATCAAAATTCAATCCAGAATCCAGAAATCAAAATGCAATCCAGCCAAAAGACAATACTACCCTTGGTTAATTAGTAAGTACCAAAAGACATAATGGATTTACCTTTCTAGCCTATTATCACCCAATAGGATGATTTCGGTAAAGTTCAAGAAATAGTTGTGCCCACCGACACCGAATATCGTATAGATCGTCATCATTGAATGGTTCGGTATTGTTGAATCTCTACAATATGATATGACACAAGACCAAACATTAGTTAATCAACTAAAACACATTTTTAATATAACTTGTAAAAATTTCTATTACGTACCTCCAACCATAAATCAACAATACTTGCAGAGACAATGTTGAACATATGTCTCATAACATAAAATCCACACTCAGTGTTGCCAGCTTGCCTTCGGGACTACAAATTATATGTCATAGTAAATATTATATATAGTAATAAAATACATTATAAAAATTGTAATTAAATCTCAAGAGTTAAACTTACATCGGGGTTAATCCATATAGGTGCCTTCTTTCTAGTCCCCATCAACTTATGATATCCTTCCATAGCACTAATAAAAAAGAAAGACATCATACAAACTCTCTAACTTTGTTGTTACTTTTCTACACATGATGTATAATAAATAAGAGCTTACATATTAACTTTTTGCTTGAGGGATGCAGTCTGCTTCTTTCCAAGCGAGCAAAGGAAGACGATTTCATTACTCATAGGACAAATGATCAACAATTGCCAATGTGACCTACATTGGGAAACAATTAGTGACAAATCACATAAAATTTGAAGATAATTGATAAACATGTACTTACATATAAAGATAAGGCGCTAGGTAAAACTCCTTGGAATTAGCTGGAGTCAAAACGTGCTGAGGAATCACCGGAGACAAAAAATGTTGAGGGTCAATGAAACCATACAAATCACTATTGCCCTTCAAGATACAGTGACGTTGCATATACCTAAGATGTCATGCTAAATGTTAATTATACAGTTTGAAAGTTAATTGGTTAACTAAAGTATAAGTAAAACTAACTTATGTCAACCAAAATTGTACAACACTTAAGCTGAGCATTTGGTTACCACAACAAAGATCCATTATTTCTTTCTCTACTAGAAAAAATTCTTGAAGAATGGGATCATGTTCCAATCTTAGTTGTATAGGATTTTTAATAGGTACAATCAATATCATCAACTCTTGAATCGGACTAACTTGAGGTGCAGCACTTTTGGGTGGAATGTCGACCTTGCTAGATTTTCCAATTTCCTAGACAAGATAATATATTAGTAAGTCTTCTCTACCATTACCAAGTTATTTCCAGTGTAAATATAGAAAGAAATGAGTAATATTGAAAACCTTATTTGAAAAAGGTTTAACAAGTCTTCTCGGCCACTGAATAAAATTTTTTAGGGCTTGTTCCACAGTTTGAACCTCATCAGTGGGCATAGGAACCTGAGCACCTCGATGTCGAACCTCTTCAACCACCACCCTCACCATATCATTCTCCAAACTCTTGTTATGAATGACTGAGCCCAAATTGAATATACGACCAATTGCCACCAAATGGTAAGGATTATCAACGTACAACTTACATCGATCTGGTATATCATCTGACTGATCTGGGTTATCATCAAATTGATCTTGGATATCATCAAACTGATTCTGGATATCATCAACAGAACAACTACCCTTATTACTGTTTGAGCATTGTTGGGAGTAGCCCATAGAAGCCAGCTCCTGCATTGAATTTCATAAAACATTAAAGGCATTCTTTTTACATTTTACTTTTTACCATAAGTGTTAATTTATATATACCTGCGTCACATCCTGTCTAACTTTCTGTGTAAGTTTTTCGGTGAGGTTCTGAATAATTTTTTCTGTGAGGATAGCTAAGTCTTCCTTGGTGACTGTTCGCGCTCGTGTGTTCTATAGTCGCAATATCAGTGCAAGTATACACGTCGTACAAGTAATAGAGTGGATAAAAAGTAAGAGATCGTTCCCACGAGGATTGATTAACTTTCAGAGTTCAAGTCTTTTAAAACACAAGTGAAGCAAGTAACAAATCGACACTAAGAGTTGGTATTAAGACTAAGAACATAAATAAAGCAAATAAATGAGAAATGGTTGTGAATATGGAATAGTATGAGTTGGATTGCTGCATGCAAGTAAATCTCCTCTAGTCAGACGTTATAACGTTTACACGTTATTACGTACAAATGCCATGTTGTATAGACGTTATCACGTTTGAACGCTGTTGCAAAAGAGCTGTGCTTTTCAGTCACAAAACGTCAGAGCTTCAAGTACTAGAATTCCTATGTCTAGGTTCTAAGTAGGCCTGCTCCTGTATTTTAAGTACCCACAGCAAAGTCCTATGAACTATTATCCATTCTATGTCTAGACTTAGATAAAAATGCCTAAATGTCTTTAGTGCACCTTGTCATTCATATAAATCTTTGAGTTCTTTTCATAGACCATGTCTGTACCTATGAATCTACTTGTTTTAAGTGGCCAAGTTCAAAACAAGTTTGGAAATATTAACATGCAAAGATTTAAAACGCATAACATCAATACTTCATAATATTAAACTAGAGATTCATTACATGCAAAACAACAACCCAACTACCAATGTTTAGCTCATGCTGAGCATCCTTACAGAAATAAGAGGAGTTAAAATCCAAATACCGTACATAGAGAAAAGGAGACTAAACGCCAATGATACGCCTAAGTGGCCTTCCTTCATGCACGCTGTAAAGACGTTACAACGTCTGAGCCTTACAGTAATGGTTGCAAATGAATATGGAAATTGGGGCCTTGAGAGAGTTTAAAATGAAGAAGTCTGTGTCCAGAACTTCTTTTAGAAAACTATCTCTGAAAAATGGAGGAAGGTGGATGATGGATGGAGTAGTGTGTTTCGCATGGTGCACCCTTGACTTTTTGTAGAGAGAGAATAGCCATGGTCAAAAGAGGGTCACGTGTTGCTGATGTCATTCCCCACCTTCCAAGTTTGCTTGCGAGTTGACTCTGCCCTGAAGTGACACCGCACTGCTATAGTGCGTCAGCCGCGTCAGTGCTGAGGAGAGAGAAGATCTTCTTCATTTCCAGATCTCTGGCCATCATTACATGCGCGCCAAAATGATATATTATTTTCTTGCTCTGCTGTCCTTCTACAGACGTGATGAGAGACGTTGCCACGTTTGGATTACTGCACAAACACAAGAAGCATCAAAACGCTCACAAAGGCGCCAATTGGCACCAAAATGCCTAGAACTTTGTAATTTAGCCCCTTTCTAACTAAAAGCAATAAACTAACAGAAACTTAACTAGAAACAACCTACTATTGCCAGAGAACTTGCATGATTTAACTTTGAATAAGTATAAATAACTCATATAAATATGAGTTATCACACCCCCAAACTTAAACCATTGCTTGTCCTCAAGCAATTGAAATACAACATATGAAAAGATGCAAGAAACTAAATACACCAACAGTTTACACCCTGCTCAACTATTTTTGATCAAAATTTTCTCAAGGGGCTAATTCCTTCAGACTTACACTACACACTCACGCACCAATGCACAATTACATTCTAGATTCATTACTGCCCAAAGTGAGTGTGTGATCTCTGTATCAATTCTTTTCCTAGCTAGGTTCAGAAGCTACCCTAGCCTATGAAAGAGTGGTTTCCAAATGGTGAGAGTATAACATCTTTCAAAACAAAGAGTAGGCTAACATTTTCACATAAGACATGAGGGTTATTTGAAGCACAACAAAGGGTCTTATCTTGGGTGCTAGGACTAGATTAGCGCAAACTACTTTTCTGACTCACACAACGCAAAACACACACAGCTGCAACCCCTCATTACTGAGCAACTTTTCTTTTGATTTTCTTCACTTTTGGTTTGGAGTTTTTGTGATTTTCTCCTTCTTGATCCTTTGGATTTGACAATTTTGGATTGAGATATTTGGGGTACCCAGTATTTGTTTTGGGAAATTGCAGCAAACACAGAGGGCATGTGGATTTTTCCACTTATTTGAAACAACACACACTTTTTTGGTCTTTTTGGAGTAGACGTTATAACGTTTGATAACACAGAACACAACACACAAACACACACGGCATACGTTATAACGTTATGGGTAGACGTTACAACGTTGCACTCACACTACACAAGCACTAATCATCCTACAGTCTTTGCACCCAGCCTTAGTACAACCTGATATACCCCCAAACTTAGTTTCTACTGCTACTCTAAGTTTTTAATCAAGTTTTACACTCACCAAAGTCAACCAAAACTAGCTTTAGCATCAAATAGTCCCCAGCTAACTAGGTTTTCCTCAAAACAGAGTTTGTGTGGAAGCAGTAATCAATTCTATTCATCTAAGCATGCATCAGCTACTCACACAAATTCACACACAGTCATTACTAGATTTAGCCCAAAGAGAAACATTTTTTGATGATTACTCGCGTAGGGCAGTAAACTGATTTTGCATTTGATTTCATGCATACATGAAACATAAAAATGATCCTCCCCCCCAAACAAAAAGATGAGCAGTGTCCCCACTGCTCACTAAATTTGAAAAATGAGAGAGGACATTTACACAAAACAGAAACAAAACAACTACTGACTACTAACTCTCTAGACGTTGTAACGTCTGGACAGCTATTTATTTGTACTGAAATTGTAAACTATAACTATTCTACTGCTAAAAAGAGGGCTAACTTACTTGTTCAGAGCACCGGACCTGAGCCTTCCACTTTGTCTGGCTGGGATGCTTGCTTGTGTAACACCCCAAATTTAATTAGTTATCTAATTGAATTATTTAATTTAATTAATTGGGAATTATACGGTGGTAGATAATAAAATAAATATATATGAGGTAATTGGACCTATTTATAAGGTGAGGGCTAATATTAATTAATTTAGAGTTTTAATTTATTTAGGAGGTGTTGGCATGAATTAAGAGGTGCAATGAGAGGCCCATGACCCATTAATTGGCCATAGGTCTCGAAGGGTATGTGTTTACCTTAGGGGTTTAGGATTTTATTTTCATTTGTGTCATATAACCAAAGGAAAGAAAAAGAATAGAAAGGGAGAGAGGAGAGGAGGCTACGGATTGAGAGAAAAGAAGGAGGGAGCTACGGTTTTGAAGAAAAACAAAGGGAAGAGAAGGCATTTTGTGGAAGCTCAAGCAAGGGAGAAGAAGTTGTTGGTGATTTTCTTGGAGGGGTGCCTCGCATTTCGAATTCCTAAAGGTTAGGGGGCTCTTCTTTTCCTTCTTAATAACATGTGGACTGAATATGGTATGTGGGATAGGTATTAGGGTGTTTGGTTGACTGATTTTGTGTGTTGTTGTGAGCATTTTATGTGTTGGAGTCATGAGAGAATTGTTGTTTGTTGCTAAGAATATGCCTTGCATGCCATGTGTTCGATGTTTTGTTTAATGATTTAATTGATGTTTGGCTTGCTGGTTTTTGGTGATGAACATGATGATTTATGTTTATATTAGTGATTTGAATAGTTGGCGTGTTGAATTGATGATTAAAATATGATTGGTGAATTAATTTGGTGTTAATTGTGAAATTATGGTGTTAAAAACTTACTGTTGGGAAATTCTGGATACAGGCTCGTTCCTTTTGATGCTACGTCTAATCGGGTGGTCCAAAAATTTTGTGGTTTACCATTTAGAAACTAGACTTATTTATCTTTAATTTGGCACTGGTTTGATTGAAATTGGAGTCGTGTGGCTCGAGATATAGGTGTCACAATTTAGGGAAATATCCTGGAGTAATTCTGTGTCTAGGTTCGGTATTTCGGTTATAACGTTTTCATCTGAACTCCGTTTTGAATGGTTCCTGTCTATTTGAAAACTAGATTCAATTTCCTTCGTTTGGGAACAAACCCCATGTCTTTTGGTTGAGTTTTGATCATTCTAGAGGTGCCACAAGTTAGGTCATGGTGGCTGACCCGTTTTCTGAACCCTGATACTTGTTTGTTGAAACTGTACTAATCGGCTCATTGTTTCGAAAAAAGAAAACTATAGTCAGAAACTAGACATTCTCAGGTTTCGGTAGAGGGGTCGTTTGTTGGAATCCGATGTCGTTTACTATTTTAACTAATTCGCCGAATTCTGGCTGCCGTGTTCGCGTAGCCCAGGGTGTCGCTGTTGTTCCCAAATTTGTTTTCTAAATATCTTTTGACTCGGTTGTCCAAATTGAACGGTTCAAAATGCGTTTCGAAGCTTGTTTAGGTGCCTATCTGGACATTCTAATTTTAGGCGAAAATATATTATTTTTCTGAGGGTTCTGGGCAGGTGTATCCTAAGTGTCTAAAATGGTTTAATCGGATTGGTGTTGATGTAAATGGTGAGTTTGTTTGGTGAGTTTATTTGGTGAGTCTACTTGGTGAGTCTGTATTGGTGACGTTTATTTGGTGAGCTTATTGGTGAATTTATTGGTGATGTTTATTTGGTGAGCTTATTGGTGAGTTTATTGGTGAGTTTATTTGGTGAGTTTATTGGTGAGTTTATTTGGTGATGAATCCTCAAGCACAGACCCTTGGAGTTTTGGGTTATGGTGAGAGGGGATTATTTGGTGATTATGTTGGTTGCTCACTTGGTGTGTTTTGGTGTGTTTTGGTGTGTATGATGCATTGTTCATGGCGTCTCATAAACCATATGCATAATTGGTGAGCAGAGGCTTCGGCCTAATTATATTTGGTGAGCAGAGGCTTCGGCCTAACGGATCCACATGCATGGCCCGTGGTGTTTGGGTTTGCGTTTCATGCATTGATCATACATTTGGTGTGTTGCTTGGTGATTGTAATTCGATGATGTTGCTGCCCTTGTTGTAAATTTGGTGTCCCTAATTGCCTTCCTAATATGATATTTATCCTATATGTTATTGATTATGAAAAGAGACTCACCCTACTGCTTTTTATGTTGCTTCTCATGTCAGCAACGTGCAGGTGATAGCGAGCGAAGGTATCCTCAGGCCTTCTCATAGTTAGGATGTGTCATGCTCTGATACGTAGCACCGGGGGGGCGTCTTTGTTGTTTGTCACTTATTTGATGTCACTAGACTTTTACTTTTGATGATGTATTTGACTATGTCTAAACTGTTATTATTCCGCTGTGTTGGCGATTTTATTCAGTGATGTAAACTAAACAGGTGATTGTGGGCTTGCCCCTTTGACTATGGTGCTATGTATCGTGATGTTACCTTGTTGAATTTTATTGTCTAAAGTTGTTTGGTTTAAATGGAGTTTAGTGTAGCACTCCCTTGTGTTTGCTTTAAATCGAAAAAGGAACTCTGATTTTATTAAATAATAGAATATTAGAAGGGGGTGTTACATTAGTGGTATCAGAGCAATGGTTGGTCCGTCCGGCCAAGTCGTCGAGTCGTTGTGTCGGTATACGACCAACTGTTGTCTTTTAAGTGCTGACCAATAATTGTGTTGCAGGTAAGCCAAGAGTTGCTAATGGTAAGTGAACTAGTGGGGGAGATGCCCCTACTGGTACTGTGTGTTGTATTGCATTTCCGTGTGTGAACTTTGTGTCCCTGTTGTTGGTTGCTGTTCTTTAACTTTCTTGTGGAACGAATTCTGATTTCGTTTGTGTGGTTTTCAATAACTCACCTTGTTGTTTAATAGTTACATGTGTTTCGACTGGTTTAAATTTGTTTCGACACTAGGTCTTGTATGAACTCTTGGGTGGTGTGTCTTGATGTGGAGTCTAAGTGCATTGTGAAAATTGTTTTGGTAAATTACGTCAAGCTGTTACCCGACACACAAAAATGTTTTGATCACTCTAAGTGATGTCGTCGATGCTTAAAAATGTTGAGTTTTGATGTTCCTTGATTTATAATTGTTTCCCATGATGAGACTGTCTGTATTTATTTTAAGGACTTATGACATCTTTTGCGTTAGTTGTTTATTTTTGGTGTTGTTCCTGATTGTTTTGACATGCAGTGTTGTAAGTTTAGGGTCTTCATGAATTGTTTTGCAACTTCCATGCTACTTGGAGTTTGATATTGTACGCTTGGATTTTATGAAAATTTTTGGTCGTTACTTCTTGAATCGTGTTATGTGGTTTTGAGATATGAAAAATAAAGTGGTTTTTGAAGTTGCTTTTGGACACCTGTAAAACAATTTTGTGGTTGAGTGCTAATATTGGTATGAAATTTATTTTAATAAATGAACACTGATTTTGTATAAGGATTTTAGTACAGTATGGTTTTGATTTCGTATTTATGTTACGCACTAAGTACCGTGTGAAATAGTTTTGAAAAACGGACTATATTTTATGTTGTTGTTATCTACCTTATTCGGTCTTTTGCCTAATTTTCCTCAACATGTGATGTTTCCAACTCCGAATCCTTGCGAACTATTTCATGACCATGAGCTGTAATCCCTACACTGGATTGTCCCTGATTTTGTTTTGGTTGTTGTACTCTTTATAATTGGTGCTACGTGATGTTGGGAAACCATAAACATTTAAAATGCGCATTGGCACGGTTTATGTATTTCATTGGGTTAGCTTTTATGGTCGTATGTTCTTAAGAATGCTTTGTTCAAATTGTTAAAGTTGATGTTTAATTGATTGATTTGGTGTGTATTGTTGTGTTTGTAAAATGTTGAGATGTAGTGCGTAACACTGTTTCGGTTTTCGCGAAACTGGGACTGTTCGACCAGTCCAAAAATTTCGTGTTTAATTGTTCGCGAAAATAGATTTCACGCCGGTCGTTTTGGTGCCGGTTTCGTTCGATTTGGATTTGTGTAGCTCTAGTTATAGGCTCCACAAGTTAGGTTAATAATCTGGGAGCATTCTGGACATAGGTTCGGTTTTTTGCAAGTTTTGTGTTCTCAATTGAATTCCGTTTTGAATGATTCTCGTTTAGTTAGAAAATAGACTGAATTCTCTACAAAGTAGGCACCGGTTCCACCGAATTTCATTAAGAAATGAGAAAGAAAAATTGGTCGCAAGTTGCGTAAGGAATTCCGTCTAAGTCGCTGTTTTCCAAATGTTGCTGCTGCTGTTTTGTATAAGAATAATTGTTGCTGTTGCTGTCTTTATAAAATGCCCTGCTGTGCTGTTTTCAGAAAAATGCTCTTGCTGTTGCTGTGTTGTTTTTACCGCTGTTTTGCAATTTAATGTTGCTGTCTTCGAACTGTTTTGCTGCTGTTTTTGTAACTTAATGTTGCTGTTTTTAAACGGTTTTGCTGCTGTTTTTGCAAATTGATGTCACTGTTTTCATGTTGTTTTATTGCTGTTTTATAACGGGACATGTTGCTATATTTTTGAAATAAATGGTGTTGTTTCTACACTAAAATGTGTTGCTGTTTTTGAAAGTAATAGTACTGTTTTTGCACTAGAATGTGTTGCTGTTCCCTTATATTTAAAATGCTGTTTCCTCAATTTAAATATGTTGTTTACTCAAATTTAAAGTGCTGTGTTCTTAAAATTAAAATGTTGTTTTCTTGAAATTAAAGGTGTTGTTTCTTGAATGTAAAGGTGCTGTTTCGTCATAGTTTAAAGTGCTGTTTTTCCCTATCTCCAAGTGGTTGTAGTTACAATAATTTCTACCGTCCTTATGTTGCGATGTCCAATGTATATGACTAATGATAAATATAACAACGTGTCAATTGTGCCAAGTTACCTAGGATGATGATGTGGATGTGATGTGAACGTGTTGTGTGCTGACTAAATGATGATGCAAAGTCGATGTGTGGGTCATTATGACCAAATGTGATGATAAAATGCGTTGTTGTAGTAAGGTTGTCATAGAACAAAACCATTAGCAGGCTGTTAGTGTGCGTGCCCGTGAGGATAGATGAGTGAGATAGAATGCAAGTTAGTCTATCAGAGTGGCGTAGCGGAGTAGAGAGTGAGCCTGATTATTACTGCTTGAAGTTACCTGGCTGAACAAGTAGGAGGGACGGCCGCCCAAGCACTTACCGCCGGTAATCAAAGCAATAGTAATCAGCGTGATAGGTAGCACTAGTTGTCTAGATGGCTGTAGTTGGTAGTGGAGGAGTGTTCGCTTTAGCAGGAGAAAATTTCGAGGACGAAATTCTTGTAAGTGGGGGAGAGTTGTAACACCCCAAATTTAATTAGTTATCTAATTGAATTATTTAATTTAATTAATTGGGAATTATACGGTGGTAGATAATAAAATAAATATATATGAGGTAATTGGACCTATTTATAAGGTGAGGGCTAATATTAATTAATTTAGAGTTTTAATTTATTTAGGAGGTGTTGGCATGAATTAAGAGGTGCAATGAGAGGCCCATGACCCATTAATTGGCCATAGGTCTCGAAGGGTATGTGTTTACCTTAGGGGTTTAGGATTTTATTTTCATTTGTGTCATATAACCAAAGGAAAGAAAAAGAATAGAAAGGGAGAGAGGAGAGGAGGCTACGGATTGAGAGAAAAGAAGGAGGGAGCTACGGTTTTGAAGAAAAACAAAGGGAAGAGAAGGCATTTTGTGGAAGCTCAAGCAAGGGAGAAGAAGTTGTTGGTGATTTTCTTGGAGGGGTGCCTTGCATTTCGAATTCCTAAAGGTTAGGGGGCTCTTCTTTTCCTTCTTAATAACATGTGGACTGAATATGGTATGTGGGATAGGTATTAGGGTGTTTGGTTGACTGATTTTGTGTGTTGTTGTGAGCATTTTATGTGTTGGAGTCATGAGAGAATTGTTGTTTGTTGCTAAGAATATGCCTTGCATGCCATGTGTTCGATGTTTTGTTTAATGATTTAATTGATGTTTGGCTTGCTGGTTTTTGGTGATGAACATGATGATTTATGTTTATATTAGTGATTTGAATAGTTGGCGTGTTGAATTGATGATTAAAATATGATTGGTGAATTAATTTGGTGTTAATTGTGAAATTATGGTGTTAAAAACTTACTGTTGGGAAATTCTGGATACAGGCTCGTTCCTTTTGATGCTACGTCTAATCGGGTGGTCCAAAAATTTTGTGGTTTACCATTTAGAAACTAGACTTATTTATCTTTAATTTGGCACTGGTTTGATTGAAATTGGAGTCGTGTGGCTCGAGATATAGGTGTCACAATTTAGGGAAATATCCTGGAGTAATTCTGTGTCTAGGTTCGGTATTTCGGTTATAACGTTTTCATCTGAACTCCGTTTTGAATGGTTCCTGTCTATTTGAAAACTAGATTCAATTTCCTTCGTTTGGGAACAAACCCCATGTCTTTTGGTTGAGTTTTGATCATTCTAGAGGTGCCACAAGTTAGGTCATGGTGGCTGACCCGTTTTCTGAACCCTGATACTTGTTTGTTGAAACTGTACTAATCGGCTCATTGTTTCGAAAAAAGAAAACTATAGTCAGAAACTAGACATTCTCAGGTTTCGGTAGAGGGGTCGTTTGTTGGAATCCGATGTCGTTTACTATTTTAACTAATTCGCCGAATTCTGGCTGCCGTGTTCGCGTAGCCCAGGGTGTCGCTGTTGTTCCCAAATTTGTTTTCTAAATATCTTTTGACTCGGTTGTCCAAATTGAACGGTTCAAAATGCGTTTCGAAGCTTGTTTAGGTTCCTATCTGGACATTCTAATTTTAGGCGAAAATATATTATTTTTCTGAGGGTTCTGGGCAGGTGTATCCTAAGTGTCTAAAATGGTTTAATCGGATTGGTGTTGATGTAATTGGTGAGTTTGTTTGGTGAGTTTATTTGGTGAGTCTACTTGGTGAGTCTGTATTGGTGACGTTTATTTGGTGAGCTTATTGGTGAATTTATTGGTGATGTTTATTTGGTGAGCTTATTGGTGAGTTTATTGGTGAGTTTATTTGGTGATGAATCCTCAAGCACAGACCCTTGGAGTTTTGGGTTATGGTGAGAGGGGATTATTTGGTGATTATGTTTGTTGCTCACTTGGTGTGTTTTGGTGTGTTTTGGTGTGTATGATGCATTGTTCATGGCGTCTCATAAACCATATGCATAATTGGTGAGCAGAGGCTTCGGCCTAATTATATTTGGTGAGCAGAGGCTTCGGCCTAACGGATCCACATGCATGGCCCGTGGTGTTTGGGTTTGCGTTTCATGCATTGATCATACATTTGGTGTGTTGCTTGGTGATTGTAATTCGATGATGTTGCTGCCCTTGTTGTAAATTTGGTGTCCCTAATTGCCTTCCTAATATGATATTTATCCTATATGTTATTGATTATGAAAAGAGACTCACCCTACTGCTTTTTATGTTGCTTCTCATGTCAGCAACGTGCAGGTGATAGCGAGCGAAGGTATCCTCAGGCCTTCTCATAGTTAGGATGTGTCATGCTCTGATACGTAGCACCGGGGGGGCGTCTTTGTTGTTTGTCACTTATTTGATGTCACTAGACTTTTACTTTTGATGATGTATTTGACTATGTCTAAACTGTTATTATTCCGCTGTGTTGGTGATTTTATTCAGTGATGTAAACTAAACAGGTGATTGTGGGCTTGCCCCTTTGACTATGGTGCTATGTATCGTGATGTTACCTTGTTGAATTTTATTGTCTAAAGTTGTTTGGTTTAAATGGAGTTTAGTGTAGCACTCCCTTGTGTTTGCTTCCTCCCATGCTTTCTGCTTTTCGAGCTCTGCAGGATGAATCTGTTGCTGCTCTTTGGGTTCCACCTGGGCTTTTTCAACCTCTGGCTCATGAGACGTTGTAACGTCTGCAGCTTTTTCTTCAGCAACAACAGCAGGAGCATTCTCTGAACCACTAGCAGCGACAAATGCTGCACTGGTGGCTGTTGCTGGCTTGTCTTTAGCAGCTTCAGATTTCTTTTTTACCTGCAACTTTTGCCTTTTGGTTTCAGGAGCATCAACTAGATGTTCTTCTTCTTTACCATGTCTTGCTTCTTCACTTGCGGCGGCTACTTCACGCCTCTTCTTCTTCCCAAATGGACTCTGGGTGGGTACAGTCTTGAATCTTTGCCTTTTGGGTGGGGGAATGAGTTGTGGGTCTGGAATGGATGGTTGTGATGACTCTTTAGTTGGTTCTGGTTGAGTGGGGGTTGGCTTTGAAATGGGTTGATCTTGAGGTTCAGGTTGTGGTGTTTTGGGGATGTTTTGGTCATGGGTGGGTTGGGGTTGTTTGTCTTTTGGTGATGGAGGTGTGGGTTGGGCTGGAGAGTCAGCCTCAATATCAGTCTTATCACTGGAACTTCCTTTCTCTTCTGAATGTGTTTCTTCCTCATCATCACTTAGGATTTCCCTACTCACCTTCTTTGATTCCTCTGCATCACTCTCACTGATGCTATCCATATCAGCTGATTTAAGTTCTTCTTCCTCACTACTTACCTTCTTTTGCTCTTTCTTTGCTGGGCTCTTTCTTTTTGTGGCTGGTTTTCTTGTTTTCTTGACTTTTTCCTTCTTCACTTTCTTGGGGTTCATTGTTGATAGGAGTATGTTGTCTTCATCTTCCTCTTGCATCCAATCTGGAAGTACTGGTTCTTCAATCACCATCTTGCCTTTTGTTGTTTGTGCATTCACCTTCTTTTGCCACTCAAATTGCTCCTTGACAAACTTGGCTAGGCTGTTTTGCTGGTCTACCAGACGTTGTAACGTCTGCGCATCAACTGACGTGGTAGCATCTGCAGCTCTCTGCCTAGCTTTGAACTTTGTAGAGAATGCCCCTTGGGGTTCCTCTCTTAGTTCAGATGCTTCGATCTCCACTCCAGCTTCCATGCAGAGATCAGTGATTAAACAAGGGAAGTATAGGTATCCATCCTTCCTGTTCTGCCATTTGTTTATCTCCCTGTTGATGAGCTTACCCACCTCAATCTTATCTCTTGACATAATGGCATCAATAGCAATCAACCTCTCTTTATCAACCCAGAGAGTGTGAGAAGTGGGTATCAAGCAATGCCTAATGAAATGGAACCAAGCACTGGCCTCATCACAAAGGTATCTCTTCAAAATTTTGAATTCATTCCCATGGTCGCCTCTTCGCTCCCAAACAGCTCCTTCAACACATATCCTTTCTTTGATTTCAGTCATCTCTGCCACTCCGTAAGTCTTTTGCTTCACCTCAACTGCCTTGCCATAGTAACCTAGCCCAAAGTAGTCATTTATGATTCTTACACCAAATTTGACTTCTTCTCCTCGAACGATGGAGGTGCTTGAAAGTTCTCCATCGGTTCTTTCAACGATTCCTTTGTAAAAGTCATGCACCAGAGTTGCAATGTATTCCTTTCTGTGAACTACAAATTTCTGCCATCCCAATGCTGTCACTGTTGCGATAAAGTCAGGATTTGGGTTTTCCAAGCTGAATCCCCTTTCTGGCAGCAAGGCTTTCTTCTTTGAAGGAATGGGGATTTCTGGATTTGGAACAGAGGAAGAACTTGGGTTGACATTCTTTCCTTTACCTGATGATTTTACTGCAGCTTGCTTGGTTTTAGTCATGGTGATTGTATGAGTTTTCTGGAGAGTGGGGGATTTGAGATTTGAGATTTGGGAGAAGGGATAAGATTGCGGTTTCTGAAAGTGTATGAAGGTGGTTTTGATGATTGTAACTGGTGTGTTTTTATTGGGGAGGTTTTATGGGAAGTTGCGAAGTAGGTGGTGGCGTGGGTTTGGGAAAGAGGGGTAACCGTTGGAAGTGACGTCATGGTCACTTTGGCAGTCACGTCTCAAAAAAAATCATTAAAAATTGTTTCATTTGAAAACTACTTGACTCATTTTCTTTTTCTTTTTCATTTAAAACTTTACCCAGGCAGCGAACGTGACAACATCCTAGACACGCAGAGACGTTATAACGTTTATACTACTTCAGCTCCCATTCCTGCACAAAACAAAAATTTAAAGACACAAATTTGCTGGTTAGTTAAAACCATTGGGTTGCCTCCCAAGAGCGCTTGCTTTAAGAGTCTTCAGCCAGACTATCCCCCTTTTTTGAATTCAGGGGTTGTTGAGAGCCACTGTGGTCTTGTCCCTATCCACATGTTCTCCATAGTAATGCTTTACTCTTTGGCCATTGACTTTGAAAATGGAATTAGTTTTCTCATCAAACAGGTCCACAGCACCATGAGGATAGACTTTTACCAGCTTGAAAGGTCCTGACCATCTTGATTTTAACTTCCCAGGGAACAACTTTAACCTTGAATTAAACAACAAAACTGATTGTCCTTCTACTAGCTCCCTTCTTTGAATTTTCTGATCGTGCCACTTCTTGGTTTTCTCTTTATACATTTTTGAATTCTCATAGGCAGTGTGCCTGAATTCATCTAGCTCATTTAGTTGAAGGAGCCTTGCTTCTCCAGCCTTTGAATGATCTAAGTTCAGTTGCTTCAGGGCCCAGTGAGCTTTGTGTTGGAGTTCAATGGGCAGATGGCAAGCTTTTCCGAAGACTAGCTTGTATGGTGACATGCCCAGTGGTGTCTTAAATGCTGTCCTGTATGCCCACAATGCATCATCAAGGTGCAGGGACCAATCCTTCCTGTTTGGACCAACCATCTTCTCAAGTATCCTTTTGATTTCTCTGTTGGAAATTTCTACTTGACCACTTGTCTGTGGGTGATAAGCTGTAGCAATCTTGTGCTTCACTCCGTACTTAGCCAATAGGTTCTCAATCAGCTTGTTACAGAAGTGAGAGCCTTCATCACTGATTATAACTCTTGGAGTACCAAATCTTGTGAAGATGTTTTGCTTAAGGAATTTGCTGACTGATTTGGCCTCATTATTGGGCAATGCAATGGCTTCCACCTATTTTGACACATAATCCACAGCTACCAAAATGTATAAATTTCCATGAGACATAGGAAATGGCCCCATGAAGTCCATTCCCCAAACATCAAACAGTTCCACTTCAAGGATATTTGTCAATGGCAATTCTTGCTTGTTGGAGATGTTTCCAGTTCTTTGGCATTTATCACAGTTTTTCACTAATTTATGAGCATCTTTGAAGAGTGTTGGCCAATAGTATCCTGACTGTAACACCTTTGCTGCAGTTCTGGTTCCTCCAAAATGTCCTCCATAAGGTGATGCATGACATTGTTGTAATACATGGAGTTGTTCCTCTTCAGCCAGGCATCTCCTAAGCAACTGATCTTGACACATCTTATACAAATAGGGTTCATCCCAAAAATAGTGCTTCACGGTGTGGAAGAATTTTTTTCTTTGCTGATGGTTGAAATCCACAGGCACAATCTTGCTGACTAGGAAGTTAACTATATCAGCATACCAGGGAGCAGTAGCATCAGACGTTATAACGTTTGAAGAAATTGTCATAGACGTGGTAACGTCTTCAGCTACTGTGGCTACTGTCAGCAGTTTTTCATCAGGGAAATTTTCTTTTATCCCTTCTGCACCTGTACCTGCATCAACATTCTCAAGCCTAGAAAGATGATCAGCAACTTGGTTCTCCACCCCCTTTTTATCATGAATTTCCAAGTCAAATTCTTGGAGGAGGAGAACCCATCTAATGAGTCGTGGCTTTGCATCTTTTTTAGAAATCAAATACTTGATGGCTGAGTGGTCAGTAAAAACAATAACTTTTGCACCCACCAAGTATGATCGAAATTTGTCAAAAGCAAATACAACAGCCAGTAACTCTTTCTCAGTTACAGTATAATTTAATTGGGCATCATCTAAAGTTTTACTAGCATAATAGATAGAGTGAAAAATTTTGCCATACCTTTGACCCAATACGGCCCCCACAGCGTAGTCACTCGCATCACACATTAATTCAAATGGTTTGGACCAGTCAGGAGTGACTATCACAGGAGCTGTTACAAGGGCAGTCTTCAATTTCTGGAAGGCTTCATGACAATGCTCATCAAAGTTGAAGACGTTATCACGTTGCAGCAGCAGACACAAAGGTTTGGAAATTTTTGAGAAATCCTTGATAAACCTTCTGTAAAAACCAGCATGTCCTAAGAAACTTCTAATACCTTTGACAGTGGTGGGTGGAGGTAATTTGTCAATAACATCAATTTTTGCTTTATCAACCTCCAACCCTTTCTTTGAAATCTTGTGCCCTAAAACAATTCCCTCTTGAACCATGAAGTGGCATTTTTCCCAGTTGAGTACTAAGTTGGTTTCTTCACACCTTATTAAGACTCCTTCTAAGTTATCCAAGCATGCCTTGTATGAGTCTCCATAGACTGAAAAGTCATCCATGAAAACTTCCATGGATTTTTCAATAAAATCTGAGAATAAAGCCATCATACACCTCTGGAATGTTGCAGGTGCATTACACAGTCCGAATGGCATCCTTCTGAAGGCAAAGGTACCATAAGGACAAGTGAATGTGGTCTTCTCTTGGTCCTCAGGCACAATAGCTATCTGGTTATATCCTGAGTAACCATCAAGGAAACAATAGAATTCTTTGCCTGCAAGTCTATCCAACATCTGGTCAATAAATGGCAGAGGAAAATGGTCCTTCTTGGTTGCTTTGTTTAGCTTCCTGTAGTCCATACATATCCTCCATCCAGTCACTGTTCTTGTTGGAATCAATTCATTTTTGTCATTGGTCACCACAGTAACTCCACCCTTCTTTGGTACACATTGAACTGGGCTCACCCATGAGCTGTCACTGATTGGGTAGATGATTCCTGCGTCTAACCATTTGATGATTTCCTTCTTGACCACCTCTTTCATTATCGGGTTCAATCGCCTTTGTCCTTCAATGCTATTCTTTGCATTCTCTTCTAAGACAATTCTGTGCATACAGATTGTGGGACTGATATCCTTGATATCTGCCATTTGCCAACCAATGGCTTTCTTGTGCCTTTTCAAGGTGCTAATGAGATCACTTTCCTGCTCTTGTGAGAGGTTAGAAGAAATGATTACAGGTAGAGAATCATTTTCCCCTAAAAAGGCATACTTCAGGTGATCAGGCAACACTTTCAATTCCAGAGTGGGTGGTTCTTCAATGGATGGTACTATCTTCTTGAGATTGGAGTCTTCTTGCCCCAAAGATTCATACTTCTTAGCCCACGCCCTGGGTACATGGGAGTCAGACGTGACAACGTCTGTGGTTGACGTTGTAACGTTTAACGGATCAGCTTCTTCTGATAACAACTCTTGAATCTCATCATTGCCCAGAATCTTCTCCAAGTGGTCATTATCTTTATTGAATTGCTTTTGAACCACATGGTCAAGGGCAACCACAAAGGAACATTCCTCTGTGTTAGGTTCTGGATACTTGAGTGCGTTGAGGACGTTGAACTTGACTTCTTGGTCATTGACCCTCATGATTAATTCTCCCTTCTGCACATCAATGAGTGTCCTTCCAGTGGCTAGAAATGGTCGCCCCAAGATGATAGGAACTTCCTTATCTGCATCAAAATCCAAAATAACAAAGTCCACTGGAAAAACGAATTTGTCAACTTTAATCAAAACATCTTCTAATATGCCCTCAGGATAAACTCTACTTTTATCAGCTAATGTAAGACTTAAAGAAGTAGGTCTGGCAGTTCCTATACCAAGTTTTTCATAAATGGACTTGGGCATCAAGTTAATACTTGCCCCCAAGTCGCATAAAGCTTTGCCAAGGTAAAAATCTCCAATGGAGCATGGTATAGTAAAACTGCCAGGATCTTTCAGTTTTCTAGGGAGTTTATTCTGCATGATTAAGCTACATTCTTCAGTTAAAGCAATAGTTTCAAACTCCCCTAGCCTTCTTCTTTTGGTGATGATATCCTTTAGGAACTTGGCATAGTTTGGCATCTGCTGTAGAGCTTCAACTAAGGGAAGGTTTATGTGTAGCTGTTTTAGCATCTCCATGAACTTGCTGAATTGCTTGTCTTCATGAGCTTTCTTTAGTCTTTGAGGGTAGGGTGGAGGAGGATATTCAGGTACAAGCTTTGGAACAGTCTTGATTCCTGGTTCAGAACTAGACGTTGTAACGTCTGGCTTAGACATCACAATATCTGGAATATTCTTCTCTTTTTCTCCACCTTTGTTTTTCTCTTTTTCCTTGTCTGGCACCTCAGATTCCTTAGGCATAGATGGTTCTGGATACTCAGTGCCACTTCTTAATGAGATAGCATTTACCTGTGCATTCACCACATCTTTACCATTTGACTTTGATGAAGATGGTGTTTCAGTTGTGGATGGAAGAGATCCATTCTGTCTTTGAGTAAGAGCTGAGGCTATCTGTCCAATTTGGTTCTCCAAAGTTTTGATTGAAGACTCATGGGTCTGTAAGGTTGCCCTACAATCACTTATGAAAGTTTTCATCAAGGCTTCCAAATTGCTGTTGTTGTTATTCTGCGTATACTGCTTTTGTTGTTGAGGGGGAAATCCTGGGGGTATTGCAGGAGCAGCATTGCTAGCATTCAAAGAATTGTTGTTCTTCCAACTAAAATTTGGGTGATTTCTCCAATTTGAATTGTACAAGTTGGAGAAGGGACTGTTACCTTTGTTATGTGATACAAAGTTTACAGACTGGGGGTTATGGGGACAATATACACACACTACTCCCCCAGATGGTGTTGGTTCAATAGCTGCAGCAGTCTGTGTTTCAGACGTTGCCACGTTTGGAGTACTCAAGTTTTTAATCATGTTGGTCAGAGAAGCAACCTGAGCAGAAAGGGCAGTTACTTCACTTATCTCATGGACACCAGCCTTCTTTCCAGGAGTGAATCTATCAGAAGGCCAGTGGGCATTGTGAGTGGCTATGTCTTCAATAAGTCTGCATGCCTCAGAGAAAGACATGTTTAATATGACACCGCCTGATGAAGCATCAAGTATAAGCCTGGTAGGTTGATCTAGACCATTATAAAAAGTCTCCATTTGAATAACTACGGGAATGCCATGGTGTGGGCACATTCTTAGTAATTCCTTCCATCTTTCCCAAGCCTCAAATAATGATTCCCCTTCTCTTTGTTTGAAGGAAGTGATGTCATTTCTTAACTTGGCATTTTTGTTGGGAGGGAAGTATTTTCCAAGAAATTTCTCAGCTAGCTCATCCCAAGTATGAATTGAATTTGGCTCTAAGGAGTTCAACCAATTCTTGGCCTTATCCTTAAGAGAATATGGAAATAGCTTCAGTCGGAAGGCATCTTCTGAGACTCCAGGGATGACAAAGTTGCTACACACATCCAAAAATTGCCTTAGATGTGCATAAGGATCTTCTTGAGGAAAACCCCCAAATTGCCCTGCAGTCTGCAGCATTTGGAACATCATTGGCTTGAATTCAAAGTGACCAGTATGAATAGGTGGTCTTGCAATGCCTGTTTGTAAATGGGCAGGATTGAGCACGGCATAATCACGCATAGGCCTGTCTCTGTCATTGACCATGTCTTGTGGCCCTGCATTGATGAGTTGCTGTCTCTGCCAGTGTTCATCATCAACATAGGTTTCTGTATGAGTTTGTGGTCCACGACCACGTCCTCCAGCATCTGAGTGCCTTCCTCCTCTTGGAGTGCGTCCACCTCTAGAGCTTCTACCACCAGTACCATGTTCAGACATGATTGGTGGCTGAAATTGCTGTTGTTGTTGCTGCCTTCTTAACCTTTGTTGTCTCCTTAGTTGCCTGAAGGTTCTTTCAGGTTCTGGATAGAATTCAGGCTCAGATCCACTCCCTGGTTCTATTGAACTAGAGCTTGAACTGGAACTAAGCATACGCTGTAACGTTTACCTGTTCACTCACAAAAACAACAAACAACACAGCAGAATTCTTTCACCTAGTGTTTTAATTCTTGTTGACCAATAAAAGTTAAATACAATCCCCGGCAACGGCGCCAAAAACTTGTTCGCGCTCGTGTGTTCTATAGTCGCAATATCAGTGCAAGTATACACGTCGTACAAGTAATAGAGTGGATAAAAAGTAAGAGATCGTTCCCACGAGGATTGATTAACTTTCAGAGTTCAAGTCTTTTAAAACACAAGTGAAGCAAGTAACAAATCGACACTAAGAGTTGGTATTAAGACTAAGAACATAAATAAAGCAAATAAATGAGAAATGGTTGTGAATATGGAATAGTATGAGTTGGATTGCTGCATGCAAGTAAATCTCCTCTAGTCAGACGTTATAACGTTTACACGTTATTACGTACAAATGCCATGTTGTATAGACGTTATCACGTTTGAACGCTGTTGCAAAAGAGCTGTGCTTTTCAGTCACAAAACGTCAGAGCTTCAAGTACTAGAATTCCTATGTCTAGGTTCTAAGTAGGCCTGCTCCTGTATTTTAAGTACCCACAGCAAAGTCCTATGAACTATTATCCATTCTATGTCTAGACTTAGATAAAAATGCCTAAATGTCTTTAGTGCACCTTGTCATTCATATAAATCTTTGAGTTCTTTTCATAGACCATGTCTGTACCTATGAATCTACTTGTTTTAAGTGGCCAAGTTCAAAACAAGTTTGGAAATATTAACATGCAAAGATTTAAAACGCATAACATCAATACTTCATAATATTAAACTAGAGATTCATTACATGCAAAACAACAACCCAACTACCAATGTTTAGCTCATGCTGAGCATCCTTACAGAAATAAGAGGAGTTAAAATCCAAATACCGTACATAGAGAAAAGGAGACTAAACGCCAATGATACGCCTAAGTGGCCTTCCTTCATGCACGCTGTAAAGACGTTACAACGTCTGAGCCTTACAGTAATGGTTGCAAATGAATATGGAAATTGGGGCCTTGAGAGAGTTTAAAATGAAGAAGTCTGTGTCCAGAACTTCTTTTAGAAAACTATCTCTGAAAAATGGAGGAAGGTGGATGATGGATGGAGTAGTGTGTTTCGCATGGTGCACCCTTGCCTTTTTGTAGAGAGAGAATAGCCATGGTCAAAAGAGGGTCACGTGTTGCTGATGTCATTCCCCACCTTCCAAGTTTGCTTGCGAGTTGACTCTGCCCTGAAGTGACACCGCACTGCTACAGTGCGTCAGCCGCGTCAGTGCTGAGGAGAGAGAAGATCTTCTTCATTTCCAGATCTCTGGCCATCATTACATGCGCGCCAAAATGATATATTATTTTCTTGCTCTGCTGTCCTTCTACAGACGTGATGAGAGACGTTGCCACGTTTGGATTACTGCACAAACACAAGAAGCATCAAAACGCTCACAAAGGCGCCAATTGGCACCAAAATGCCTAGAACTTTGTAATTTAGCCCCTTTCTAACTAAAAGCAATAAACTAACAGAAACTTAACTAGAAACAACCTACTATTGCCAGAGAACTTGCATGATTTAACTTTGAATAAGTATAAATAACTCATATAAATATGAGTTATCAGTGACAACTTCTGAGGTGGGCCCACAACGTGAACGTCGTCCAAAGTAATTTATAATGCCCACACCTCGTCCAACACCACGAACACGACCGTGGTGCTCGGGACACCCAATCACACTAGCCAATATATCTTTGCGTCCATGTGGAACAAAGGTTCCTTGCGAAGATTCTTCTTCTAGAGAATCCTAGAACATGTAATTCACAAACATGCTTAAAACTTGAGCATTCTTGTTAAAATTAAAATTGAATATTTACTTACAATTTTCTCAGCAATAGCGCGTGCTTTTTCAGATGTAAAAGCACCATTTCTCTTTTGTCTGGCTCTCTTCCATAATTCATGGCGTTTAGGTGGTGATGGTGGATTGACAACTAGCGAAGGATCAAATCGGGATGCTTCTTCATTCTCTTTCTCCCTTTCTTTCAATATCTTTTCACGAAGCAAACCATAACCCCCACGAGACAAAGTGTGAGGGTAGAGATTATTTGACTGAACTTCTTGTGCTTTTTTCCTTTTCTCCTATTATCAATAATAACATGCAAATAAATACAAAAAAATTAAATAAATATATTAGGTAAACTATAATTTGAACTTACTTGAAATGTGGGTGTTAATCGGGACTGAACAAACTGCTCCCACGTCTCCTCATCAAGGAACAAATACTTTTCACAAGGAGATTCATCCTTTCGTTCTCCAAATACATATTTGCTTGTGAGTTGTGTTTTAAAAGCCTTCCAAAGATCACCCGCATATCGAATCACTTTCTTCTTCACTAATTCAGTATTTGGAACATCAAATGTGCTCTAAATTACAAAACAAAATGAAAAACTTAATAATATCGTTATAAAATGCATCATTGTTTAATCTTAGCCATAAACATGCTTCTGAATCATTCAAAAAGTGCTACCAATGATTCTACAAATGTAAAAAACTAATTCAAAATAGAAGGCATGTCATGAGTACCATGATAGTTTCCCACATCTTATTTTTAACATCTTCATCAATATCTTTCCAATCCATTACCAAAATACTAGGCTTGCTTCGAGCTAAAAGGCCTATGAAACTGTTGAACCTTACTGCATTTGGCCCAATAGCAAGGCCGGTCAACTCATCAAATTGAACTGTACGCCTTTGATCACCAACACGGTCACGTGTTAAATCCTTTAACCTTGTAGCACGTCTACCCTTTATTTTCCTTGGAGAGATGTTTGATTGGTCATCCATGGGCCTGTTTAAACAAAAACAATAAAGTATAAACACATTGAGATAACAGATAAATAACATACATAGAAAAACTTATAAGGAGCACAAAGCAATAAGATAAAGATATTTTAAACATCATGAAACAAAAAGATAAACTTAACTTATTATCTATTCCCATATCCCTTCCTGATGATCATCACGAGTTGCATGAACATCGTCCAATTCAGTTTCATCAATAAAAATAGGCATTTGTGATAAGAAAGAAGGAGTCTCAGAAATATCAAGAGTTGAATCTTGGTTTTGATCATTAGCATGTATATTTTTTCCTTGGAGAACCACAGACCATCTTTGGCTAGAAGGATCACTAACATAAAACACTTGTTTCGCATGAGATGCCATGATAAAAGGCTCCTCCTTATAAGCTACCTTGTTAAGGTCCACCAATGTACATCCTAATTCATCAATTTGTACGCCACTATTATTGTCTACCCACTTACATTTAAAAATGGGTACAGTAAATTTAGTGTAATCAACCTCCCAAATATCTTCAATAACTCCAAAATAAGATATGGATGCCATGATGGGGCGCTTATCCTTTGAACTAGAAAAGTGCATGGATTCAGCCACAACCATAACCCCACTGTTTTGCATTGTACTCTTGTCATCTTGGGTCTTTGTATAAAATGAAAACTTATTGATATCATATCCACCCCAACATATGATATCAAAGTTAGGCCCATGTGCTAGCCATTCTAATGTTTTAGAAACACTATCAGCATTAACGATTTGCTCTTTAAACCAATTTAGGAAAGTCTTGTTATGCTCAATCAACTTTTCTTTTTCGCTCATTCGAGGATACTTCTCCTTGACAATGTTTTTATGAGTAGATAAGTAAGGTTGAACCTCACTAGTGTTATTCAATATATACATATGTGCCTGAAGAACTTCTGCCCGACTCATGCTCTTAATAGCTAAACCTCGCGTACCCTTTCCTGCACATCTTCCCTCATGACGAGACTTAGGAATCCCTATAGGTTCCACCTTAGACATGTAATCTGAACAAAACTCAATAGCTTCTTCCGCAACGTACCTCTGAATGATATATGCTTCAGGACGATATTGGTTCTTAACATACCCTTTCAATATTTTCATGTATCGCTCAATTGGGTACATCCACCTTAAATAAACAGGGCCACACAATCTAATTTCCCTCACTAGATGAACAATTAAGTGAACCATAATGTCAAAAAAAGAAGGAGGAAAATACATCTCCAATTGGCACAATATAATGGCAGCCTCATTTTCCAAGTCATCCAACTTCAAAGGGTCAATGACTTTGCTACATATAGCATTGAAGAATATGCACAATCTAGTTATGACATGTCGAACTTTTTTAGGCAAAATGTCACGAATAGCCACCGGTAGAAGTTGTTGCATTAAGACATGACAATCATGAGACTTTAGGCCAACTAATTTGAGATCCTTCATCGAGACAAGTCTCTTGATATTTGAGGAGTAACCTTGTGGTACTTTGACACCACGCAAACACTCACAAAAACTTTTTTTCTCTTTTTTGGACAATGTATGACATGCCGGGGGAAGATATGTGGATTTACCTCTTTGTTGCGGAGCTAACTGCTCTCTAATACCCATCACAACCAAATCTAATCGAGCATTCACACCATCCTTTGTCTTTCCCTGAATGTTGAGAAGCGTTCCGATAACACTATCACATACATTTTTTTCCACGTGCATGACGTCAATACAATGTCTAACATCAAGTTTGGACCAGTATGGAAGATCAAAGAACACTGACCTCTTCTTCCATTTATTTTTCTCATTAGGTTGTTTTTGCGACTTTCCAAATATAACTTTGATGTCCTTAACTCGTTGATAAACTTCTTCTCCAGTTAAGGCTTTTGGAGCAATTTCATTCTCTTGATATCCATTAAAAGCTTTTTTCAACCTCCGATACGGATGATTATGTCTGAGAAATCTACGATGTCCAAGGTAAACAGTTTTCCTTCCATGTTGTAGTTGATGATAACATGTGTTTTCATCACAAATAGGGCATGCTTTATACCCCTTAACACTATACCCAGACAAGTTCCCGTATGCTGGAAAGTCATTGATTGTACAAAATAACATGGCACGCAACTTGAAATACTCATTTCTATATCCGTCAAACACATCAACTCCTTCCTCCCATAGCATTCTCAAATCTTCAATCAAGGGACTTAGGTAAACATCTATGTCATTCCCTGGTTGTTTTGGGCCCGAAATCATCATAGATAACATCATGTATTTGCGCTTCATGCACAACCAAGGGGATAAATTGTAAATTATCAAGAGAACGGGCCATGAACTATGGTTACTACTTAAGTTACCGTACAGATTCATTCCATCCGTAGCAAGTCCAAGTCTAAGATTTCTTGGCTCATTGCCGAATTCCGAAAACAAACAATTAATTTTCTTCCATTGCAAAGAGTCGGCCGGATGGCGAAGCTGTCCATCACATATTCGTTCATCTGAATGCCACCTAATGTTCTTTGAGTCATTCGCATTAGCAAACAATCGCTTGAATCTTGGAATTATTGGAAGATACTATAACACTTTTGCTGGAGAACCCTTTGTGCTCACATCACAACTAGAATCATCATCTTTCACTTTGTAGCGTGATGTCCCACAGGTAGGACACACATGCTTATCTTTAAATTCTTTCCTGTACAATATGCAATCTTTAGGACATGCATGTATTTTTTTATACTCCAAACCCACAGGACACAATATCTTTTTCGCCTCATAGTTACGGTCTGGTAATGTGTTACCTTCTGGAAGCATGTCTTTCAGCAACTCAAGCAATTCTGTGAAACTTGTATCGGTCCACCCGTTTTTTGCCTTTAGGTTGACCAATTTTAACACGGCTGACAACCGTGTGAACTTGGTGTACCCCGGATACAATGACACTACGTTGTCGCTGCACAAAGTATCATACATACATGTTTGCTAAAAAGACTCTGGTCCAAGATCTCGAATCATCTCTTCTAGTCGATCATTCATATCTACATTAACCTCCTCTCTCTGGGATGTGCTTGGTATTCCCGACGATTCACCATGCCATATCCACCTTGTATAACTCTTGTTAAAGCCATCACAACGAAGATGATCGCGAATGTCCTTAACAACTAGTTTGTCAGTATTCAAACAATTGACACAAGGACAATAAAACTTACAACTAACACAAGGACAAATAAACTTTTCATTATTTTTTGGACAGCTTCTTTTAGCAAATTCTAGAAACTCTTCCACGCCCTTCTCATACTCATCACTTAGACGGCTAGTATTGATCCAACTACGATCCATAACTACTTAGGCAGCTAGTATTGATCCAACTAGAGTGAAAGCATAGTAGTAGTGGAAAAAAGACCAAAGTAATTAAAGATAGAGTAGAGGAGCTTGGAATCCTCTGCAACGAAGGAAAAAAGCAGGAAACAATCAGCGAACAGCCCCAGTGGAAGCAGGAAAAAACACAAGCAACATGACTTCAGAAAGAAATATTTGGTGATTCTCTTTTTCGAAAAAACACAAGCATGAGTGCCATGCCTTATCTTAAAATTCAATGTTTTTGGTCCTCTAAATTAGTCAAAATATTCAAATGAAGCTGAATTAATCATTACAAAAATTGGTCACATTTTCTAAAGCTAAATGGATGCTTACTATTATTTACGTTTTCCTAAGTTTAGCATTATCAACATCCAGAACATCCAAAAAATTTGCATTGCTTAAATAAGTCTTTCTATTTCATATCTTGTAGGATTATAAAGATGTCTACCTCTATATGATACCTTTTTTGTTCTGTAGGCAGCTTAAATCAGGGAAAACAAAGGCTCTCTTCTGTATATCTTTCCAATATCAATCCTGCAAACATAATGCATACCTATTAGCTAAAAAGATAAATATTCAAAGATAGGGTAGAGGCGTGCAATAGATAAACACATAAAATAAGTTGAAAAAACAAAAACAAAAGAAATCAGGGTTCTAAGATTTCAATTTAATCCAGACTAAGTACAATTTAATCCAAACAAAAACAAAAACACAATGTACAATTGTACATTATTTGAGTAGAAGCCTTAATGGTCACTAATCTCAACTAAGTACTAACTAGTTTGAATGAATAAGGCAAAATGTAAAATGCAATTTTTTATTTATTAATGTCATGGATGAAATCATAAACACAATGAAGATTATAGGTCTACAGCTACTGCTATGCAGGTGCAGATTCTAGCAAAATATTGTTCTCATAAAAAACTTGAGAACTTTTTTAAATGAACCAACATTTAGCAAGCTAATGTGCACAGCCACCTAAGGACTACAGTATGAAAACTGAATTTACATCAAAGATCTCAAGTCTCAAACCATGACAACACCTACCACTGTGTTAGTGAAAAGTTGATTATTCAGAGCATATACAATTATGAAGAGAACATATGCCAAAGTCTATGAAGAGAAATACAATTTGAGCAATGCAACCAAAAACCAGAAAAACACAAACACTGCCAACCCAAACCCAAACATCGATCTTTATTTTTTCAGAAATTAATGAAGAGAATTTTTACTCTCACAAAAGAGGCATGCAAAGATTCCAGCTGGTGGAAATGAATGCCATTGCCCATTGGCCATTAGTATAGTAGAGTCAGGGTTACTAGCAAATTTTTTGAAAACATCGCCATACAATCTAAGCTAAGAAAACATTATTATATCAGTATTGTAACAGTGTAGTGGTTGGAGCCAGACCAAAAGTGGGTATCTATTAATATTGGTGGCCTATCCTTACATTTTTAATTCATAACAAAGGCATCTAATGTCACATTTTCTTTATATTATTTTATTTTGTTACATTCAATTTCAAGGTTTGGCATCTTGTACCCTTCTCCATTTAATGTCCACTCAAGTCTCAAATTTGAACCAAACCCTTTATCAGTTACTATCAGAAAACTGAAAGAGACTATGTCTAGCATAATGGAAGTGAAGGTCTTAGGTGAAAATGGTTATGACAGAGCCAAAGAAGTGAGGGAATTTGATGAAACCAAAGCTGGAGTTAAAGGACTTGTAGACTCTGGTATTGTTAAGCTTCCTAGATTTCTTATTCATCCAAAAGAACCTCTTCAAAGTTCATCATCATCATCAGCAGCAGAAGAAGAAGCAAGTTCATGTTTGTTCCAAGTTCCTGTGATAGATTTCACAGGGTATGAAATGTGTAGGAGGTCAGAAATAATCAGTGAGATTCGTGAAGCATCAGAAACATGGGGATTCTTTCAAATGGTGAATCATGGTGTTCCAGTTTGTGTTATGGATGACATGCTTAATGTGATCAAAGAATTCCATGAGCAACCTAGTAAGGTGAAGAAGGAGTGGTATTCACGTGATAACAAGTTGAAAGTGAGATACTTCTGTAATGGTGATCTCCTTGTTGCTAAAGCAGCAAATTGCATGTTACCTTTGCAGATTTTCCGTTCTATACTTTTTTATTTTCTGTTTGAGAAAACGAAAGAAACTGAAAATTGAAGGCGAAAACAAAAAATAAAAGATGATTCTCATTCCTTGGTTGCAAACAGCAGAGTAACAATATCTTCTCGCAATTACAGTGACAGCACCGAGCAACAACAACCAGAAGAAAAAAGAAATAAACAAACAAAAAAAAACCCTAACATTTCTGTTCTGCAGTTTTTGCAAGATCCTGATGTATATTTACAGAGAAATTAAACCTATTAATCGATTTGAAAACTTCTTCTACTCTACAACCGCTTAAACAAAAGAATAAGCGCTAATCTATCATGCACAAAACGACTGAGAAAGATACAAACCTGTTATGGGCGGTGATTGTGCGTCCAAGCCGGTTCGTTCCTCTTCGTTGGTGATTTCAGTTCGCAGGAAGCATAGAGAAGTGAGATGAGGGCTCGCCGGAGCTCCTGGCTGCGGGGTGGTGGTGAGGCTTGAAGTTGGGCAACAATGAACGTAGGGTTTTCTGGTTTTCTGCGAGAGGAAGAAGATGCGAGAGAGATGCGAATGAGAGGGGAGAGAGATGCGTGGAGCTGCGGGGTGGTGGTGAGGCTTGAAGTTGGGCAACAATGGCTTGAACGTAGGGTTTTCTGGTTTTCTGCGAGAGGAAGAAGATGCGAGAGAGATGCGAATGAGAGGGGAGAGAGATGCGAATTGAATGAGAGGGTTTCTGCGAATGAATGAGAGTGAGAGGGAGCGAAGGGGAAGTAAATTTGCTTCGTTTCTATAACGGGTGGTCTCTGGACCCGTTATGGAATGCCTAATTTTTGGACTTTTCATATCGGTTATATACATGAACCGATATGAAAGATACTTTTTTCGCTTTCTATATCGGTTCCAATGCCAACCGATATAAAAAAAGTAATTTTAATTACAAAAATGTCACCGCGTCACTTTTAACATCAGGTTGTTTTTAACCGATATGAATTCCTGTTATAAAATGTGTTTTTTCCACTAGTGACAATGTCTGGTCGAGAAAAGTTCATTAGATGCAGTAGGCTCCCAACTACTTGTGCATAATGAGGTTGGTCAACAGGATCACCCCTATTTTTCTTTAAATGAGAGTTAGCTTCATAAGGGGTACTCAAAGGGGTAGAGTTATAGTGACCAAACTTCCTAAGAAGTTTCTCAACATAATGTTCCTGTGATAATATGATGCTATCACCTTCCCTATTGACTCTAACTCCTAATATTACACTTGCCTCACCCATATCTTTCATATCAAAATTAAATGAAAAGAAAAGAATTGGTTCTAATATCAAGACAAGTACCAAAAATCAACATGTCATCTACATACAAGCATATAATAACATGTTCTCCACTCATAGATTTAGTGTAAACACATTTATCAACTTCAATTGTGGAGAAACCATCATTCATCATAATTTGATCAAATTTTTCATGCCACTGTTTTGGTGCTTGTTTTAAACCATATAACGCCATAAGGAGTTTGCATACTTTATTCTCTTGACCAGAAACTATACATCCTTTGGGTTGAGTCATATAAATTTCTTTTCTAAGTCGTCATTCAAAAAAGCGGTTTTAACATCCATTTGGTGAATAACAAGTTTATGGATAGAAGCTAAAGCTATTAAAACTCTAGTAGAAGAAATTCTAGTTACTGGAGCAAAAGTATCAAAATAGTCAATGTTTTATTTTTGAGAAAAACCTTTTACTTTTGGTAAAAAAAAACCTTTTGCTACTATTCTAGCTTTATATTTATCAATAGATCCATCGGGGTTATATTTTCTTTTGAAAATCCACTTAATCCTATTGGTTTTGCTCCAGGAGGTAAATCAACTAAAGTCCAAGTTTTACATTTTGAAACTGAATCTATTTCAGTTTTAATAGCTTCTTTCCAAATTTTGACTCAGAAGAAGAAATTGCTTCAGTAAAAATTTCGGGATCCTTTTCAACAAGATAAGTATAAATATCATTTCTGAATGATGTTTCTTTTCTTGGTCTTTTACTTCTCCTTAATTCTTCACACGGTTCTTCACGTGTATCATCACTAGTAGTTACTAATGGTTGTCTAGATATACTATCACGTTTCAAAGAAAACATGTTCTCAAAAAAATCAGCGCATTAGAACTAACTGACATAGCGCTCATCATTTCTTTTAATGTTTACAACAACAACTACTATGAGTTAATTTGTTTTAGAATGCTATTATTTACTTCAATCAGAAATCCCAAACATTTTTTCTCATTTAATTGCATATCTAGTCGTGACCGATATCAACACAACATAATCAAATATTTCCAAGCTTAAACCTTCCAAGCACATTCCAAATTTCTTAAAAGACAATTGAATGAGATAACACAGTAGACATGAGAGAAAGAAAAAACTGATACTATTTAATCGGAACACAAAAATATAGAACTAAAAACCCTCAAATCATTTCCTAAATACCACTTGAGAGCAAATCTAAAGATTTGAATGCGTTAATTTGGATGCATCATTACTAAACCACACAATGCTACTCTTTACCATCGTAGAAATATATACCAGACCATAAAACTTATTCTAAAGCCTAATGGGGGTGTTCATTGTTATCAAATCCAAAAACAAAATTCCAAGTTCCAACAACTTGACCGGTCAAGGGTAAGGAGACAGACCTACCTACGCAAACTACAATTTATTTACAACTAAAAGAATATACGAACAGATCCAACTTAGCACAATAACCGGACTTGGCTTATCTAAGGTGAGTAAGTAATAACAACAAATTTTTGAAAATTAAGGATAATTTGTTATGCATATACATGAAATATTAACCCAAGATTTTATCATCAATATCCACTTCAGATTCTAAAGTGAGCAATTCACTTTAGAGGAATCAGATCTACAAATAACCATATCCCTCGTAATACACTAATGGAAAAAAGGCATTTCATATCGGTTAAAATTGAAATTTCATATCGGTTCCTGAACCGATGCCAAAAAAGGAGATATAAAAAACAGGGACATTTCATATCGGTTCGTGAACCGTTATGAAAAGTTGTTTTTATATCGGTTGCCCCTAGAACCGTTATGAAAAGTCAGTTTTTAAAAAAAAAAAAAGACTTTTCATATCGGTTGCCCCTAGAACAGTTATGAAAAGTCAGTTTTTTTTAAAAAAAGAGACTTTTCATATCGGTTGCCCCTAGAACCGTTATGAAAAGTCAGTTTTTTTAAAAAAAAAGATTTTTCATATCGGTTTTATATGGGAACCGATATGAATACTGATTTTTAACATCGGTTTTATATGGGAACCGATATGAAAAGTCTCTTTTTTTAAAAAAAAAAGTGAGGTTTCATGTTTATTATTACCTGGACAATTAATCAAATTCACAATCAAAATTAATCTCATGAATCCCAGAATTAATCCTTGAAAATATGAGAAACACAAAATTTAATTTTAACTACTAGTTCTAGATCTGTCTTCTAGCATCCCAGAATCTCCAATTCTCTGAACTGGGAACATGAAAAACCAAAAGTAAAACACAATAAAAAGACAAGTTTGGGTAGTCCTATGACATTCTGAAACTAATATAAAGGAACTAATATATTTCCAAATTAAGGAACTAATATATTTCCAATGTAAACCTTTCCTCCAAACTTCTTCATCTTGCATCATTAGAGTTAAAGGAAAATGCGAATCCATCATGAGGCGGTATGTTTGACTGTGTATTTTCTGCATCTAGCATTGACGAAAGATCAAGATTGCTCCTCCCTTCAGAAGCCTGCAACGTGATACCGTTTTGATTAGTTACGGAATTGAACAAGAAAGATAAAAATTATCACTATGATAGAGTGCCAACTACTATACTTCATAATGATCATTAGACAAAAATGACGAATAGGACTGCGGATGATACATTCAGATTAAATGACAATAGCAGCTACTCAACTTTACCAAATTGGGACAGGCTTTGAGCATGATAATAGCAGCTACTCCACTTTACCAACTTGGCTTTTGTCAATAATATCACCTTGAGAGTAAAGTAATAGCAGCTACTCCACTTTTCCAACTTGGCAAGAACTAAGGAATTTTTCCGATCTGCAGCAGAGGTGGATGTAAAATTTAAAAATTTAAGCAATTCAAATTTTCAAAACAACTCTCCAATTCTATGTGAGACAAATTCTCATGCAACAAAAGAAAAGGGAAACATATTGAGATTCAAGACTAGGCTAACATCAGATTTCTACATTAATTTGATAATATAATCATGAATACCTATCTGATTTTCACATAATTAGTTTGCAGTGCTGTTGCTGCGGATTCCGATAGATGGGGGTGGCATTGAGTTCGGCAATATTGTAAATACCTGAGAACAAAAGCATAAAACATTTTAAGTTACCTTATCTTGACTGTACATTCTGATGTCTTTCACAATGAAGATTAAATCAAACCTAGAAAGAATAGTTGTCTGTAAACACAATAAATAATCAAACCATACTTAACAAAGAGGGGGGGGGGGGAGCCAGATATCATATCCTTGCTCTACTATAGTAATGTTAATGAAAATGACAAGAGACCAGAGAACTATCCCAGTTCTTTGTTGATTCAAGCCTCTGCCAGTTGCAATCATCAAATACGATTCAGCTTTGTAACCATTTGACCTTCTGCAATGCAAAAATAGTAGGCAACAGAGAGTGATGACCTAATTATCAATTAGATAATTATCTACTTTGACCTATTGTTTCCTAAACATATACCTTAGTCCATGAGTGTGGATTGAGGGAAAACGTTGGCAAACTTCCATTATATGTCACCATATTAAGCTTCAGAGGACCTAAGTAAAAGCAGTAGCAAGATAGCAAGAATAATTAACATTTCTGCTAGGTGGTAACAAGGACCAAAAGCTATAAAGCGTGTACTAAAATATCCAAAACCGCAAAGCAACCAGTTTCCAATTAGAAAGGAAGGGGACTAGGAAAGCTTCGCTAACCTAAAATATCCAAAACCGCAAAGCAACCAGTAAAGGAAAAATAAAAAAAAATCAAGAAGCTAATGGAATCAATGAAAACCTAAAGACGGAGATAAGAAAACTAGAATCAAACCTCTCTCCATCTTTCATGTTATCATGATCATCAACCCAAAACAGATGTGAGCATGCATACACAGCTCTGCATTGATCTGGCTTCTTCAAAAGCTTTGCTGGATACTATCCAATGAAAAGGCACCAAAAATGAAAATCAATAAATAAGAAATACACCAAGAACTCTGTAAATAACAAAATTTAAAAATTACCCCCGTGGCCTTGTGAGTTAAAGTATCCCTGTTCTCGACACCGTAGACATGCATCCTTTGAAGAGTTCCTATAATTAAATGGATAGCCGTTGTAAGAGCCCGAAAATAGTAGATTAATTTTCTAGTTAATTAAATGAGGTTTAGGTGGTAGGAGATAATTAATTAATTGATTTAATTAATTATTTAGGGTTTTGAGTGTTAAATAAATAGAATTATTTATTTGGATAATTGGACCTAGGGTTGGGTTTAGATGGTGGTGGCGAGTTGAAGTGGATTAGGAGAAGCCCATGATTAGGTCATTAAGTGGAAGCCCATGTCCATTAAGCTAGGCGCCTATATGATGCCAATCTTAGGGTTTGGTGATTCATTCCAACACTTTAGAAAAAATAGAGAGAGTGGGACGGCTTGGAGAGAGGAGAGGCGTGAAACCCTAAGAGAGAGATGAAAGAAGAAGGGCGCAAAACCCTAGAGGAGAGAGAGAGGAAGATTTCGCATGCACCAAGGAGGGAGAGGAGGATCTTAGTTGCTGAATTTTGATGGTAGCTTGCTCACCAAGAGATAGGAGTTCTTCAATTAATAAGGTTAGGGGGCTCTCCTTCATCTCTAATAACCTATTTGATTAATAATTTAGGGGTTGGTATTATGGGTGATTGTTAAATTGAATCGTTATGTTGCTGAAATTAATTGTGGTGTGAATTTATAATATGTGATGATTATTATGTATGTTGGGGTTTGATGAAATCGGGACGCCTTATATTTTGGAGTTTATGTTGGTATTCGCGTGGCATGACGTGGCCTTAAACCCGAATTGGGAGCGTGACAAGTTTCGGGGTCAAAAATTGATGTGTCGTGTTGTGTATTTTCTGAACACTGTTTCGTGTTTTCGTAAACTGGCACTGTTTGGTCGACTCAAAAAATTGGTGGCTGATTGCGTTAGAAAGTAGACTTAACGCCGGTCGTTTTGGCACTGGTTTCGTTTAAATCGGAGTTGTGTAGCTCAAGTTATAAGTCTCCAAAGTCGGGTCACAAAATTCTGTCCGAATTGGTACCTCTCTGTAGTAATTTGAAAAACTGTACCAGTTGGATACTTATTTTGAAAAATGAAAATCACAGGCTGAAACTACACTCAAAGAGCTTTCCAATGAGTGGTCTTTTGTTGAAATCCGTTATCGTTTACTATTTTAATTAATTCGCCAAAGTAGGCGCACTGCTGCAGGAAAAATCTGCACAGTTGCTGTGTGTTGCTTGCTGTGTTGCTGTTCTGCTGCAGTGTTGCTGGCAGAACAGTGACAAATGTGTTTTTCGTCAAAAACTCGATTTTCTAACCACTTTTTCCCTAGCCAAATTTTGTATTGACCGAGCAACTTTTTATTGTGAACGTTTTGGCTCGAGCGGATTTTCTGTAGCACTCACCATTTGGGAGATGTGCGCAAGTTTTGGTTTATGTGTGTGTTGCACAGTGACAGTGTTGCTGCCACTGTGCAGTGTTGCTGTCAAGACTGTTAAAAAATGGTTTTTTGTGGAAAACTCGATTTTCTGAGCACTTTTTCCTTAGCCAAATTTTGTATTGACCGAGCAACTTTTTATTGTGAACGTTTTGGCTAGAGCGATTTCATTTTATCCCGTGTCGTTTGTGAGTTGTCCCGGTGATGTCTAGGTGCGTCTAGGTGCGCGTCTAAGCCTGTGACTCAATCCTGCCTTAGTCGGTGTCTAGGATATTATTGCCTAGTTTTGGTGCTGTTTGGTCCTTATGGTGAAGTTTTGGCCCTTGGTGTGTTTTTAGTCTTTACGGTGCGGCGTAGTCCTCATAATATGATTGGTGAGCTGAATAAATATTTGCGAGTTGTTATAATATGATTGGTGAGCTGAATAAGTATTGGTGAGTTAATATAATATTACTGGTGAGCGGAGATATAATTGGAGAGTTAATATGATATTTTGGGTGAGCAGAAGGTTTCGACCTTATTATGAATTATTGGCGAGCAGAAGACTTCGGTCTTGTTAGTGATGTGCCCACAAGGTTTAATTGTTGAGTATGTTAATTATGAGGTGTGTTTACATGTGTTGGTGTGTATGGTGCATGGTCATGGCGTCACATTATCATGTGCATATTTTGGTGAGCAGAGGCTTCGGCCTATTTTGGTGAGCAGAGGCTTCGGCCTATCTTGGTGAGTGCCCTCAAGGCAAGTTTTTGGTGTTGATGGATCCACATGCATACGTCTAGGAGTTGGGTCGCATTGCATACATGTCACATACCCTCGTTGTTGTCTGTGAATGAATAAAGTGACGGTGTGCTATTAGAGCTGTGTGTGTGGGTGTTGTGTCTCAGTGATGTGAAATGATGGTGTGCTATTATTAATGTGAAGTGGTGCTATTCGTTGCCTGATCTATATATTGTTGATCTTATATGTTATTACTTATGAAATGAGACTCACCCTACTGCTTTTATGTTGCTTCTCATGTCGGCAACGTGCAGGTGATAGCGGGTGAAGGTGATCTAGTACCTTCTCTCCAGTGGGTCGAGTCAGCTCTGATACGTAGCACCGGGGTGGGGCGTTTTTAGCTACTGGTTTATTTTAATTGATGTTGAACTCTATTTTCGGGATGTAATTTGATATGGTCAGTTTTGGTGATTATTCCGCTGCGATGTTTTTATATTTATATTGACTGTGGTGCTATGTGTTACGCACCCCATGACCTTATATATTATTTTCAGAGATATAATACGTTGATGTTTTAAATGTGGCACCCTCTCGTGGTTGCATTAAAACGGTTTTTGCGAACTCTGATTTTTAAATTAACTAAATAATAGTTATTAGTAAAGGGGGTGTTACAGCCGTGATCTGTGCTCTGGATTCCTGGCATAACAACATAAATGTGTAATTAATTGCTCAAACTGAAAACTGAGAGTATCACAACTGCAAATGATAGAGCAGCTCAAGAAGCAATTAAAAGGAGAACATCAATCAAGTTGGCAAATGAAGATAGCTACTGTAAGGCCAGACTGGCCTATGAAGTGTAATGCTACAGAAAAGTGGATTAACAACTAATTATTGGAAGGAAATCACAAATAGGACAAGTGAGTTTACCCTAAGGCCTAAATATAAACAGATAGTTTGAAAAATCCTTCAGTAAAGTAAAAAGACATGCAAATAGTTGGCATGAAATGAACAAAAAGAATATCAAACCATTAATGGGTAGCCCAAGCATACTACAGCAGAAACATTAATGTCTTCCATGCTAGCCACCATACATCCAACTCTACAACAAAATAATCTTGTCATAATTTGGACTTCCTCCTGCTCCTGCCAATATATAAATAAAAAGGAAATCACAAGATACCTTGAACCCATTGATTTGCCAGCGAGTATGAGGGGATGGCCAGAGTAGTTAGTTGTAGTTTCCTTGACAATATTTGAGTGAAACTCCACCAGTTTTTAAGATTCCCTTAACAATACAGAAGTACTTCAGAATTCAGATAATACAATCATCTCGAGGTTCGCTCAACTAGATATCAATCATGCTTTTTTTATTCTCTTAAATAAATGTAAAGTCATCTAGGTAATGAAAGCAATTATAATGTGTAAATTTGACTCTAATTATACCTGTGGAGAACATATACGAAGAATTGCATATCTATGTCATATACTCTAATGAAATTAGAAATATGATTATGATCCATGCTTTCCTTATCATGTATTAACATTATAAATGATAAAATTATGACTTCATCAAATGTTAAAACTGATGCGGTTATAAAATTATGACTTCATCAAATGATAAAAGATTAAGCAAATTAAAGACCATAAAGCATAAGAGAACAACATGAAAGGCTTCAAGTGTGAAAATGAGACAAATAAAAGGTTCAAGACAAGAAGAAAACATAATTAAACATAAAAACAAATCACTCATCAATGAAAAACCTTCAAAAGGCAAAAATGAAGTTGAAACCCTCACCTTTACAATGTCTCAGACTTCAAGCTTTTCTCACAAAGCTGCTTCCTTTTATGATTCAACCCTCCCTAGTAAATTAGGAAAAACAAATAAGATTAAAAAACAGAAAGTTGCGAAATGTGTAACCCTAAAATAGGTTTTCCTATTTCACCCCTAACTGATTTACAAACATGTACTCAAATTAGAAAATAAGTAGAAACAGAGAACAGTGATACCATTTTCTCATTACATACCCAAATATTTCTCAAAACAATCAATTAGTTTACAATGATATGAAATGCACTAATAGTCAGAACCATCATATATTCTATGTTTCAGCAAAAAGACCACAAATCACAAATCACCCCAAAAACCTAATTTCAACTATTAAAAAAGTAAAACGATTAACCCCACCAAAACACATTGACATCACAACAAATCTAAGAACACAAAATCAACTCAAATCCACAAAAGAAACTCCACCTATTCGCATACGATGGGAACAGATTAGGGAGACAGCAACTAGGAAGCATCAAAACGAAAACCCTAAATGTGTGTGCAAAAACTGAATTGCAAAATGGAAGAAAAGAATGAAAGAGAAGAACTTAGTAAAAGAAACATTACCAATCATAGAAGAAACACAGCGAGAGTTTCAGTTAGCGACAGAGTTTACAACTAGTGAGACGCAGCAGCGAGTTCCATCGTGTTTTGCAGCGAGAGGGATAGATGGTTTTGCAGTGAGGGGTGAGATGGTTTTGCAGCGAGAGGGAGAGATCGTTTTGCAGCGAGGGTTTCAGCGCAAGAAGAGAGGTTTCGCAGCAAGAGGAAATGAGGTTTCAGCGCTATAAGGTTTCAGCGCAAGAAGAGAGGTTTCGCGAGTAGAGTGAGTGAGAGCCTCGAGAAAATGAACTAATGAAGAATCAGCGCCTAAAATTTGGGATTTTCTATAACGGTTCCAGTTATGACCAGATATGAAACATGTTAATTGGCATTTTCTATAACGGGTTTACCATGGAACCGATATGAAAGATGTAAATGTTGTAAATATTATTACAAAATTGCCACCGCGTCACTTTTAACATCAGTTCATTTTTAACCGATATGAATTACCGTTATAAAATGTCTTTTTTTCACTAGTGATAATGAATAACAATAAAACTAAATTTTTCAGTGCAGTCAATCTAATTACTGGTTGGAGCACATAGAGTCATCTGGCGGGAGTGTAGTGGAGTCACTGTCACGAGCCTGCAGTAGCGGAGTCACTGTTTTTGTTGTTCTCAGCAGAGAGAATGATAAATCCTTAAGATTGTTGTAAATTATGACCCGAAACAACAACGTAATTGCATGCAAAAGAATAAACATTAGATAAAAACAACCCACTACAAGAAAAACCTGTTTTAGCTACCAACATTTGCGACGGAGCTTAATCCGTCAGTAATTTGCCACGGATTTGCGACGGCGTGTATAAAAAGTAAGAAGCGGGAAATTTCCCGCTGGCCTTTGCGACGGATTAGAAAACAATCGAAAATTTGCGACGGAGATCCCGTCACAAGCCCATCGCAAATCACTACAAAAAAAGTGGTTATCACTTTGATATACGATTCATTCATCACTTTCTCTAACCCTCTTCTCTCAAACCCTCACACACCCACTCTCTTCTCCCTCAACCTCCGCCTCCTCCCCCATCCTCCACCATCGTACGCCGTAACCGGCACCACCACAAATCCACTCCGCCACAACGCCACTCCTATTCTCCCTCCACCTTACTCCTCTTTTTCACCTAAACAAACCTCAACCTCCGCCCCCGTTTTCCATCTCCACCGTCTTCCTCCGCTGCCGTCCTCCTTGGCTTCCTCTTCTCAGGAATCCATCACTCCAGGCACTACAAGAATCCGTAGCTTCCTCTTCTCGCGTAGCTTCCTCTTCTCGCGAAGCTTCCTCTTTTTGAGAAGCTCTCTCTCGTGAAGCTTCTTCTTCTTCTTCAAGGGTAAGTTTTCTGCTTCTATTCTACTTCTACTCTACTTCTATTGAACACAAAAGCCCTAATTTTTGATTAACTCGAAACCCTAACCCCTATTCCCAATTTGTTAAGAGTTTGGTGAATGTGTATGGTGAAGAGAAGGTGTATAGTGTTGTGGTGGTGAATGGTGAGGAAGAGGTGAGGACTGTCGAACATGTTTCACCTCTCATGGTAGTTTTAATTTACATAATGGTAATTTCTCTTTCTTTTCTCATGTTTTATGCGCTGCAGGAATACCAGATCATGCTGGTTCTTTATATACACCAAAGTGGGTGTTAAAGAGCTAGAAGTTCAGATCTGTGATTTCTGTAGATGTGAATGTAGTACAGTCAGTATGAAAGAAAAGTTGGCAACTGGTTACTGTTGTTGTATCGGGTAAATTTATTCGCACATTGAGCTTGCATTTCCCTATTGAGCTTGATTAGAAGTTGCTGATTGACTTGGTTTGTTTGAACATTGCCTATGCTCTTTAGTACCTATTTCATTTCAATTTGACAATAGACCAAATATCAGCTTCTTTTGATGTTTGGTGTTATGATTTGTTTAATTTCCTGCATTGCATTTCATGGAAATGACTACTATGGTATTAATGAAATTGGTCCAAGCTTATGAAAGATCTATATTACACATTCATCCATCACTTCTTCCAGATTTTCATGGAAAGGGCTACTATGGTATGAAGATGCAATGCATAAAGCAATGATTACTTCTTGAGCAAGATGATACTTTTTCTCTGAATATGAGAATCTATGACTATGTTGTTGAAATCATGTTTTAATTTATTCATGACTACTTATCTTTGCATCAATTTTATGTTTTAGTAAGATTTTCAAGTCCTACAATTCATTTTGTTGATCAGTAATATGACACAGGGTGTAACACCCCCTTTTACTAATATTAATCAAACGCGCAATTATCAGAGTCACCACGAGGGCGCTACATTTTTCACCGCATAAAAACTTCAATTTGATTTAAAATAAATCCTCAAAAATATAATTAATTAATCTCTAAGCAGCGGAATCATAAACTCATTTAGCATCTCCAAAGTAAACAAGACATTAAGTCAAACTCCAAAATTAAATAGGCATTGAGCCAAAACTCCAAAGTAACAGTAACAGTATGAAAAACGGAAACTAAAACCCTCCCCGGTGCTACACATCAGAGCTGACTCAGACCCAACGAGAAGGAACTACACCTAGCAAATCCTCCACGAGTGCTAACGATCACCTGCAGCGTTGCCACATAAGAGCAACATTCCAAGTAGAAGGGGTGAGCTTAACAGAAATAATGAGTGCATGATAGCAGTATATAGGCAGCAGGTAAATCACCGTAACACAGAAAGTCAACACATCATAGCTATACCATCAGGTCTCGTTATAAATCATTCACAAAAATACCACGTGTTGTAGCATCACAGCTACCTCGAAAATCAACACATCATAGCACCACACAAGACACAAATTCCATCAAAACGGGACACCCAAAACATGTTACATATGTATATATGGACTATGCAACAATGCAACCCCTCTGGGGATATGCATGCGGTACCGATCTCGTAAAATAAGCCACGACGGGCAAGAGGCCGGAGCCTATACCACCAAAAATAATCTCAAAGAGGCCGAAGCCTATACCACCAAGAAATGCATATGACAATGCGACTCATGACTCATGCACCAATTACACCAACCCAAAGTATTTAATTAACAAATACTATATCATCATATCTCGTTATGAAGCATTTATAATAATACCCCGTGTTGTAGCATCACAGCTACCTCGTAATTCTCACCCGTTCACAGCATTATTACAATAGGGAAACAACACCTCTAAGACAAGAACAACGCCCACATTTATTTCCTCTTCCTTTCACATAACCGTGACTCGAAAGGTATAAGAAAACAGTGCCTTTAAATTCAAGGCAACAGCACACTTAGATTTAAGGAAAACAGCACATTAAATTTAAGCAAAACTGCACGTTTAATTTAAGAAAGACAGCACATTTGATTATAAAGAAAAACAGCAGCATTAGCGTTTTAAAACAGCAACAGTAGCCTTCATAAAACAGCAACAGTAATATTTATTTTACAGTAACAGCAGTGTCTATTTTACAGTAACAGCAACTTGTAAATATAGGAAAAGCACTTTTGAGTATAAGGAAACAGCACCATTTAACTTAAGAAAACAACACTTTAATTTTTAAGGAAACAACACTTTAAATTGGAGTAGACAGCACATTTAAATTTGAGTAAACAGCACATTTAAATTGAAGAAAACAGCACTTTAATTTTTAAGTGGACAGCAACTTTAAATTGAGAAAAACAGCAACTTATTTGATCAAAACAGCAGCCAAAACAGCATGAAAAACAGCAACATAATTGATCAAAAACAGCAGCAAAACAGCAAGAAAAACAGCAACATAATTGATCAAAAACAGCAGCAAAACAGTAAGAAAAACAGCAACATAATTGATCCAAAAACAGCAGCAAAACAGTAAGAAAAACAGCAACATAATTGATCAAAAACAGCAGCAAAACAGTAAGAAAAACAGCAGCTTATTAGGCGCGTAACAGCATCAAAAACAGCAGTAAAACGGAGTGAAAAACAGCACCCCTTTAGCGCATAACAGCATCAAAAACAGCACATTTATAACATAAAAACAGCAACTCATTTTTTGTAAGACAGCAACACCTTTATCTTTAAAAAAAACACAGCAGCTCCTATATCTAATAAAGCAGCAAGACAGCAACATAACTTATGGGAACAGCAGCATTTTGATTTTATGAACAACAGCATATCTATTTTATAAGCAGCAAGACTGCAACAGCATACAAATTAATCACCACTTACCACATCTCTCAATTTATTCTCGATCTCGTGTTATCATCCAAACATACAAGTTGACCACCACATATGTCTCAATACTCAATTAAAACTAAAACACACCATACATCACATCTTAATTCAATCTCAAATTACTCAATTACATGCTCTCATCACCATATATATGAAATCGATTCTAACCCCATAAAATCACCCAACTAAATATTCAACTCATCATCTCATAACATTAATCACATCACAATTCGATTTCTTTACAAGCCCTAACTACCCATACACCCATCATAAACCCATTATCAACGTTAAACCCACCCTTACCTCCAAATTGAAGAGCACTAGTCCTTGTGATCAAGCCACTAAAAATCGTAGCCAAGCACTCCTCCTCCTCTTCCTTGCAAAGCGAAATTCTCCTCCTCTTCACCACTAGGGCAGCCGCGCCTCCCTTCTCCAAGTCGCTTTCCTCTCTTCTTTTTTTTTCTAAAATTCGCTAATGATCACTAAAACCCTAGGTTTTGCTTCACCTAAGCGCCTAGGTTAGTGGATTTGGGCCATGGGCCTTCCTCCACATCGTAAGCCCGATTTAGTTAATTACGTGCCGCCACTCCCTGATTAACATGAAACACCTTATTATTATTTTTAATACAACCCACCAAATACCACTTAATTAAATTAACTAAATAAACATTTGGATTATTTTTGGGGTGTTACACAGGGCGTATCCTTGCCCATTGTGTTGCCCCTGTGCTTTGCTAATGATACTGCATGGGAGTTGGCAGTTTATATCATTAATCAGATCCCAAAAGATTATGGCATTTTAAGCACCAACTACAGCTTATCAATTTGAGGTCTCTTGGAGAGGATTTTCTGGTGATCTTGCTTTGCAGGCTCATCTATTAAAGGTATTAAATTTTGTTGCGCGTTTGTGATTTGATTATTTTTCAATTTTTAAGCATATTTAATCTTGACTAGATCAAGTGATGTTTTTTTTTTCATGTTGAATTTCCAATATTTAATGCCCTGCTTCATATTGCAATTAACTATTTTTCTGTTTGCATGTTAGGCCATATCTACCCATGAATTACCAAAAATATTCAAAAATGCCTTATCTTCTACCCTTCTAATCGAGATCATCAAGTGTCTGGCGTCCTTTTTTGCGTAAGATTTTATGGAAGAAAAAATTGTTCATTGCTTTGATTTCAGTTTGAGTTTTAATCATGATAGCAAATTTCTCTTTTGGCAGTGAAGACATGGATCTAGTTGTCAGTTATATGGATAATTCGACCAAGGTACCGAGAAATCTCATCACCATTCTTATTATTTGCATTTTCACTATGTGACTACTGACTAATGATATTATTTATTTAATCTTTTCAGTTGTTCTTCGATGACAGTGTTCGCAATTTAGTGACCGCAAAAGGTTTAGGCCTCCATACGGTAATGGTAAGTGGTTCCTAATTGTTACTGATTATTGAACGAAATATTAGTTGCATTTGACCCCATCGATCACACGTCAATTTGGTTTGAGAACTGGATTATTCAACATTAAAGTTCTTTGTACCTAGTTTGCATATGTTTTGATGATTTAAAAGGATTTGTTCTTAAAAAAATGATGATTTGACAGTGAAAAGAATTTGAACTATACAATGTGAATCCAAATATTAAGTCCAAATGCCACCTATGGATGCAGGTGGGAACATCAGTGCGCAGTACAGAAGTGGATCATGCACTAGATAGTATCCATAATATCAGAGAGGCATTACCAGAGTTATGGGAAACCGATGAGAAGCATGAAATTGTCAAGTATATGGTGCAATGCTGTGAGCAGAAGTGGATCATGCACTAGAGAGTATCCGCCATATTTGAATCTACCTCGAGTGTGCAATGATGTGAGCAGAGTTTATCTCATGACTTTTCATGCTATGACAGTGGAATTTACTTCTAAGGGACTACAATGAGGCCAAGGAATACATAGAAGACATCAAGGACATATGTGATGAATTTGAAGGTCTCTGCCAGCGCAATCTTGCTGCTAACACAGGTGCTGTACATGTGCTGGCTGATTGCATTTTCCTTCCATGTGTCATGAAATTTTATATGCTATTGGCGAAAACTAATGTGGATATCTTCAATTAACATTCTAACTCAGTGATAACATAACCAATGGTCCTCTTATATTTGATTCATTCATTATTAAAAGATTTTTTGATGATAACATAACCAATGGTCCTCTTATATTTGATTCATTTCTGATGATAACATAACCAACTAAGATTTTCTGGAACCCTCTGTGGTTATTTTTGCAGGCTATAACCTCCTCAGGAACCAAGAAATGTGAGCTTTTTGTTGCTGATGTTAACACCCAATGGAAAATGACTGACATTACCCAGAATCGAACACACCGCGAGCTGTCTTCAATCAGGTAAACGCCATTTCACTATTTCAGTTTCTTATTCTTCATTTTGGCTTCTGCAGATTCTGGCTTCATTAATTAATTTTATCTTCAAATTTAAAAACAATGAAGACTAAGCGAGTTGTATTATTTAGTTAGTTTTTTTTTATCAGAGTATTATTTAGTTAGTTTGAATTGACTTCTAGTTTTATTATAGTTTTTTATTCAGATAAGTATTTTATCTTTACTATGAAAATGGTAACTTGAGATATTTGCTAATGGATAAGTTTGTTAGTTAGTTAGATATGATAGAACCTGACTTCACCTTATTATTTAAAAAAATCATAGTTAACTTATGATAAAGTCAATTCAATTTTATTAACTTCACGTCTAGAGTAGATGTTCTGGATGATGACAATGCCGCTGCTTTGAGAAAGTTCTGTCTCGCTTATTATGACATCAGGGCTTTGATATTGGACTTGGCTTTGAAGCTTGACATGATGAGGGAACTAACTATATATTTCCCAAGGTATCACTTCATTGTTTTTAAATTTGAAGATAAAAAAATTAATTACCCAGAATCTGGTTTTTGTTTAATGTTTGCTATTCTGAATTGTTATGCAGGATGTTGATGATGAATCCTCGGACTATGAGTCTAATGATGAAAATGCCGAATATGGGGAAGAGGCTTCTCTAGAGTCAGAGAATGAGGATGATATATCATATACAATTGGTAATTGGTTCTCATATATCATATACAATTGGTAATTGGTTCTCATATATCATAATTGGTTCTCATATACTAAATTAAGTTAGAGTTGATGATAGGTAATAAAATCATCCCTTTTTATTAGCTTATTGGTTAATGAAAATCAAAAGAGATTGTTCGGTTCCTTATGGATTTGTTCTGGTTTTTTCGGTTTTCCTAATTTGCAAAACAGCATTTGCTAATTATTTATTTGATAAAGGCAACTGTTTTACTGTGTTTATGTATAGTTGCTACTGCATTGTCCTCTGTTGGTTACTTCATTTCTCATTTACTAGCTTTTTGATAATGTTTTTCAAGTGTTGGTTACAAGTATGTGTTTGAGGACAATGTTATAGAAACAAATATACACAGACTTAACACACATATACACACATTTGAAGCAAACAAAAGAAATGTGGATCTGGGAAGTACAGCTGGATTGGTTTTTCTTCTCCATAAAAAAGTTCAACTGTCAATTTTACTATTTGGTTTGTTTCTGTTTGGGCTCTATGTTGTTGATTGACTGAATGAATTATATGATCTAGCTTGCAAATTTTGCGTATGTCGATGAGGTTGAGGCTGCAGCAGAGGAGGAAGCACAAAAAAGAGCAATGGAAACTGTGAACAGTTCAGAAAGAATACATTTCTGGGAGGAGCTGTTAAAAGATCAGTTTCTTATTTATAATTTATTCCTGATGCAAATATGTTTGTTTTAAATGTTGTAAATGTTGTCACATTGACCTTACTCTTTCAGCTCTATCAGTTAGGGATATTAAGATTGGGAATTTTTGGTTTTTTTTATCTTATTGCTATGCTGTCCAAAAATTAAAACTCAGTCAATCAGAAATAATTGTATTATAGATATAACTATTAAATAGTATTTTGGAGGTATAATTTAATTTTTTTTTATTTTTTTTTTAAATTTCCGACGGATTTGCGACGGCTTTGCGACGAAAAGTTGTCAGAGTTTGCGACGACTTTGCCACGGATATATGCGACGGCTTGCGACGGACAACTTGCGATGGGGAGTTTCGTCGCAAAGCATTTGCGACGAGCTGTTTTGTCACGACTTTTCGTCCGTCGCAAACGAAAATTTGCCACGGAAAAAGGTCCATTTGCGACGGAAATTGCCGTCGCAAATGAGCGATTTTCTTGTAGTGACCGAAGGGGTCTAACGACGCGTCCTTAAGGATTTATCAGCCTCAAAAGCGTAAATCATCCGAGGATACAACCGGTCTCGTCTCGAGTCCCAACTGTAACACCCCAAAATAATAGATTAAATTATTTAATTAATTAAATTAGATTTCGGTGGTAGAAATAATAATATAATTACTATTTATTATTTATTAAAATATGGGGACTTATTGTTGGGGCTAGGAATAGTAAAATGAGGAGTGGTAGAGTAAAGGGCCACGATTAAGTCGAATTGGACTAATAGAAAGCCCATGATTTTAGTGAGTAAGTCGAATAGGGGTTTAGGTTGGGGTTTGGCATTTGCGAATTTTTGAGAGGAAATGAAAGAAAGGCTTGCGAAATAGAGAGAGGAGAAGAGAGAAAGGGTGTACGGCGCGCACAAGGGAGAAGAGGAGAAGAAGAGGATTCGCGAATTCCAAGGGAGAGAAGAGAAGCTCGGTTGCTGTGATTTCTTGGTGTTCCCCTGGAGAGATCATCGTCTTCGGAAAATCTAAGGTAAGGGTGGGTCTTACTTTATAATAGGGCATATGATGGGATGTATGTGGGGTTAGGATCTATGTCACTCTTGGTTGTGATTTTCGAGTGGATTGATGTTGTTTGTTATGTAAGAACGTATTGATGATGATTTGATGCATGCTAGGTGTTTGTTGAAAGGTATTTGACTTGTTAGTTGTATAAGGTGATTGGAGTGCACGTTAGGTGCTTGATAAAATGTGTAATTGATGATGTTAGGACGAATATGTGGTGTTTGAATTTATTGTTGATGGTTGAACACAAGAAAATCTAGAAAAATTTGAGTTAGAAGGACCCTAGGCCCCAAGGGCGCCATTTTTGTGTTGCTGTGTGCGCCTGTCAAAGTGCTGGGCGCCGGGGTCCCTGTTGTGTTGCTGCTGTGTCTAGGCGTGTCTTAGTTTGTGTTGCGCCAGTTTTGTTGGCGCAGGGGGGCGCCTGGGCGCCAGTGTTGCTGCCCAGCGCAAGTTTTGTTGGCGCAAGGGGGCGCCTGGGCGCCAGTGTTGCTGCCCAGCGCCAGTTTTTGTGTTGCGCCAGTTTTGTTGGCGCAGGGGGCGCCTGGGCGCCAGTGTTGCTGCCCAGCGCCAGTCTTTGTGTAGCGCCAGTTTTGTTGGCGCAGGGGGCGCTTGGGCGCCAGTGTTGCTGCCCAACGCCAGTTTTTGTGTTGCGCCAGTTTCAGCATGTGTCTCAGTTTTGTTCCTATTTTGTTTTTGGCATATCTTTTGACTCGGGTGTCCGTTGTAAGTGCTTCAAAGTGCGTTGCGAAGCTTATTCAGTCCTCTATCTGTATATTCTACTTTAAGGTGAAAAATGATTATTTTCTGATAGTTTCTGGGCGCCAATCTTGTGTTGCCATGTTGATGTTAATGACGATGGGTCTAATGACCAAATGATAATGATGTTGTTAATGACGATGGGTCTAATGGCCAAATAATGATGATGATATGGACGATGTTGTTGTTGTGATGACTATGATCTACTGGTTGTTCATGAGTCGCATGCATTACATATGCATATATTGACGATGTAAGGCTTCGGCCTCGAGCTATTGACGATGATGATGCTCAAATATTGACGATGTGCCCAATGGCAAAATTATTGACGATGATGGTACCACATGCATTGCACTTCATACGTTCATCCTTAGCATTGATGATATTACTTTGGTTGATATTTATATATTTATGTGACAGATATAAATATTGATGTGGTTGTGTAGTAATTGTTGTATATATATATATATATATATATTAATATGGTTGTTATATATATATATATATTAAATGGTTGTTATATACATATATTGGTGTAGTCGCCGTGAATATATTGTAGTAGTTGTTATATATATATATATATATATATATATATATATATATATATTGCTGTGGTTGATGTAGTTCATTACTCTGGCATACTGCCTATCATAAACTTTATTATATTGTTTGAGACTCACCCCTTATGTTGAATATTACTCTACAGGTAACCGTACGTGAAAGTTTTTAACCCTTCATTCCTCGAGTCGGTCGTTGCTCTGATACGTAGCACCTGGGGGGCGAACATTAGCTATCTTAGTTGTTATGTTATGTGATACTGTTGGATGTTTTGTATTAATACCGTCATAACAATGTTTTGGGAACTGTTTCCTTTTATTCCGCTGCGTGATGATGAACTATTATTGTGTAGACTGACTAGTTGTTGAGGGTTCGCCCATTATTTGATGAGCTACGTATCATGTCTTATTGATGATGATTTATTATCAATTTGTGTTTGTTGATTTGAAGTAAATGTAGCATCCCTTTTTTTGGATGTACTTAAAAACGATTTTTAAACTCTGATATTTTTATTATAAATTGCCGGGTAGAATTGGGGTGTTACAATAGTGGTATCAGAGCAATGGTTGGTCCGTCCGGCCAAGTCGTCGAGTCGTTGTGTCGGTTAACGACGAACTGTTGTCTTTTAGTCCTAACCATTGTTTGTGTTGTAGTGATGCTCCTGCAGGTGCAGGTAAACAGAAAGCTGCTGATGGTAAGAGAACTAGTGGGGGAGATGCCCCTACTGGTATTGTGTGCTGTATTATGTTCTGATGTGTGAACTCTGTGTCTTTTGTTTCGAATTTTTATTTTTAACCCTCTTGTTGTGCTTATATGCTTCTAGTAATTTGCTTGTTACTCGCATATGTTTGATGATTGATGTGTTCATATAAAATTCATATGTCATGCTGATTTTGGGGCCCTAGGTGCCCTGTCCCTCTATTTTCCGTGTTGTTGTCTGATTGCTGATTCAGGCGCCCTGCTCCTGGGCGCCGTGCCTTGTGCATGGTCCTGTGTGTGGTTGCTGTTGAAGGCGCCCTGCTCCTGGGCGCCATGCTTGTTGTGTTGCTGATTGTTGTAGGCGCCCTACTCCTGGGCACTGTGCTTGTTTTGTTGTGGTTTGAGGTAGGCGCCCTGCCCCTGGGTGCCTGTACCTGATTCTGTCCTATTGTTGCTGTTTTATTGTTACTGTTTTAAATTGCTGTTACCTCTTAATTTGTGCTATGTGAATTTGTAGTCTGAAAAATAAAGTGATCCCTGAAAATTGCTTTTGAACATCTATTAAACAATTTTATGGTTGAATACCAACATTAGTATTAAGAATTTATTTTAATAGATGAACACTGATCCTGTATAAAGTTTTTACTATGGTATGCTTTCAATTGCACATTGACGCTGTATACTAAGTTTTCATGATTTGATTTTGGCTGTTATATTCTCTATGGATTGTACTACGTGATTTCGAAAACCTTAGATTGTGCATTGGCACTATTGGTGCACTTCTAATGGATTAGCTTTTATTGCCATATGTTCTGAATGGTGTCTTACTCAAATTGTTTAAGCTGACGTTCAGTCTTGTAGAGAAGATCAGTTTCTATAACGTGTTTTATTTCTTGTGTCGAAAACTCTAAACAAAGTGTTTTGAGCATGTATTTGACTGTACCTATCGTATATGTGCCTTTGACTGTGAATTGATGTTTTCATGGATTGGCCTTTCTAGTTATTTTAATGCCTTGACTACTGTGTCCATTAGTTAAATTATTTTCCCTATACCAAACTATATTGGTGGTTGTCGTTAACTCTAAAAAGCTATTGTTTCGTTTGTGATTGGTGACTAGTATCACTGAACTTGATTTTGATTTCTCCGCTTGTTTGGAAAATGCTTAGTTTTCGAAGAATGCAGTAGTTACTTCTTTAGAACCCGAAGAAAAATGTTTTTGAGGTTCCTTTAATTTTCTTAAACTGGTTTGAAGATTAGGTGCTCTAATTTTGTGACATCGGGTTTGGGCTGCGTTTTCAAGATCGTGTTTCAGGTCACTCTAGTTACTGTATCAAAAGAAGTTTTTACCGCCCTAGGCTTTATTGTTCTCACAAGTAATTATTATGTGATTTGAAGGACTAATGACGTCTTTTACTTGCGAAAACTATTTCCAGAAATAAATTGTTGGTTTTGTTTGAAAAGCAATTACACTCGTTTTTCGCACTCCCGCTCATAAATATCTTTGGGTAAAATGGGGTATCGCAATTTGTGGTGTGTCAATTGCGTGATCTAGAATTAAGATGTGTAAAACCTTTTAGTTTATGTGATTAAATTTTGGCTGTTAGATCCTTAAGGTTCGTGCTGCGTGGTTTCGAGTCTAATAATAATAATGTGTTGTAACATCCGCAAAATAATTAATAGAATTATTTGGGTGTTAACCCAATTAAATTAATTTAGTACTTGACTGGTAAATTTATTGAGTGCAAAAATTAATTATTGGTCGTTATCGGATCGTTAACCGGATAATATGGATCAAGGAAGTTTCGGAATCGAAATTGGAGATTTAGATCGATATGGTAATTGGATCACGTTACCACTTATATATTAATAAATATATATATGTATGCGTATGTGTGAGTGAGAAGAAAAAGAAAGAATTAAAAAGAAAGAGAGAAAAGAGAGAAGGAAGCGTGAGAAACAGAGAAGAAAAGAGAGAAAAGGAGAGAAAAGAGAAAGAAAGGGTGAGGAGGAAGAAGAAGAAAAAGGGAAGGGTTCGGTTCATTAAAACGACTTCCTTCCAACACGAAAAATGCTCAGCGTTACTTCCTCTTCGATTTGGTACCAAGATCTTCATCATCAACCCTCTCTCTCTCACTTTGCCATTTTCGAACTTGAGAGGGAAAATCGGAGTTTCGATGGTTGTAACTCAAGGGAAAGCTAAGGACGATGTTTAGGAGCGAGCACGAGGTGGATTACTCGAGTATTGAAGATCGATTGGGTGATTTGGAGTTGAAAATCAAAGATTGGGGTTATGGATGAATAGTAGCTTTTGGAGGTTAGGGATGATGAATAGTGTCCGTGGAGGATTTCGAGGGGTTTGGCATTTCGGTCAAAAGCGGTTTCGTGATCGAGTGGGAAGCTTTGGAAGCGGATAGGGTGTCGCCGGAGCGGGGAGCGTTCGTGTGGCTACTCGGTGATTTCGGCTCGATCGTGGATCACGCGTCGAGGGTGAGTTCTACTCACGTTTAGGATTTTACATTTCGAATTAATTGATAAACTGTTTTATCGCTTTCGCTGGACTGGAATATTATGTGATACTGTCTGATTCGGGTTAGGAATCGATTGGGGCGAGTCTCGGGTTGCGTCGTGTTAAAAATGGAATTTTTGGTGTTTTGATTCGAGAGATTTTGATTTAAAACCGTTATTTGGAAAATCGTCGTATTTTGATAAACTTCGACTTGATTAAGATTTTGATTGATTGTTTGATGTTGATTGGGTTTGATTATATGTGTGTGAAAACTGTTTTCAATCGGAACGAAAATCGGAATTGAGCGGAATCGCGGTTTTCGCGCGAAACCGCCAAAATCTGCCATTGACAGACCCCCCTGCTGTCTGTTCGCGCGCCGTTTGCGCGCCACGCTCCACTCGCGCGCCAGTTGGCAGAACCTGCTGTCTGTTCGCGCGCCGTTTGCGCGCCACGCGCCACTCGCGCGCCAGTTGGCAGAATTTCAGCAACCAAACACTGTTTTTCGTTTCGCGATAACGTTTGATCCGGGAACCCGATTGAGGTGTTCTAAGATGCGTTGGAAAGCTTATTCAGAGGCCTAACTGAATATTCTATTTTTAAGGAAAAATGAACTGTTTTTGATATGGAAAATTGTGTCGAAAAGCGGTCAACTAGAGTGCGAGTGTGAACTTGGATTTTATAAAATGTGGATTAAAGTATATCAATAGTATGGTTACCGGGATTACCAAAGCTGGGGCTGGTATCATACTATGTTGACTAGTACGAGTCACCGAGATTACCAAAGCTGGGGTCGGTGTCGTGCGAAATTAAAAGAATGTAATTTATAAAGTATTTCATTGATTGTCTGATTTGATGGACCGTGGGTTCATAATACTGTAGATATATATATTATATCGAGTTTGGGTGACGACCCATGTTGACATACTAGGCGGGGAAGTCATGAACCCTTACCCTAGGCTCTGTGCCATTAGGAAACACTATTGGTAATGGGGTTCGCCGGGATTAGCAAGTGGATTGCAGTCGGTGTTGTGTCAAAAGTTTGTGCTGCGTTCATCGGGATTAGCAAGTGGATTGCAGTCGGTGATACGTAGAAAGGCCTAGGATATTAGTTCATCGGGATTAGCAAGTGGATTGCAGTCGGTGTCCTATTAGATCGAAGCCTTATTGTATGATTCACCGGGATTAGCAAGTGGATTGCGGTCGGTGCTGTGTCAATCTTAAAAATGTTTTAAATGGACCGAGAGTGTTAGTAGGGGTCTCGGTAGAACTCACTGAGATTGTATCTCATTGTTTATATGTTGTTGTTTTACAGAGAAACAGGGAAGGAAAGGACCTCAGAGGCACGAGTAGGTTGAGCTCGGGCTGGTTGCAGATAACTTAGCGATTATGCTTAAGTTTATATTTCCTGTTGTGTCTTTGTACTACAACTCTATGTATTGGTATTATAATTTTATTCCGCTTTCTTGTACGATATTGAGCACTATAGTTTGCTGAAGATTATGGTCACAGAACCTGTTCGGTCTTATTTGTATTTAAGACTGTTTTGTTGTTATTCAGCGAGAACTATATTGTAGTGTTCAGTATCTATGCAGGAATTTTATATCTCTGATTATTTTATGATGGTACACTTGGGTATTTTTACTCGATAAAAATACCGGGGTGTGACAGTTGGTATCAGATCAGTTCGACCTAGTCGGACTTAGTTTAGGGTTGAGTTGATTCCTTGCTAGTCCTTTTTGTAATTACACTTGTGATGCTAAGAGACATTGAGCCTGATCAACTTAATACTTAGTGCATCATAAGCGGAATTATGACTGGATGATCAAGACGCAATCCTCGACCAAGATCGGAATCTCCAACCGATGCATCCTCAGGAAAGGTGGCATGACGGTGGAAGAGTACACCGCTAAGTTTGAGAAGTTGTCTCAGTTCTTATACTGCTACCAATTATGTTGCCTTAGTGCAATCAGCCTATGTCGCCGAGGATGATCTCATAGGAATTATGGGAAAGGAAAGAAGGTAGTTGAAATATCAACTCCGAATGCAAAGTCCTAAGGTAATTTCATCGAAGGAAAAGCAGATGCAATTCTTTGATTCTTCAAAGGTCAGAAGAGCTTCTAACTGTGGAAAGCCTCACAGCGGTGATTGCAAGCGAAGATCTAATCGGTGGTATTATAGAAATGTAGAGGGTCACTATGGTAAAGAGTGCCCCGTAAGGAAGAGTTTCAAGGAGTTACAAGCAGCTCTAAGGAAAGGACGAGTCAACATTCTGGATGTTTAGGCAGTTACGACTGCAGACAATCTACTGAGGAGTATGAGATCAGTTTTCAATAACTCTGTCAGTGGGTTATATGATTTGGGTGCAACCTATTGCTGTATATCCCGATCGCATGTGAATCGGTTGGGATTAGCCTTATCATCGCTATCCGAGCCGATAACTATTTTAACTGCTGCTAAGGGTCGTGTCCAGACATAATCTTGGTATAGAATTGTCTACTTGTCATAAGAGGCAGAAATTTCGTTATAAAATTTATTGTTTGCCTACGAGAAGTGTGGACACCATTTTGGGTATGAATTGGATGACTGCAAATCATGTTGCAATCGACTGTGTTAATCAACTATCAGCTTCGCTTCAGAATCAGTTGAATTGTCTAGGACAAATTCTGAAGTGGTTACCTAATTCACCTTAGACGGTCAACCTTCATTCCAAGGTGTGGAAGCACATGTCAGTATGTTATCTGCATCCACTAGAACTAGTATTAGATTTATCATCTGTACAAGTTGTGAATGATTTTTTGGATGTTCTCTGGATGTTTTTCTGGATGAAGTTTCTTCTGTACATCCAGAGCGAGAGGTAGAGTTTTCTATAGAATTGATTCCGGTACAGGATCAATATCTAATGTTTCTTATTGAATGTTTCTTTAGAATTAAAGGAAATGGAGTCTCAACTTGAAGAATCGATGTTAAAGAAATTCATTCGGCCGAGTGCTTCTCTAAGGAGTGCTCTGGTGTGATTAGTCGAAAGGGAAGTTAGTAGCATGAGATTGTACATCGGTTATCGACAACTCAACAAAGTGACGACCAAGAATAAATATCCCTTACCAAGGATAGACGATTTGCCTGAGCAATTTGAGGTGCTGTGTAACATCCCTAATTTTTAAAGACTCGTACTATGATGCCTAAGACAGAGTAATTATTTGTGGGAATAATTAGTCGTGTCTCGGGGATTTATAATCGAGGAAAACGGCCGAGTTTAAATGTCTCCGTCGAATTATGATTAAATCCCGATTTAAAGGAGGAATTAAGCTGAGGGGCAAAATTGTCTTTTCACCCCTTTAATGTATCAGCCTTATACTGGACCCTTACCCTCACCTCTCACTTAACCAATTCTCAACATTTCAGAAAAGAAAGGAAAACTGAAAATAGGAGAGGAGAAGAAGAAGTGGGGCGCGAAGGAGAGAGAGGAGGATGAAGGGGGGGGGGGGGCTCTTGATTTCTGAGTGCATGTAAGTGCTCTCACTCTCAATCCACTCCATTTTTGATTCTCTATCCATTGGTATAAGTTTCAGAAGCTAGTTCTCACTCCTTCCCTCACTTCCATTTTCGAGTTAGTGCTTCAATGGTGGATATGGAGGAGTTGTGAGTTGCTGTTTGCTTGCATGTTCACTATGAGCAAGTGGAGAAGTGTATCTGAACCCATTTCGTGATCTGGAAGGTATCTTGAAGGTTGTGGAACTACTGGTACAGAGAATGGAAGCTCAAGTTCGAAGTTGCAAGTGATGGAGGGTGATGATTGAAGTCTATCCAGAATTCTGGGCAAAACCCGTGTGACATACCTTCGGTGTTTCCATCATTTCTCGCAGTACACAACTACTATGATCACGATTTTTGTTTCTCTGGAAAATAGACAAAAAGCTCTTCATTTTAGGCACAAGAATCGTATGATTTCATGGGGAAATGAGAGAGATATCCTGTTCACAAATTTCGGTTTCAGAATCAAACACTGTCCTGGACCCGTCATCTTGTTTTGATGATATCTCCCAAACCTCTGGATGCATGCGTGTGAAAATTTGATCATCAGAAAGAAGACAAAATTATCTTCAAAATGGGCACTGGTTTGAGTAGTTTTGGTTACGGATTGACTGAGATAACTCTGTTTCAAAACTGCTCTTTGATTCTGGAAATTAGAAATAAATCTGGAAATAACGGTTCGTTGGATTAAGGGTTCGATTCGTCATAAGTCTCGAGGGTCGTCAACTCAAGTACCGGATGAGTGTTCAGTAGCAAGAATTTGATCGAGTTACTGGTGGTGCACGTGGGACCCATCGAGTCCAGATGCGGAGGCACTAGGAGCGTGTACGTGACTACGGGGATTGTTCGAGTGGTTACAATCCGGCCGTCCGTGTTTCGACGTGATTTCTCGGCAATCGTCAACCGGGTGAGTTCTACTCACGGATAGGGATATTTTTATGTGTCTTGAAAATATATCGGTTTTGAGTCATAAGGCATTTTCCGTTTTCAAAAGATTTTTGGAACCGAAAACCGTTTTTGAGAAATATTGCGTTTTTATGGTTTTTACGGAATTGTTGAACAATTTATGAAGTTGTGATTAAATTGTTGAAATAAAATGATTTGTAAACTATTTGGAATATTTGGGATTTTCTGAGTTTCAGGAGTGATCGATATTAGAAATCGAATTGGGCGAGAACGGAAAGCGGAATTGAGAAATAGGTGAATTTTTGGAAACAGACACAGGTCGCACGGACAGTGCGCCCCTGGGCACGGACCGCGCGCCTGCTACGGGTTGGTTCTGTTGGAAATAAAACGGGACGCACGGGTCGTGCGCCCCTGGGCACGGACCGTGCGCTCCTTTCGGTTTGGCTGGGTGATTTTAACAAATCACGCACGGGTCGTGCGCCCCTGGGCACGGACCGTGCGTGAGCTTCTGTCACCGATTCCCGATTTCTCGTTCCGGAGCTCCGTTTGATCCCGAACCTTTTCTAATCTCTTTCTCAATCATTTAAAATGAAGTTGCCTTATTGACAACCGTATTTTGAACTTATTCGACTCACGATTTTGAAAAAGAGTTTCAAAAGCATATTTGATTGAAAAACCGAAACCCTAGTATACGTGTGGGTACACCGTCTGATGGACTGACTGAATATATATGTTTATATATGTCAAATGAAAATGATTATAATGCCGGAGGTCTAACTTATGAATTCCTCAAAACGTGTTATAGATCGATATGGATATTGTTTATCCAATTATTATGTGATTGATCCTTTGGTGATCGTTGATATGTATTGTTGTATATATCGTTCGTTGGGTGACGACCTGACAAGTAGTATACTAGAGAGGGTAGTCATGACCCCTTATCTAGGCCCTGTATGTGTTTTGGCGTGGTCAACTCACGGGTTTCCGGGATGAGCGAGGTTTCGCCGTCGGATTATACTAAACAAATTAATTATATGATTGTGTGCCGGGATGAGTGGAGTTTCGCCGTCGGTTTACACTAATCAACAAATATAATTCTCCGGTATTCGTGGTTATTCACAACCGGCTGTTCCTCATAAAACATAAAGACTTGTTTGATTGAACTCGACTTGTTGAGATTTGTGGCAGGGTTCACGATCAACAATTCGTTGTAACATGTTCGTTATCAATATGATTGTTAACGGTTTAATAATTGAACCGAGTGTCGGTGAGGGGGCACGGTAGGACTCACTGAGACAAGTTGTCTCACCCAATCCATATTTGTTGTTTTTACAGAGAACAGGTTATAAGGACAGCTGGCGGCACAGTTGGTATGTCGGGTTCGAGGAGAAGATTGAAGATTGATTCATTTATAGTTGTCCTTGTTCTTCTGTAGTTGTATCTGTATTCGGTCGTATGACTCGAGCTTGTATTATTTATTTTATTAGTTTCCGCTGTTTCTTGTAAAGATGTATATCTAAACAGGAATTTTTATACTCTGATTTATACCAAATTGTATATTTAGGTATTTCTTTGTTAAAGAAATACCGGGGTGTTACAATTGGTATCAGAGCGGTTCGACCTTGTCGGACTTAGTGACTCTCGGGCCGAGAGTATAGGATCGAGTCAGCTAGGGACTTAGACAATTATATGTCAGACCTTTTTAGGATATTATGTGATGTATTGAGTCAGGATCCACTCAATGTCTCATGTAATGTACTGAAAATTATGACAGATAGTTGCCTCAGCCCCGAAAATGTTCAAAACCCTACACCGTAGGATTCTCAGCCTTCTCGTCTCATAAGAACGCGCGACAGGAGCAGAGGGCTACATACGACAATTGGAAACAATGATGGGCATCCGCGATGGTTCGAGGAAACTGTGGGCGGCTGTTCAGTAAACGAATTGGATGCGGCTGTGAGTCGTGGCATGAAACGTCGTAGATCTTATCGAGAGGTACAAATCAAGAGAAGCCTTTGGGCAAAAACAATGTCAGAGTACTGAAAGCTATCAGATTAGTTAACACCCAAAACCCTGACCATTGATTAGTCAGCCTATTAGTTATCGAAATATTATTTTCACCGTAAATGTTACCTTCTGGTGTCAGTCAATCCCAGTCTAGGTTGCAGTGGAGAAAGTCCCTTCGGATAGTTCCAAATGCAGATCCCGTTTATTCTTCTTCGAAGTCACCCTGTGCTAGGTGATAAAGCCCACCGAATAAAGATTGTCCCTCATCAATATTGTGTAGCAGAATCACAAGGTACCGATCAGGTTAAGTCCCGATCGGGAATTGTGAATCAAATCCTTCAAAGCAGATCGGTATGTGGAATCAGTAGAAGTGACCTTATTTCAATCCGCTGCTGGAAGCATTCCAACCACGGTCTGTGAGAAATTCTCGTTGGTCTTCCGACTCATTTTGTTCGTAACTTCTGCTCTGGAACTCCGATTTTTATGTTCTGAGAGGCGTTGGAAAGCTAACGAAAATATCTACACTGATGGATGGATTGTGAACTGTACCTCCAATTATATTGTGAAACATACCTCTGTTTTAAATCCGAACCATAAACTCTACGCATTCGTGGAATGTGAACCTCCCTGTTGTACTGGTAATTGGAAAAAGGATTCCAATCACTCGGATTATACTTTTGAACATTAGTTCTGAATCACGTTTACTGTACGTTTTTCCAAGAAACCTACTTCCGGCAATTGTCAGTAGTACTGATGGCCATTCAACCGTTATAAATGATTCCGAAATCTTAATCTATGATACCTCATCTAACCAGTTGGAAGATCGAGGAGCTTTAAGTCACCTGCGTAGCAAACGTAATGTTGTCGTGGAGTAGAAACCGTTCTGAAGCTAGATCGATTAATGTAAGGTAATAATTATGTCTGGATAGACGCGAAAGTTCGGAAAGAAGCGGGACCGGGGAAAATTCTAAGTGATAAATACTACAATTTCAACGAATCAATACGAAGACACTTATGGTGTGCTCGTTTAATTCTCAAAATAGCTTTTGTTTTCAAAATCCCCTGGTGCCACCGCAATTCCAATTTCGTAACTAATCCGAGAATAATTACTACATCGAAGTTAATCGAGAAACCAAGGATTGTCTAGGATGACTCTAAATCTCATCTTCTAAAGAAAACCTTATGTCATTCTAGTAAGATTTCTAATATCAAAATCCGCATCTCCTTAAGATCCGAGTAAACAATATCTATGAAAGGTAGGTATCGAAATGCAAAGCCTAGTTGATCTAAAAAGACAACTGTGATTGGATAAGTCATTGACTTAGACAATCCTGAATGACCCATAACCTGTATAAGGGCACCGAACTGTAGGTTCAATTATGAGGACAGAGTCATAATGGTCGAAAGACGCACCCTTATCGTTATTTTGGGTTAGATAAAACATCGGTTGTACCGGTGACTACCTGAAATACTAGAAATGTTTCTAAGATAACCAAAGATGTAGGTTACCCAAAACGTTTGCTCAGAAGTAATGGAAGGCTAGGTAACACGTGAATATAATAGCTAGTCGGAGAAGTACTGAAGTGAAACTCCAATCGTTTATCTGGATCCCGTTAGGGTTGACAGTAAGTTGTTATGACCTTGATCCATCGGATGGATCGAAGCTAGTTTCACCATGCTAATAATCTATCGGCAAGATGTCAATAAAGCAAGTATGTACTGAATTCAGAGTTGTCTGATTTAGCCAGTACACGAGGCTTTCTAAGAATTCGATGAATTGAATACGCATAGTGCATCTTTCTTTTACCCAACCCACCAGTACGATGGAAGAATGTCTGAGGATGAACCGTAGGTCGGTCTGAGACTAAATGATTGGACAGTGAATGTATGACACATAAGTCCTTGATAGTGCATCCTATAACCATTGTATAGTCTTTTGAGCCAATTGTGTCGTGTCTATTTTTGCCACGAAATGCAAACCTTTGTTTTTAATCTCGAAATTTTGTCTTGGACCGATTCGAGAAAGGAATTGAACGGAAGTGAATTGAATCGAGTGGCATAGCGACTTGAGAAGAATTTTTAAAGCAAAAACCCGCTTTCTTTTCGGCTCAATATCCTTCCCGATCCCTTCCTCGAACGAACCTAATTATATTTGTTGTAACGGAACCTAACTCATGCACGATAAAAGTTTGCGAGATTTTGATCGCACAAATGTTTGACTCCAACAAAATAACACCTTTATTCTCACTTTCGAACTTACAAATTTTAAAAATTTGAGAATGAGATTCCGCTTTGTTGAAACGTCGTGCATCGAGTAAGGTCATTTATAAGTTGGGGTGAATTATCGTTTTGTATAGTCGTGTTTTTCCAAGCTATTGTTATTGGAAAGCCCCATTGAAAAGAATTTTTATTCAAATGAGACTATTGTACTTTCAAGCTTTGGAAAAGATTTAATGAAAGAATAAATCACCACCACTTTATAGTTTTATTGAGTCAAGTTGCAAGAAAAAGGTATTTTCTACATTCCGTGGGACTGAAGGTCAAATTGTTTTATAAAAATAACTCTACTTGCTTCGGTCAAGATTTTAGTAAATTGAGTCAAGCGCTTTTGTGGGCGTAACCTAGGAAGGAAATGAAACTTTTCTTCCGGATACCGCGTAGTGTGATTTCCAAGTACTCGTCTCATAGGCGTCGTCTCCTTTCTAATTCAAGCTATGGCTATGCCGAAACCTTCCGAGTTCCTGGCTTCGAGAGTGCAGGATGTGTTGATACCATAAATTATAAGTTCGTGTTCTCAACAGATTGTAGGCATTCCATTGTCTATAACAATTAGAGTCAGCTTTCAAGAGGTCGGAACAGTCAATTTCCGAAGGAAGTCTGTATCTTCATGATGTCTTTCACGTGTCTCTGTTGAGAAAATGTATTTCCGATCCACCTCAGCCATTGAGCGTTGATACGAACGATCTTCGACCGAAATTATCATTCCAACCTTTTCCTAGTCCTATCCTAGGGCGTGGTGTGAAGACATTGCGGTCGAGGAATATTCCAATTGTCAAGATAGTCTAGGAGGGCTTCTCAGCCGAAGGGGCTACTTGAGAATTGGAAGAGGACGTGATGACCCGATATCAATATCTTTTCGCTTAAGGTATGTCTCGTCAATTTTGAGGACAAAATTTTTAAAAGTTGGGGTGATTGTAACATCCCTAATTTTTAAAGACTCGTACTATGATGCCTAAGACAGAGTAATTATTTGTGGGAATAATTAGTCGTGTCTCGGGGATTTATAATCGAGGAAAACGGTCGAGTTTAAATGTCTCCGTCGAATTATGATTAAATCCCGATTTAAAGGAGGAATTAAGCTGAGGGGCAAAATTGTCTTTTCACCCCTTTAATGTATCAGCCTTATACTGGACCCTTACCCTCACCTCTCACTTAACCAATTCTCAACATTTCAGAAAAGAAAGGAAAACTGAAAATAGGAGAGGAGAAGAAGAAGTGGGGCGCGAAGGAGAGAGAGGAGGATGAAGGGGGGGGGGGGCTCTTGATTTCTGAGTGCATGTAAGTGCTCTCACTCTCAATCCTCTCCATTTTTGATTCTCTATCCATTGGTATAAGTTTCAGAAGCTAGTTCTCACTCCTTCCCTCACTTCCATTTTCGAGTTAGTGCTTCAATGGTGGATATGGAGGAGTTGTGAGTTGCTGTTTGCTTGCATGTTCACTATGAGCAAGTGGAGAAGTGTATCTGACCCCATTTCGTGATCTGGAAGGTATCTTGAAGGTTGTGGAACTACTGGTACAGAGAATGGAAGCTCAAGTTCGAAGTTGCAAGTGATGGAGGGTGATGATTGAAGTCTATCCAGAATTCTGGGCAAAACCCGTGTGACATACCTTCGGTGTTTCCATCATTTCTCGCAGTACACAACTACTATGATCACGATTTTTGTTTCTCTGGAAAATAGACAAAAAGCTCTTCATTTTAGGCACAAGAATCGTATGATTTCATGGGGAAATGAGAGAGATATCCTGTTCACAAATTTCGGTTTCAGAATCAAACACTGTCCTGGACCAGTCATCTTGTTTTGATGATATCTCCCAAACCTCTGGATGCATGCGTGTGAAAATTTGATCATCAGAAAGAAGACAAAATTATCTTCAAAATGGGCACTGGTTTGAGTAGTTTTGGTTACGGATTGACTGAGATAACTCTGTTTCAAAACTGCTCTTTGATTCTGGAAATTAGAAATAAATCTGGAAATAACGGTTCGTTGGATTAAGGGTTCGATTCGTCATAAGTCTCGAGGGTCGTCAACTCAAGTACCGGATGAGTGTTCAGTAGCAAGAATTTGATCGAGTTACTGGTGGTGCACGTGGGACCCATCGAGTCCAGATGCGGAGGCACTAGGAGCGTGTACGTGACTACGGGGATTGTTCGAGTGGTTACAATCCGGCCGTCCGTGTTTCGACGTGATTTCTCGGCAATCGTCAACCGGGTGAGTTCTACTCACGGATAGGGATATTTTTATGTGTCTTGAAAATATATCGGTTTTGAGTCATAAGGCATTTTCCGTTTTCAAAAGATTTTTGGAACCGAAAACCGTTTTTGAGAAATATTGCGTTTTTATGGTTTTTACGGAATTGTTGAACAATTTATGAAGTTGTGATTAAATTGTTGAAATAAAATGATTTGTAAACTATTTGGAATATTTGGGATTTTCTGAGTTTCAGGAGTGATCGATATTAGAAATCGAATTGGGCGAGAACGGAAAGCGGAATTGAGAAATAGGTGAATTTTTGGAAACAGACACAGGTCGCACGGACAGTGCGCCCCTGGGCACGGACCGCGCGCCTGCTACGGGTTGGTTCTGTTGGAAATAAAACGGGACGCACGGGTCGTGCGCCCCTGGGCACGGACCGTGCGCTCCTTTCGGTTTGGCTGGGTGATTTTAACAAATCACGCACGGGTCGTGCGCCCCTGGGCACGGACCGTGCGTGAGCTTCTGTCACCGATTCCCGATTTCTCGTTCCGGAGCTCCGTTTGATCCCGAACCTTTTCTAATCTCTTTCTCAATCATTTAAAATGAAGTTGCCTTATTGACAACCGTATTTTGAACTTATTCGACTCACGATTTTGAAAAAGAGTTTCAAAAGCATATTTGATTGAAAAACCGAAACCCTAGTATACGTGTGGGTACACCGTCTGATGGACTGACTGAATATATATGTTTATATATGTCAAATGAAAATGATTATAATGCCGGAGGTCTAACTTATGAATTCCTCAAAACGGGTTATAGATCGATATGGATATTGTTTATCCAATTATTATGTGATTGATCCTTTGGTTATCGTTGATATGTATTGTTGTATATATCGTTCGTTGGGTGACGACCTGACAAGTAGTATACTAGAGAGGGTAGTCATGACCCCTTATCTAGGCCCTGTATGTGTTTTGGCGTGGTCAACTCACGGGTTTCCGGGATGAGCGAGGTTTCGCCGTCGGATTATACTAAACAAATTAATTATATGATTGTGTGCCGGGATGAGTGGAGTTTCGCCGTCGGTTTACACTAATCAACAAATATAATTCTCCGGTATTCGTGGTTATTCACAACCGGCTGTTCCTCATAAAACATAAAGACTTGTTTGATTGAACTCGACTTGTTGAGATTTGTGGCAGGGTTCACGATCAACAATTCGCTGTAACATGTTCGTTATCAATATGATTGTTAACGGTTTAATAATTGAACCGAGTGTCGGTGAGGGGGCACGGTAGGACTCACTGAGACAAGTTGTCTCACCCAATCCATATTTGTTGTTTACAGAGAACAGGTTATAAGGACAGCTGGCGGCACAGTTGGTATGTCGGGTTCGAGGAGAAGATTGAAGATTGATTCATTTATAGTTGTCCTTGTTCTTCTGTAGTTGTATCTGTATTCGGTCGTATGACTCGAGCTTGTATTATTTATTTTATTAGTTTCCGCTGTTTCTTGTAAAGATGTATATCTAAACAGGAATTTTTATACTCTGATTTATACCAAATTGTATATTTAGGTATTTCTTTGTTAAAGAAATAGCGGTCAACTAGAGTGCGAGTGTGAACTTGGATTTTATAAAATGTGGATTAAAGTATATCAATAGTATGGTTACCGGGATTACCAAAGCTGGGGCTGGTATCATACTATGTTGACTAGTACGAGTCACCGGGATTACCAAAGCTGGGGTCGGTGTCGTGCGAAATTAAAAGAATGTAATTTATAAAGTATTTCATTGATTGTCTGATTTGATGGACCGTGGGTTCATAGTACTGTAGATATATATATTATATCGAGTTTGGGTGACGACCCATGTTGACATACTAGGAGGGGAAGTCATGAACCCTTACCCTAGGCTCTGTGCCATTAGGAAACACTATTGGTAATGGGGTTCGCCGGGATTAGCAAGTGGATTGCAGTCGGTGTTGTGTCAAAAGTTTGTGCTGCGTTCATCGGGATTAGCAAGTGGATTGCAGTCGGTGATACGTAGAAAGGCCTAGGATATTAGTTCATCGGGATTAGCAAGTGGATTGCAGTCGGTGTCCTATTAGATCGATGCCTTATTGAATGATTCGCCTGGTTTAGCAAGTGGATTGCGGTCGGTGCTGTGTCAATCTTAAAAATGTTTTAAATGGACCGAGAGTGTTAGTAGGGGTCTCGGTAGAACTCACTGAGATTGTATCTCATTGTTTATATGTTGTTGTTTTACAGAGAAACAGGGAAGGAAAGGACCTCAGAGGCACGAGTAGGTTGAGCTCGGGCTGGTTGCAGATAACTTAGCGATTATGCTTAAGTTTATATTTCCTGTTGTGTCTTTGTACTACAACTCTATGTATTGGTATTATAATTTTATTCCGCTTTCTTGTACGATATTGAGCACTATAGTTTGCTGAAGATTATGGTCAGAGAACATGTTCGGTCTTATTTGTATTTAAGACTGTTTTGTTGTTATTCAGCGAGAACTATATTGTAGTGTTCAGTATCTATGCAGGAATTTTATATATCTGATTATTTTATGATGGTACACTTGGGTATTTTTACTCGATAAAAATACCAGGGTGTGACATGTGTATTGCGAATGCTCGTACCCTTGTACTAAATGAACTGATTTTACTACTGTTAAACTTGTTAAGTTGTTGAACTGTTAGCCCGATGTTGTTTTATCAATGATGTTGATTTTTCGTTGCTGTTTGTTGATGATGCTGACTTGTTGTTGTTTTGTTGTTGATGTTGTGTTGTTGATTTGGGCGTTGGCCCGGAGCTTGTCTCCAACAGTCGTTGATGTTGTTAATTGTTGTGTTGTGGGTACCGCCGATATGGCCCACATTGTCGTGTCGTGGAGCGCCGATATGGCCCACGTTGTTTTGTTGAAGGTACCGCTGAATGGCCCGAAATGTTTTGATGGATTTTGTGCTGTAGGCCTAGGGCCGATGTTGTGGTTTTGTCGTTGTTAATGTCGCCTGAGTGGCAAATTTAGTCGTTGATGTCGCCTGAGTGGCAAAGTTAGTTGTTGATGTTATCATTGCTGTTTGTTGATGTTGTTGCCATTGTTGTCGTGTTGTTGATTATGTGGCTTGTTTTGCAACTGTTATGCACTCCGTGATCCTTGTCGTGACGTGGTAGTGAAACTATGAGGCACCGTAGAGATAGATGAGTGAGGTAGAACACAAGTGATGCTTATATCTACAAGTCGGTTTATCAGAGTAGCGCAGCAGAATCATGGTATGCAAATAGGTAGGAGCTTTAATAGAGCTTGGAGGTGATCATGTGGTACCGACATGATTACGCCCAAAACTCTATCGGGGATCCTTGCAAACCGTTAGAGAGTGAGTCTGATTGTTATTTCTCGAAGTTATCTGGCTGAATAAGTAGGAGGGACGGCCACCCAATCACTTACCGCTGGTAATCAAAGAAATAATGATCAGCATGCTAGATAGCACTAGTTGTCGAGGCGACGTTAATTGGATAGTGGAAGAGCGTTCGCGTCGGTAGTAAAAATTTCGAGGACGAAATTCCTTTAAGTGGGGGAGAGTTGTAAAAAATATGGGGACTTATTGTTGGGGCTAGGAATAGTAAAATGAGGAGTGGTAGAGTAAAGGGCCACGATTAAGTCGAATTGGACTAATAGAAAGCCCATGATTTTAGTGAGTAAGTCGAATAGGGGTTTAGGTTGGGGTTTGGCATTTGCGAATTTTTGAGAGGAAAAGAAAGAAAGGCTTGCGAAATAGAGAGAGGGGAAGAGAGAAAGGGTGTACGGCGCGCACAAGGGAGAAGAGGAGAAGAAGAGGATTCGCGAATTCCAAGGGAGAGAAGAGAAGCTCGGTTGCTGTGATTTCTTGGTGTTCCCATAGAGAGATCATCGTCTTCGGAAAATCTAAGGTAATGGTGGGTCTTACTTTATAATAGGGCATATGATGGGATGTATGTGGGGTTAGGATCTATGTCACTCTTGGTTGGGATTTTCGAGTGGATTGATGTTGTTTGTTATGTAAGAACGTATTGATGATGATTTGCTGCATGCTAGGTGTTTGTTGAAAGGTATTTGACTTGTTAGTTGTATAAGGTGATTGGAGTGCACGTTAGGTGCTTGATAAAATGTGTAATTGATGATGTTAGGACGAATATGTGGTGTTTGAATTTATTGTTGATGGTTGAACACAAGAAAATCTAGTAAAATTTGGGTTAGAAGGACCCTAGGTGCCAAGGGCGCCATTTTTGTGTTGCTGTGTGTGCCTGTCAAAGTGCTGGGCGCCGGGGACCCTCTTGTGTTGCTGCTGTGTCTAGGCGTGTCTTAGTTTGTGTTGCGGCAGTTTTGTTGGCGCAGGGGGGCGCCTGGGCGCCAGTGTTGCTGCCCAGCGCCAGTTTTTGTGTTGCGCCAGTTTTGTTGGCGCAGGGGGGTGCCTGGGCGCCAGTGTTGCTGCCCAGCGCCAGTTTTTGTGTTGCGCCAGTTTTGTTGGCGCAGGGGGGCGCCTGGGCGCCAGTGTTGCTGCCCAGCGCCAGTCTTTGTGTTGCGCTAGTTTTGTTGGCGCAGGGGGGCGCCTGGGCGCCAGTGTTGCTGCCCAGCGCCAGTTTTTGTGTTGCGCCAGTTTTGTTGGCGCAGGGGGAGCCTGGGCGCCAGTGTTGCTGCCCAGCGCCAGTCTTTGTGTTGCGCCAGTTTTGTTGGCGCAGGGGGGCGCCTGGGCGCCAGTGTTGCTGCCCAGCGCCAGTTTTTGTGTTGCGCCAGTTTCAGCATGTGTCTCAGTTTTGTTCCTATTTTGTTTTTGGCATATCTTTTGACTCGGGTGTCCGTTTTAAGTGCTTCAAAGTGCGTTGCGAAGCTTATTCAGTCCTCTATCTGTATATTCTACTTTAAGGTGAAAAATGATTATTTTCTGATAGTTTCTGGGCTCCAATCTTGTGTTGCCATGTTGATGTTAATGACGATGGGTCTAATGACCAAATGATAATGATGTTGTTAATGACGATGGGTCTAATGGCCAAATAATGATGATGATATGGACGATGTTGTTGTTGTGATGACTATGATCTGCTGGTTGTTCATGAGTCACATGCATTACATATGCATATATTGACGATGTAAGGCTTCGGCCTCGAGCTATTGACGATGATGATGCTCATATATTGACGATGTGCCCAATGGCAAAATTATTGACGATGATGGTACCACATGCATTGCACTTCATACGTTCATCCTTAGCATTGATGATATTACTTTGGTTGATATATATATATATATATATATATATATATATATATATATTTATGTGACAGATATAAATATTGATGTGGTTGTGTAGTAATTGCTGTATATATATATATATATATATATATATATATATTAATATGGTTGTTATATATATTAAATGGTTGTTTTATACATATATTGGTGTAGTCGCCGTGAATATATTGTAGTAGTTGTTATATATATATATTGCTGTGGTTGATGTACTTCATTACTCTGGCATACTGCCTATCATAAACTTTATTATATTGTTTGAGACTCACCCCTTATGTTGAATATTACTCTACAGGTAACCGTACGTGAAGGTTTTTAACCCTTCATTCCTCGAGTCGGTCGTTGCTCTGATACGTAGCACCTGGGGGGCGAATATTAGCTATCTTAGTTGTTATGTTATGTGATACTGTTGGATGTTTTGTATTAGTACCATCATAACAATGTTTTGGGAACTGTTTCCTTTTATTCCGCTGCGTGATGATTAACTATTATTGTGTAGACTGACTAGTTGTTGAGGGTTCGCCCATTATTTGATGAGCTACGTATCATGTCTTATTGATGATGATTTATTATCAATTTGTGTTTGTTGATTTGAAGTAAATGTAGCATCCCTTTTTTTGGATGTACTTAAAAACGATTTTTAAACTCTGATATTTTTATTATAAATTGCCGGGTAGAATTGGGGTGTTACACCAACAACGACTGAGGTATCCGAACTGGTGAGAATGAAGTGTTTAGTAATCAGGAGATGAACCCAGGAAGGACAGAGAGAAGAGTAGCGTGTTTGTTATCAAAGATACGGTTTTTGAGTTGTGTTATGCGTATCCTCCAACTGCTACTAACCTTGCCCTAACAGTTAGGAAGTAAGTCAAAGAAGAGCTCCTAACCACTTAGTTTGTTATGCTAAAATAGTGGGAAGTGGAGAGTGCTGAACAAGTAACGTATCAGGACGCATTTTAATTAAACGAATGTGGACAATACTTGGAGCTCAAGTAAATAGCTATTAGGAAAATATTTAATAGTAATATTAAATAAAAATAATTTTGATTAATCAAACTTACTTATAATAGGCATTCTAGGATAGTCTCATGTGAGTCCAAAAATATACATATACATAAAATTAACATATCAGTAAATAAAGACTTTGGTATGTCCAAAGCCAAGAAAGGGACTTCCCCACTTTTGAAATATATCTTAAAATTAATAAAATCACAACATTTATACTAACTTGGTTCAGATTACAACAATACCCCCGAACCTTACCACCGGGGCTAACGCCCCCCACCCCCGTGCACACATTCGCGTACCAATCTCACGCCATGGCATGCTAGCTCTTCAGCGCACACACTTGCTCTTCAGTGCATGCATTTGCGTGCCAATGTCACGCCATGGCGTGCTAGTGCATATGAGCCATACCCAACAAGTGACGTCTCATCTAGCTTCTACAATCCTTCCCTGTCTTTCCATTTTTGTATTTTATTCTTTTTTCTTGAATGCTTGAAGGTATCATCATCATCACTTTCTTGAATATTAGGTATATACAGATCTAAGTCTTGTTGAATTCAATGACAATTTGAAAATTCTAGATCCTATTTTTGTATCATGTTTCTAGTTCAATTCCTAACATAACAAACCTTGTTTCACAAGTTTTGGTCTTGATTATTGAAATATGTTTGTAATTCAATTGCTTAGATTGTAACTAGCTATATAAGTTTTCGACATATTCAGTCCGACTAGCTATATGAACTTTCGACACCATCGAAACTAGCTATATATAAGGTGTCGAACTGTTACTGAATAATAAGTTTTTCATTTTTACAGTTTTCCATTTTTCTGTTATTTTCTCTCTCTCTCTCTCTCTCTCTCTCTCTCCTCTCCTCTCCTCTCAAGGAGAATATCCCCAACAAACTGGTATAACAGAGCTATAAAGATCCTTAAAGATTCTTCCAATGGCGATGTGAGATGTAACACCCCATTTCTACCCGGCAATTTATAAAAAATATCAGAGTTTAAAAATCATTTTTAAGTTCATCCAAAAAGGGGTGCTACATTTACTTCCAAATCAACAAGCACAAATTGATAATAAATCATCATTTCAAAAGACATGATACGTAGCTCATCAAATAATGGGCGAACCCTCAACAACTAGTCAGTTTACATAATAATAGTTCATCCTCACGCAGCGGAATAAAAGGAAACAGTTCCCAAAACATTGTTATAACGATACTAATACAAAACATCCAACAGTATCACATAACATAACAACTAAAATAGCTAATGTTCGCCCCCCAGGTGCTACGTATCAGAGCAACGACCGACTCGAGGAAATGAAGGGTTATAAGCCTTCACGTACTGTTACCTGTAGGGTAATAATCAACATAAGGGGTGAGTCTCAAACCTTATAATAAAGTTCATAATAAGCAATATGCTAGAGTAATGAACTACATCAACCACAGCAATATATATATATATATATATATATATATATATATATATATATATATATATATATATATATATATATATATACAGCAATTACTACACAACCGCATCAATATTTATACCTATCACATAAACATATACATGTCAACCAAAGTAATATCATCAATGATAAGGATGAATGTATGAAGTGCAATGCATGTGGTACCATCATCGTCAATAATTTTGCCATTGGGCACATCGTCAATGTTTGAGCATCATCATCGTCAATAGCTCGAGGCCGAAGCCTTACATCGTCAATATATGCATATGTAATGCATGCGACTCAAGAACAACCAGCAGATCATAGTCATCACAACAACAACATCGTCCATATCATCATCATTATTTGGCCATTAGACCCATCGTCATTAACAACATCATTATCATTTGGTCATTAGACCCATCGTCATTAACATCAACATGGCAACACAAGATTGGCGCCCAGAAACTATCAGAAAATAATCATTTTTCACCTTAAAGTAGAATATAAAGATAGAGGACTGAATAAGCTTCGCAATGCACTTTGAAGCACTTAAAACGGACACCCGAGTCAAAAGATATGTCAAAAACAAAATAGGAACAAAACTGAGACACATGCTGAAAATGGCGCCCAGGCACTGGGCGCCTAGCAGGGAACAGCAACACACAAAACTGGCGCTGGGCAGCAACACTGGCTCCCAGGCGCCCCTCTGCGCCAACATCCTGGCGCAACACAAAAACTGGCGCTGGGCAGCAACACTGGCGCCCAGGCGCCCCCCTGCGCCAACAAAACTGGCGCAACACAAAAACTGGCGCTGGGAAGCAACACTGGCGCCCAGGCGCCCCCCCTGCGCCAACAAAACTGGCGCAACACAAAAACTGGCGGTGGGCAGCAACACTGGCGCCCAGGCGCCCCTCTGCGCCAACATAACTGGCGCAACACAAAAACTGGCGCTGGGCAGCAACACTGGCGCCCAAGCGCCCAACACAGACACAAACAGCAACACAAACTAAGACACGCCTAGACACAGCAGCAACACAACAGGGATCCCGGCGCCCAGCAAGTGGCGTGTAACAGCCCAGGTCCAACGCATTGGCCACCCCAGCACTGTTACATCACGGTCTTCTCTACCCCCCTTGTAGAATTTTTTCCTTCCGTGGGAATCGAACCTTGCACCTGAGGCATAAGTGCAAGTTATTCACACTTTTCTCTCAATTCTATTTGATCATCTCTCGCCTCACTTGGACTCAGAGGAACAAGTATGATCCTTTTACCATGATGCACAAAAGAATATTTGTTGGTATGCCCTTCATGACTAGCCTTCTTATCAAATTTCCAAGGCCTCCCTAACAATACATGACTAGCCTCCATAGGCACCACATCACACATCACTACATCCTCATACCTGCCAATTGAAAAATACACCTCAACTTGTTCATTCACAATCGTTTCAACACTATCATTAAGCCACTGAAGTTTGTAAGGCTTAGGGTGAGGTGTAGTTACCAAATGAAGTTTAGAAACTAAACATGTGCTAGCAACATTAGTAAAACTTCCTCCATAAATAATTAGAGAACATATCTTTTCTTGCACTACGCATCTTGTTTGAAAGATATTCTCTCTTTGAGTTGTATCCTCCTCCTTCACGAAAGTTCCTAACAACCTCCTCACAACGAGAAGTTCGCCACTAGGAATATCTTCTCCACTCATTTTTTCCTAAGAAGTCATGCAATAAAATTGGTAAAAAAAAGCTAGAATTGCTTAAACAAAGGTCTAATTCGAACCTTGCTCTGATACCAAATGATGGCCTCCTTGTTGTGGAAATTGGCCATTCTTTTGATTTTCAATATAGATTCTGGTTGCAACTTATACTTTTGTGTTTTTAGGTGTAAAAAGGATCAACAAGGGGGAAGGGGGAGTGAAGAATTTCGTGGGTTTAGGGATGGTGAATTTAGGGACAATTTCGGTACTAACGGGAAGAATGAATTCAGTTGTTGAATTCGTGAAGAAGATGGTGTTTAGGTTAGGGGCGCCAACTTAGTCTAATCCAAGACAAGGATAAGCCTATGAGTGTGAGGATCACCACAAGAAAAAGAATTCTTGATAAGATCGAATAAACTGGTCCAATCCAGAACCAAAGAGTAGAACTCAAAATCTTTGATAAAGTCTTTCTGAAATTTCATTGACACTTAAACTCCCTATTTATAATAAGGGAGGTTCTTGCTGAATACAAAGGAAAAGAAATAAAGGGTACCCAAAATTTACAAGAATACTAGTCAAAATAATTAAGAAAATATCCTAGTTGATTTGGCATTGAATGCGCCATTAATGATTAGGATCTTGCAATTTCTTTTTCCTTTGATTGCCTTTTTTGATTAGCAAGTTTGCTTGGTTAGCAAGTTTGCCTTCCTTGATCAGCAAATTTGCTTGATTAGCAAGTTTGCCTTCCTTGATCAGCAAGTTTGCTTGATTAGCAAGTTTGTTGATTCCATCAACTCACAATAATATGCGCCACACACACCACTTGAAGTGGATTAAACACACTAAAAAAATAACTTGAAATGAAATAACTTAGTGCCTTGATCCCAAATATATCAGTTGGTCACATGCACTTTTATCACAACTTAAAATAAAATTATTGTAATTAAAACTGGACAGCAAGCCCATGGTAGGTTCTCATCAAAACGCCACTGAAGCGCAGAGGAACAACCACCATGCAATACGGAAGAGAGATGGAAAAGGGCTGTTCTTGATTCATCAAAGCATTGATTCAAACATTCTGAACCTGATCATTGATTGTGATTCACCAAAAGAAGCGTGGGATATCCTCAACAATGCATATGGAGGAGCAGATAGACTGAAGAAGATACGCCTGCAGTCTCTCAGGAAGCAATACGAGACATTGAAGATGAAAGATGGAGAATCGATTGGTGATTTCATCACAAGATTAGTAGCTTTGACTAATCAAATGAAAGGCAATGGTAAAACTGTATCTGAAAAAAGTAAAGTAGAAAAGGTGCTTTGATCCTTAACTCTAGATTTCGACTATGTTGTAATTGCCATTGAAGAATCCAAGAACATAGATGAAATGAAGTTAGATGAACTTCAAGGTTCCTTAGAGGCTCATGAATTGAGAATTAGGTAGAGAAGTTCAGAAAAGGAGACTGAACAAGCCTTGTTGACACACTCCTCTAAGAAAAATTGGAAGGCAGGCAACAAGAAAGAAAAGGGAAACTGGAAGGGTAAAGAAAAGGAATCTGGCAGCAAGAAAGATGAACAACGAAACACTGATAAGAAGAAACACGATCTGAGCAAAGTGCAATGCTATAACTGTCAGCAATTTGGGCATTATAGGAACAAATGCAAGAACAAGAAAGTTGCTAGGAATAAAGATGCTGAAGCCAAATTTGCAAGCGATGGAGGAACGAATTCTGACTCAGACTCAGAAGGCTTAATGCTGATGGCAGTCATAGATGATGAGATTGAAGAAGACACTCATCTTAATGTAACAATTGCTGAAAGTAATGACCAGGACAGTGGGAACACTTGTGACAGTGGAAACACTTGTAATGCTCAAAATACTTGTGCAATGTGTGAGGGGCAGGGCAGTGGTGACACTGGTGATGCCCCCAACATGGCCAGCAACAATGATGAAGAATTATCCTTCATGACAGCTTTTGACACAGGATTGCTGTTGCTGAAGGCAGATACAAATGAGATCGAAGGAAAATCTGATGAATGGTATCTCGACACACGATGCTCAAACCACATGTGCTACCATAGGGAGTGGTTTGTCGAACTGAAGCAAATAAGTAAAAGAATCAGATTTGCAGATAACAGCAAAGTCACTGCAGAAGGAATTGGCACCATAAAGTTTCTGTCGACTGATGGAAAGTGGTGCTACATTCAGGAAGTATTCTATGTGCCAAAGATGAGGAGTAATCTGCTGAGTCTTGGGCAGATGATTGAGAAGAAATTCTCTGTCGAAATGGATGATAATAGTCTCAGCTTGTTTGATTTAAACAAGAGGCTGATCCTGAAGGTGCCAACGCAAAGTAACAGAACTTTCAAGATAAAATTGCAAGTAATTGAAGAGAAATGCCTCACAACCACTGTTGATGATGAAAGATGGAAGTGGCACAGAAGACTTGGCCACCTAAACTTCAAGAGCTTGAGACAACTACATGAGAAGAAGATGGTTCATGGGCTGCCAGCAGTGAAAATGCTTGGTGAAGTATGTGATAGCTGCTGCAAATCAAAGCAACCCAGAAACTCCTTCAAATCAGAGGTGCCAGGCAGAGCAAAGAAGAAGTTAGAGGTGATATTCTCTGATGTTTGTGGTCCCTTTGAGGTCAGTTCATTAGAAGGGAACAATTACTTTGTCACCTTCATTGATGAGTACACTAGAATGACATGGGTGTACTTGATCAATAAGAAGAGTGAAGTACTTGAAACATTCAAGAACTTTAAGGTGATGATTGAGAAGCAAAGTGAATGTGAAATCAAAACCCTTAGAACAGATGGAGGTGGTGAGTACAACTCACATGAATTTGTAAAGCTTTGTGAAAAAGAATGCATAGTACATGAAGTCACTTCACCTTACACACCTCAGCATAATGGAATTGCTGAGAGGAAAAACAGAACCATCCTCAACATGGTGAGAAGTATGATGAAGGAAAAGAAGCTACCTCACAGTTTATGGGGAGAATTAGTAGCCACAGCAGTGTATATTCTGAACAAATGCCCCACAAAAAGACTGATTGGGAAGACACCTGAAGAAGCTTGGCTAGGAAGAAAGCCAAGTGTCAAGCATCTCAGAATAATTGGCTCATTATTCTACAGACATGTCCCTGGGCAACTAAGAAAGAAGCTGGATGATAGGGCACAACAAATGAGCCTTGTTGGATATCATTCGACAGGAGCATACAAACTGATCGTACCCGATCAATACGATGGGTTGCTGCTGTTTGATGATGTTGCTCGGTCGCTGGGATGAAGGACCGAGTGGTAAGCCGCACGCGGGTGGTACCTGCAAAGGCACTCCAACGCTCAAGTTAGAGGTGTTTCAACGGGCAGGGTCACAAGGTGAGTAAAACGTACCTGAAGCCACATGCTGGTGTGGTATATATAACGCTGGCGTTCTAGCCGTTGCGGTTTTTACGGGACCGGCCGCATCTTGCGGAGCAAGGTAGATGATGGGCCGCGCTGGGCCTACTGATCAAAATTGGGTTTCGAGCCCACTCCAGAACAGTTGCCCCCCAAGCCTGGGTCGCCTGGGGGCGGGCTAAGGCTTGATTCCTTGCCCCCCAGCGTGGTCGAACGTAACCTGGTCGATCGCTGATAATTTGATTGCGTGGTCGCTGCCACGCGGCCTGGTCACACGGGGCCAGGTGTCGTCTCGGGGGTGACGCCTGACAATCAATCGTCTCGAATGTTGAGGCGACAGTTACTTTAATGAGGTGACGTTTAGAGACTCGAGGAGTTTAAGTAATGATGGCACGTGAAGAGTGGCGCCTCTTGGCCTCCGGCCCATGGTGATGGTTGGCCCATTATATATAGGGTTCGAGGGGATTTCCATTTACACGTTTCTTCGATCTCCTCTGCTCTTGCTGATCGCTCGCTTCTGCCCAAGCTCGCTCGTTTCTGCCAAAGCTCGCTCGCTTAAACCAAAGCTCGCTTGCTACCGTCGAAGCTCGCTCGTTCTCGCTAAAGCTCGCTCGTAATCATCTTGATCTATTTTCAGGTAACTGCGACCGCTCTTACTTATTTGAGTTTTTATGTTCCACCTGATGGAGGGGGTGTCAGGTCTGGGGAGGACCACGTCGCCCCTTCCCACGCGCGAGCAAGACCCTGACTTTAATTCCCCTCCACAGGTTAATTCTGGCGCGGACTAAACAAACCCGTCGTATATTTGGAATCCCGGCCATTTCTCTTGCGCACAACATGACCAGACCAGTGGAGGAGAGTCCTGCGCAAGCCCGGTCGTCTTCTTCTAGAGACGAATCTTCTTCCTCTGGGTTTTCGACCCAGAATTCGACTTCATCTAGCAAATCCGGGACTCGGCCGGACAGAAGTAGGGTGCCGTACACCGAGGTTGTGGTTGCTGACACTGCAGAGAGCAACGCATGGGTTGCCTGTGAGGAAGGTGTTGACCATGCTGCGACCGACGTAACCGAGACGGTCGAAAGAGATCAACGGGGCCCCTTCTCAGCTGAACCCGAACACTTCGGCGTTCCTGCAGGCATATGAAGATGTCCTTGTAGTTCTGAGACGACCGGTCTCCATACGACTGTTCTTCACTTTGTTTGAGATGAGCTATATTTATGAAAAAGGCTCCAAGGGCGCCCGCAAGGAAGCGGTCTCATTCAAAAACCGGTCAACGTACAACTTCTTCAAGCCATATATGGAATTGTTGACGACCGGGTGGAAAAGGGAATTCTTTTGGGTTGTTCCTGAGTCGGCCGAGGCCCATAGAGGGATCGCCCAAATGTCCAATGATCAAGAAGGAACCCCCCTGTTTCCTACGGTGTGGAGTTTTAACCACTTCTCCAAAAAGCCGGGCCAGTACGCTTTCAAGGACGCTGATCTTGACGACCTGGACAGGGGGACGATCCATAGATTGAGAAGGATTGCGTCCCTAGTCCCTGAGGGTCGCATAAAGGTTAAAAACATTGTGGATGCTCGTTCCAAGAAAAATGTCAAGGCCGCTCTTGGTCGGTGGTCGCTCACGCATTTTATTTTCTGTCACTTTGTTTTGTTAACTGTTTCTAACCATCTGCTTTTACCTTTGCAGTTAAGATGGCCAACATGAATGACTTTGACCTGTTGGAGTAATGGGCGGCCGAGGACGGTGATGCTTCGCCCGCCCGCGTCATACCTGCGGCTCAATCTGGGGGTACGCCTCAAACTGCTGTAACTGGATCTCAGCCTGATCGTCAGGCTCCTCGGGCGGGCACACCAGTACCAGCCATTGACCTGAGCAGCCCACCCAAAAATCAAGGAAAATCCAAGAGGAACCGGTCGGTCGATGATGGGGGCGAGAAAAAGAAGCATAAGAGTGGAAAAAGCCACGGGTGTAACACCCCTTTTCTAATAACCTTACTATTTAATAAAAATCAGAGTTTTTTTTTTTAACACATAAAAACTCCAAAGTTACTTTAAAATAAATCCTTACAACAAATACAAGAAATCTCCAAGCAGCGGAATCACAAAATCATTTAACATCTCCGATTAAACAAGACATCGAGTCGAACTCCAAAAATAAATAGGCATTAAGCCAAAACTCCCAAAACGACAGAAAACAGTTCGCAAAACGAAAACTAAACCCCGCCCCGGTGTTACACATCAGAGCTGACTCGGACTCAACGAGAAGGAAAGTACACCTAATAGATCCTCCACGAGCGCTAACGATCACCTGCAGCGTTGCCACAATAGAGCAACATTCCAAGCAGAAGGGGTGAGCTTAACAGAAATAATGAGTGCATGATAGCAATATATAGGCAGGAGGTAAATCACCATAACACAGAAGGTCAATACATCATAACACCACGCAAACTCAAACTATTTAATTAATGGATATTACATCATCATGTCTCGTTATAACTCACCTCATAAGATACCACGTATTGTAGCATCACAGCTACCTCGTAACGAAAACATCACACCAGACACCGACTCGTAACACAGAAAGTCAACAACCAAGACACGTTACATATTTATGTATGGACTATGCAACAATGCAACCCCTCTGGGCATATGCATGCGGTACCGATCTCGTAAAATAAGCCACGACGGGCAAGAGGCCGAAGCCTATACCACCAAAAATAATCTCAAAGAGGCCGAAGCCTATACCACCAAGAAATGCATATGAAAATGCGACTCATGACTCATGCACCAATTACACCAACTCAAAATAATTAATTCACAAATACTATATCACCATATCTCGTTTTGAAGCATTTATAACAATATCACGTGTTGTAGCATCACAGCTACCTCGAAATTCTCACCCGTTCACAGCATCATTACAATAGGGAAACAACACCTCTAGGACAAGAACAACGCCCGCATTTACTTAAAATAATTTTCACATAACCATGACTCGAAAGGTATAAGAAAACAGTGCCTTTAAATTCAAGGCAACAGCACACTTAGATTTAAGGAAAACAGCACATTAAATTTAAGCAAAACAGCGCGTTTAATTTAAGGAAGACGGCACATTAAATTATAAAGAAAACAGCAGCATTAGCACTTTTAAAACAGCAACAGTAATATTTATTTTACAGTGACAGCAGTGTTTATTTTACAGTAACAACAACTCGTAAATATAGAAACGGCACTTTTTAAGTATAAGGAAACAACACTTTAAAATTGGAGTAGACAGCACATTTAAATTTGAGTAAACGGCACATTTAAATTGAAGGAAAACAGCACTTTAATTTTTAAGTGGACAGCACCTTTAAATTGAGAAAAACAACACATATTTGATCAAAAACAGCAAGAAAAACAGTGAGAAAAACAGCAACGTAATTACTCCAAAAACAGCAGCAAAACAGTGAGAAAAACAGCAACATACAACCATATTTTTAAAAACAGCAACAGCACATCATTTTCAAAAAAAAAACAGCAAGACAGCAACATTTAGAAAACAGCGACTTAGACGGAATTCCTTACGCAACTTGCGACCAATTTTTCTTTCTCATTTCTTAATGAAATTCGGTGGAACCGGTGCCTACATTGTAGAGAATTCAGTCTATTTTCTAACTAAACGAGAATCATTCAAAACGGAATTCAATTGAGAACACAAAACTTGCAAAAACCGAACCTACTCACAGATTATTTCCAGAAATTTGACCTAACTTTGGAGACTCATAACTTGAGCTACACAAATCCAAATTTAACCAAACCAGTGCCAAAATGACCAAAATTAAGTTTATTTTCTAACAAAATAGGTCCTATAATTTTTGGACAAACGAAAGGTTTCCATTTTTAAAAATACAGAACCTATGTCCAGAATGCTCCCAGATTATTAACCTAACTTGTAGAGCCTATAACTAGAGCTACACAACTCCAAATCGAATGAAACCGGCGCCAAAACGACCGGCGTGAAATCTATTTTCACAAAAAATTAACACGAAATTTTTGGACTGGCCGAACAGTCCCAGTTTCACGAAAACCGAACAGTGTTAGCACTACATCTCAACATTTTACAAACACAACAATACACACCAAATCAATCAATTAGACATCCTCAATCATCAAACGAATTTAACAACCAACGGCTTTAACAACACATTCAAACATCCTATTTCAATCTCAATCACTCCATCACATATCCTCATCATCATAAAACATGAAAATCGACCCTAAAGCTCATCAAATCACCCAACTCAATATTCAATTTTCTTATCTCATGTAACAACCACAACACTAATTGATTTTACAAGCCCTAACTACCCATACACCCATCATAAACCCATTATCAAAGTTAAACCCACCCTTACCTCAAGAATTGATTGAAGATGAGAACCCTTTTCACCAATCACCAAGAACCACAGCAACAAGCCTTGCGATTTTCTCCCTCCAATTCGCGAAAGTCCCCCTTTTCTCCTTCTCCTTCACGCCGTGCTCCCTTTCTTTTGTTTCTACGCTTCTCTCCTTTCTTTTCTCCAAAATTCGCTAATGATCACTAAGACCCTAGGTTTTGCTTCACCTAAGCGCCTAGGTTAGTGGATTTGGGCCATGGGCCTTCCTCCACATCGTAAGCCCGATTTAGTTAATTACGTGCCGCCACTCCCCGATTAACATGAAGCACCTTATTATCATTTTTAATAAAATACACCAATAAAATAAATACCTAAATATTTAATTAAATAATTAATTAAATACTTAGGCAATTGTTTTTGGGGCGTTACAACTCTCCCCCACTTAGTATATTTTCGCCCTCGAAAATCTAACCAATATGAATATAGTAATGCCCTAACCAGTTCATACCCAAAGGTTACCTCTAATCCACCCAACGGCAAACCAATAAAATTCACAACAAAGTCTTCGTCGAAAATCGACAAGCGACGCAAAAAGAAAACACACCAGGCGACACATTACAGTTATAGCAGGTAATACAGGACTTAAACGTTTCGCAGCATGCAACAATAACAAAACGATAAGTAGCGTCGGTATTAACAACAACAGGGACACAAAGTTCACACACGGAAATGCAATACAACACACAATACCAGTAGGGGCATCTCCCCCACTAGTTCACTTACCATTAGCAACTACTCTTGGCCTTCCTGCAACACAAATATTGGTCAGCATTTAAAAGACAACAGTTGGTCGTACACCGACACAACGACTCGACGACTTGGCCGGACGGACCAACCATTGCTCTGATACCACTAATGTAACACCCCTTTTCTAATAACCTTACTATTTAATAAAAATCAGAGTTTCTTTTTTTTTAACACATAAAAACTCCAAAGTTACTTTAAAATAAATCCTTACAACAAATACAAGAAATCTCCAAGCAGCGGAATCACAAAATCATTTAACATCTCCGATTAAACAAGACATCGAGTCGAACTCCAAAAATAAATAGGCATTAAGCCAAAACTCCCAAAACGACAGAAAACAGTTCGCAAAACGAAAACTAAACCCCGCCCCGGTGTTACACATCAGAGCTGACTCGGACTCAACGAGAAGGAAAGTACACCTAATAGATCCTCCACGAGCGCTAACGATCACCTGCAGCGTTGCCACAATAGAGCAACATTCCAAGCAGAAGGGGTGAGCTTAACAGAAATAATGAGTGCATGATAGCAATATATAGGCAGGAGGTAAATCACCGTAACACAGAAGGTCAATACATCATAACACCACGCAAACTCAAACTATTTAATTAATGGATATTACATCATCATGTCTCGTTATAACTCACCTCATAAGATACCACGTATTGTAGCATCACAGCTACCTCGTAACGAAAACATCACACCAGACACCGACTCGTAACACAGAAAGTCAACAACCAAGACACGTTACATATTTATGTATGGACTATGCAACAATGCAACCCCTCTGGGCATATGCATGCGGTACCGATCTCGTAAAATAAGCCACGACGGGCAAGAGGCCGAAGCCTATACCACCAAAAATAATCTCAAAGAGGCCGAAGCCTATACCACCAAGAAATGCATATGAAAATGCGACTCATGACTCATGCACCAATTACACCAACTCAAAATAATTAATTCACAAATACTATATCACCATATCTCGTTTTGAAGCATTTATAACAATATCACGTGTTGTAGCATCACAGCTACCTCGAAATTCTCACCCGTTCACAGCATCATTACAATAGGGAAACAACACCTCTAGGACAAGAACAACGCCCGCATTTACTTAAAATAATTTTCACATAACCATGACTCGAAAGGTATAAGAAAACAGTGCCTTTAAATTCAAGGCAACAGCACACTTAGATTTAAGGAAAACAGCACATTAAATTTAAGCAAAACAGCACGTTTAATTTAAGGAAGACGGCACATTAAATTATAAAGAAAACAGCAGCATTAGCACTTTTAAAACAGCAACAGTAATATTTATTTTACAGTGACAACAGTGTTTATTTTACAGTAACAACAACTCGTAAATATAGAAACGGCACTTTTTAAGTATAAGGAAACAACACTTTAAAATTGGAGTAGACAGCACATTTAAATTTGAGTAAACGGCACATTTAAATTGAAGGAAAACAGCACTTTAATTTTTAAGTGGACAGCACCTTTAAATTGAGAAAAACAGCACATATTTGATCAAAAACAGCAAGAAAAACAGTGAGAAAAACAGCAACGTAATTACTCCAAAAACAGCAGCAAAACAGTGAGAAAAACAGCAACATACAACCATATTTTTAAAAACAGCAACAGCACATCATTTTCAAAAAAAAAACAGCAAGACAGCAACATTTAGAAAACAGCGACTTAGACGGAATTCCTTACGCAACTTGCGACCAATTTTTCTTTCTCATTTCTTAATGAAATTCGGTGGAACCGGTGCCTACTTTGTAGAGAATTCAGTCTATTTTCTAACTAAACGAGAATCATTCAAAACGGAATTCAATTGAGAACACAAAACTTGCAAAAACCGAACCTACTAACAGATTATTTCCAGAAATTTGACCTAACTTTGGAGACTCATAACTTGAGCTACACAAATCCAAATTTAACCAAACCAGTGCCAAAATGACCAAAATTAAGTTTATTTTCTAACAAAATAGGTCCCATAATTTTTGGACAAACGAAAGGTTTCCAGTTTTAAAAATACAGAACCTATGTCCAGAATGCTCCCAGATTATTAACCTAACTTGTAGAGCCTATAACTAGAGCTACACAACTCCAAATCGAATGAAACCGGCGCCAAAACGACCGGCGTGAAATCTATTTTCATAAAAAATTAACACGAAATTTTTGGACTGGCCGAACAGTCCCAGTTTCACGAAAACCGAACAGTGTTAGCACTACATCTCAACATTTTACAAACACAACAATACACACCAAATCAATCAATTAGACATCCTCAATCATCAAACGAATTTAACAACCAACGGCTTTAACAACACATTCAAACATCCTATTTCAATCTCAATCACTCCATCACATATCCTCATCATCATAAAACATGAAAATCGACCCTAAAGCTCATCAAATCACCCAACTCAATATTCAATTTTCTTATCTCATGTAACAACCACAACACTAATTGATTTTACAAGCCCTAACTACCCATACACCCATCATAAACCCATTATCAAAGTTAAACCCACCCTTACCTCAAGAATTGATTGAAGATGAGAACCCTTTTCACCAATCACCAAGAACCACAGCAACAAGCCTTGCGATTTTCTCCCTCCAATTCGCGAAAGTCCCCCTTTTCTCCTTCTCCTTCACGCCGTGCTCCCTTTCTTTTGTTTCTACGCTTCTCTCCTTTCTTTTCTCCAAAATTCGCTAATGATCACTAAGACCCTAGGTTTTGCTTCACCTAAGCGCCTAGGTTAGTGGATTTGGGCCATGGGCCTTCCTCCACATCGTAAGCCCGATTTAGTTAATTACGTGCCGCCACTCCCCGATTAACATGAAGCACCTTATTATCATTTTTAATAAAATACACCAATAAAATAAATACCTAAATATTTAATTAAATAATTAATTAAATAATTAATTAAAATAAATACCTAAATATAACGTGTTGTTCTCTTAATAATTTAAAGTGCCGAGTTCTTAAAATTAAAATGATGTTTTCTTGAATCAAGTGGGCCGTTTCGTAAATTTTGAAAAGGGCTGTCTTCCTATTTTCTTTAGTACTGTTACTGTATTGTGAGAGGTTGCTGTCTCGAATTTTTATTATTATGTGTTATTTTATTTTATGTGCTGTTTGGTCCCTATGTACGTTGACTTAGTCCTTTATTGACAAGGGAGTCGCGTAATTAATTGTGATTGATGTGATTGATGTGGTGTGTGCTTCACTTTGGTGAAGTTATGATGTGTTGTTGATGAGTCGGTTCTATGAAGGACCTAGGGGGGAAATGGGAGTTGAGGAACTCTCAGCGAAAAGATGTCGTGGTTGGTGTTGTCACTTTCGTTGAAGTACTTTAATGGGTGTTGTAGTCGTAGCTAAGTTCGATCATAGTGTGAGAGGACCAAAGAAACAAGAAGAGATGAAGGCTAGGTGTGTAGGGTGACATAAGAGCCGAGATGTGGGTACCTGACTATAAGTGGGTCGAAATGAATGGGAGTCGACGTGTGGTGTTGTCGAAGTATATGGAAATCGAAGTATAAGTGGGACGAAGTGCAGTGTTGCAGTGTTATCAATGTATGTAGAAGCTAGTGTGGTTGAAGCATAAAGTGCCTAAGTGCAGCGTATGGGTGGCAAGGAGAATGATGGAGAACCGAAGTAGATGTAACCGAGGTAGTTGTAGAGGTGAGTGATGATGAGGTGTGGTTGCCTAAGTGAAGTGTCACGGTGTTTGAGTAGTTGAGTGTGACTTTGATGACCTTCAGATTAGAACATCTAATTAAGAGTAGCAATGTGGAGAAGGGTGATGGACGGGGATGGTTGGAAGTGACAAGAAGATTGGGTTTCGTTTCGTGAGTTGGAGTAAATTTTCGAGGACGAAAATATTCTAAGTGGGGGAGAGTTGTAACACCCTAAATATTTAATTAAATTATTTAATTAAGTGTTTAGGAATTTAAATTAATTAAGTGGATATATTTTAATTATTAGAAATTATATTAAAAGGTGTAGGGGGATATTAAGAAGATGGAGGTGCCAAATTAGATGGACTTGGGCTTAAGTGAGAAGCCCAAGCCCATGAATTAAGTCATATGCGAAGTAGCAAGGCACAAGGGGTTAGGGTTTCCTAGCTATCATTTGCGAAAGTGGAGAAAGAGAGAAAGGAAGAGAGGAGCGTGAGGAAGAGAGAGAGAGCAAGGGGGCGGCCAAGAGAGGAAGGAGAAGAGGATTCGAAGATCAAGAGGAAGGGATCTCCGTTGTTGCTGTGGATCTGTAGGTGACTGCATCCTAGGCATCGAATTCTTCTTGAAAAAGGTTAGGGGAGCTCTATCATTCTATCTAATAATTCATATGATGGGTTCTAGATCTAGGGTTAGACTAGATTTTCTTGAGGTGTTCTTGATATATTGTTGATGTTGATTTGTTTTTCATATGTACATGCGAATTGCTTTGTTGGGTTGTATATATATGTTGATCTCTTGATATGTTCTTGTTATGCGAATCTTGAGTATTGTGTGTTCATAAGATTATGAGTTGTTATTGCTTGAATTTTCGTTGATTGATTGAGTGTGTGCTTAGGCGCCTAGGGCGCCAAAGTGATGGTGATGATAATTGCTAAGAATCAATTTTTGTGCTTGTTGTGTTGCTGGATTTTTGGTGGCTTAGGTACAGAATTAGGCACCCATGAGTAGGGCGCCCTGTGCCAAGAATGTTGTTGCTGAAAAATTGGTCATGGAAGTAGGCGCCCATGAGTGGGGCGCCCTGTGCCAAGATGAGTGTTGGTGACGTTTTCAATTGAATTTTTGGTAGAATTGAGTTTGGTGAATTTCTAAAACAATTAGGTGCATTTTTGGTTGCTGGAAAAATTGGAGTTTTTACGCTTTGAAATTGTTAAGAAAACCAATTTTCAGTGTTGAGAAGTGTTGAACAAAAATTCTGGGCGTTGCTGCTGTTTTCTGGGCGCTAAGCGCCTGTGCTGGGCGCTGGGCGCCTGAGGCGTGCGTGCTGCGTGTTGTGCGCGCCTGGGCGCTGGGCGCCTGTGGCGCTGTGTTGCGTTGTGCGTGTGTGCGCGCCTGGGCGCTGGGCGCCTGCGGCGCTGTGTTGCGTGCTGTGTTGTGCGCGCGCCTGGGCGCTGGGTGCCTGTGGCGTGTTGTGTTGCCTGGGCGCCTAAGGCGCCAATTTTTCAGAACGTTGCCTAATCTTTCCCAAACTTATTTTTATCATAACTTTTGACTCAGACGTTCGATTTGATCGATTCGAAAAGTGTCGTGAAGCTTTTTACGTTGTCCATCTATGGGTTCAATTTTTAAAATGAAAAATTGTTATTTTCTGACTGTTTGTGGGCGCCCAAGTGGCTGTCCCCGGTGATCGTCCCAGGGACATTGAAAAAATGCTATGAAGCTCTTTAAAATCCCTTTTGGTGTATAAACAACAGTTTTAGCGAAGTAATGTCAAAAATGATGATTTTGACGATGATGCCCCTAGTGGCTAGTTAAATGACTGTTTCGCCCTTAGTGGCTATCATTATTATTTATGACGTGTAAAAGACTGTTTTGCCCTAGTGGCCAAAGTTGTAGATAATGATGTGTAAATGACGAGGATGCCCTTAGTGGTTAGTCAAATGACGTCTTTGCCCTCAGTGGTTATTGTTTGAGTTTGATTGATGTTTATGTGTAAGTGACGATGAAAAACCAGTGACGTTTGGGGCCCGAAGGGCTAAGTGATGTTAAGGTCTAAATGGCCAAGTGACGTTGTGTGATGATTATGAATTTGACAGGTGCTGTGCTCCGTGCGAGCAAACCGGTAAGTGACGGGTCACATTGTTGACTATGATCTGAGTAATTGTGTGATTGTGTGTTATGAGTGGTGCATGTCATAGTGTCTCATGCCCATATGCATAAAACCAGTGACGTTTTGAGGCCTGAGTGGCTAAGTGATGATGAGGCCTGAGTGGCTAAGCGACGTTTTGTAAAAAGGTACCTTCATGCATATACCCGCGGGTGGGTTGCATTTCATAAATCTACATGACATGAGATGAGTTATCGTAAATGATGTGAATGATGACTGTGATGTGGATGTTTAGTGTATTGAATATTGATTGTTCTAGTGTGTAGCCTACGATTAGTACTTATCATATTCTCTATTATATGGATTGAAATGATGCTCACCCTTTCCTGTTTGAATGTTGCCCCCATGTTGGTAACGTGCAGGTGATTCTTAGTGAAGGCATTTAGCTTCACTTCTTGAGTCGAGTCATCATGCTCTGATATGTAACACTAGGGAGGGGGATGAATGTTGTTTAAGTCATTTATGACTGTTGTGGTTATCGGATTTTAGTATTGCAAGCCTGGCTTAGTGTAATGGGTTTTATGACTAAACTATTGAATTTTTCGATGTGAAGCTGTATTTTAATTGATAATGACGTTTTGAAGTTATTATAAGACTGTTTTCGAAAAGTGAGTTATTTGAAGAGTGACGTTTAGCGAAGTAAGTGTGACATCCCTTGTGGTGTAAATAAATTTTGAAAAACTCGGATATTTTTATTAAACAAATTACCGCGTAGAAAAGGGGGTGTTACATTAGTGGTATCAGAGCGCTCAATTGGTAGTGGGAAGGGGGTTTAACTTGCACTTATGCCTCAGGTGCAAGGTTCGATTCCCACGGAAGGCAAAAACTCTACAAGAGGGGTAGAGAAGATCGTGAGGTAACAGTGGGACCGGGGTGGCCGCTGCGGTGGACCTGGGCTGTTACAACGGGCACAACCGGTCGCCCAACATCGACCTACTTGGATTGGGTGATGACGACTGTGCTCGTTTCAAGGAGGAACCTTTCGAGGTGATGGCCGAGGCAATGAAGGCCGCTGGTGTTCTGTTCAAGAAATACCGAGATGAAGAATCAGATCGCCTGGAAGGTAGGCGCCTTGCCCATAGGTATTCATTGCTTGAAGACGACCTAGTCGATAAAAATTTTAAATTGAATTCTGCCTTGTCATTGCTCGCAGAAATGAGGGGCGAGCGAGACGACCTGCTCAAGAAAATGAAGGAGCTCGAATCAAGAATCGAAGCGGCCGCTGACAATGAGAGGAAGCTTGTCGAAGCAGAACGCCAGCTTGTGGCTGCTGTCTCTGCTCAAACACTGGCCGAGTCTTCTCTGGACAAGGTGGTCACTGACAAGGAAACAGCTGAGAAGGAGGTCGAACGCCTCTCTTCCAAGAATAGCGAGCTGTCGAGCCAGGTCGTTGGGCTGAAAACTGAGCTGGAGGCAGTGGAGAAGGAAAAGGACAAGTTAAGGGGTCGCTATAAGGACGTTCTTGACCGGGCTAAGGGAGCTGCGGAGGGTCAATTTGAAAACGCGGTCAGCCAGATCAAGATCCTGCACCCTGGTCTGGAGGTGGATCGCGCGATCGTTCAAAGTATACATCGTGTGACCGTGCAGTAGATCGTCCGCCCCGTGAAGATGTCGAAGGGGAAGGTCATTCAAGAAGAAGCAGTTATCTATCAGGCCCCCAGCGACTCTTAACTTGTCATTCTCTTGAATTGTAATCTTGGCCCGCCTGCGAGCGGTGTTTGAATTGGTGCCCTGGCTTCGACCAAGGCGTCTTTGCTTGTAATCAATGACAATTTTATCATGAATATGACCTGTTTAATCGCTTTTGTAATTCGATTTGATTCTTTTTACTACGGTCGGTCGCGACCTTGGATTTCTTATGGGTCACTCTTTATTCGGTAACACTTTTTCAGGTCGCTCGGCGGCTCTCATTTGGGCCATTCGATGGCACTCTTTTAGGCCGCTCGGCGGCTCTCGTTCGGGCCATTCGATGGCACTCTTTTTAGGCCGCTCGGCAGCTCTCGTTTGGGCCATTCGATGGCACTCTTTTTAGGCCGCTCGGCGGCTTTCGTTTGGGCCATTCGATGGCACTCTTTTGGGCCGCTCGGCGGCTCTCGTTCGGGCCATTCGATGGCACTCTTTTTAGGCCGCTCGGCGGCTTTCGTTTGGGCCATTCGATGGCACTCTTTTAGGCCGCTCGGCGGCTCTAGCATGGTGAGCGACCGTGCATACAATTCGCATGAAAATAAAGTACACAAGTCAAATTTTAAGGTCGGTCCTCGGTAAAAAACCCCTATGGGAAAAAGAGCGACCGCCTGTTCTTTATTGATCAATTGGTTTTTACAAAATACTCTCAACTTGTCAGGATTCCATGTTCTAGGGGTGGTCGCCCCTTCAGTTTATTCTTTAGCTCGCGGGCTAAATCGTCGTCGTCGTCCTCAGGGTCGCTATCTGGGTTGTATCGAGCATCCAGGTCGGCCACATTGACCTGATGCCCCTTTCTGAGATTCTGAGGTTTAGCATTTACCGCCTCCATATCACAAATCTCTTGATAGAGGAAATGGCTCCTCATGGCCGCTTCCATGTCGGCCATTACTGTCACAACTTGGTCGCTTTTATTGTAGAATTTCATCTTTAAATGAACAGTTGAGGCTACGGCCTCCAATTTTCCCAGTGTTGGCCGGCCGATGATGCAGTGGTAACACGATTTGATTGGCAGAACTAAGAACGTTGTTCTGACCATCCTGTATGACGCACTGCTGTTCGTATCATCTCCAAAAGTAACAAGCAATTCTATCGTCCCCAGGGGGTAGGTGGTCGCCCCATTGAACCCGGTCAATGGGGTTGGTACTGCTTGTGGAATGATTTCGCTCCTGTCCACGTTTAACTTGTCAATCAGTTCCTCAAATATGATGTCGGCCGAGCTCCCTTGGTCGACCAGTATCCTTCTGACCTCAGTGTTGGCCATTACGGCAGATACTACCAAAGGGACGTAATTATTGACTTTGCCATCGAGCAAGTCTTCATCCCCAAAGGAAATGGGCGGCCTATTCGAGGCCGGCCGTGGGGTTGAAGTTGAGTCGACCATCATAAGTTCATTCCACTTCCTCTTCGTTGCCTTCTTGGACTCTCTGATATCCAACGGATTACCTCCATGGATGACCATGGCTACATTGCGGCCCTACGACTGTCTGGGGTCGCGTTCTTTCTCTGAACTGTTACGCGCTTGCTCGATCGTTGAGTTAACGATCGCTTTACCTTTGTCATTGGCGGGTTGGCCAACAGCTCTTTGTTCAGGGCGATCGTTACCTTCATCTTTGACATATTGCCTCAACTTGCCTTTCTGAATGAGATCTTCTATGTCATCTTTTAGGGCCATACAGTCATTGGTATCATGCCCCTTACTCTTGTGGTATCTGCAGTATTTCTTGGTAGGCCGACCTCCTTTCTTCAACACTAAAGGATCAGGTCGCCTTACCCCAGTGAACTCATTGTTCTGGCACTCCGTGAAGATCTGCGCGATCGGAGTGTTCAAATTTGTACGATGCTCGTACTTCTTGGACCGATACTCGGGCTTACTGTCACGATAGTTTTCTTGCCCCTTGACCGGCCTGCCATTCTCTTCCTTTTGACGCGCGCGGGTGCCCTTATCGGCGGCCAATTGCTCTTCATAGCCCATATGGTCGTTGGCCCTTCTAAGGAACAGGCCGAGGTCGTGGTAGCGGTTCAAAGAGAACTCTTCAGCAAATCTGTGGTTCTTTCTTATACCACGTTTGAGATATTTCAGCTTGTCTGTGTCTGATAGGTTGCGGACTGTGTCGGCCTCTGTCATGAACCGGTCGATAAACTCCCTCAACGTTTCATTCTCTCCTTGGACGACCGAATCCAAGTGCTCTTCATAGCGATACTGACAACGGTTGGCTGTATAATTGGCCAAGAACATTGCCACAAGACCTTCCCAAGAAGAGACGGAGTTGGGACGTAGGGATTCCCACCATTCCAACGCCCGGCCTTCGAGTGACTGAGGGAATAGTCTGCACTTCATCGTCCGGCCTAGCTTTCTATAGCTACAGTAGTTGTTGAAGTACATGAGGTGTTTGTCTGGATCCCCACGACCGTTAAACTTGTTCAGGTTTGGGGGCTTCCTTAGGTCCCTTGGGATGCGATAACGCCTAATTTCGCTGGTGAAAGGCCCTTGTCCGGTCGGGATGGGATTCTGCCCGTAAGGCTGCATGGCAGCGTAAGTTTGGTCAACGGGCAAACCGTAAAGGCCGACCGGCTGACCAAGGAGTCTGTCGTCAATTGGAGGGGGTCCATGGTATTGTGGAGCATGTGGCGACGACCGTCTTCTAGGCCGCTCTGAATGGTTCCTTCTCGGTCGGCTGATGGCATGGGAGACATCTCTAATCTCCCTGTTACGGTAGTCGTCAAACTCCTCGTACGAGTCCCACGACCTGCTTCTTGACCGGCGGGATCCTGAGGACTCGTTGGACGAGTATCTTGTTGGCGACCTATCAGACTCTGGTCGGTAGCTTGAGTCAGCATAGTCGTAGTCTTCCACAGGGGAACGACGATGGCGACTTCCTCGATGAGGAGGCGACCTGTGGACGATCGCCCTTCTTGAAGGATTGCGTCGGGATACGCCTCGACGAGTAGGAGCTTCTCTTCGTGGTGGTGAACGATGGGGTCGGGATGGTTGCCCTCGGTGACCGCTGTCCGCACGCGGGCGGATTGAGATCGAGCCTCTCTCATAGCGTTCGATCAGCTCGTCTCGATCAGCAATCACTTGATTCTTTTGCTCCAGAATTTGTATAAGTGCCTGGGTCACATGCTCTGGCAATGCTTCTGGGATTCCAGCTTCGGCCAGCTCGGCCGGTAGTTGCTGGACCGGTTGGATAACTGGCCCGCGGCCGCCCTGTACTAAGGGTTCTTGGTGAGGCTCATCTTGTGATTCATGAACGGTCACAGGCATGCCCTCTGGGGTCCGTTGAGGTCGGTTCTGCCCAGAGGTGTTGAGCCTGGAAGAAGTGCGTTTCTGGCGTGGCAGCATGGTTTGATGTGGAATAGCGCTCGGGCCTCCCACTGTGGTCGCCAATTGATCGTACCCGATCAATACGATGGGTTGCTGCTGTTTGATGATGTTGCTCGGTCGCTGGGATGAAGGACCGAGTGGTAAGCCGCACGCGGGTGGTACCTGCAAAGGCACTCCAACGCTCAAGTTAGAGGTGTTTCAACGGGCAGGGTCACAAGGTGAGTAAAACGTACCTGAAGCCACATGCTGGTGTGGTATATATAACGCTGGCGTTCTAGCCGTTGCGGATTTTACGGGACCGGCCGCATCTTGCGGAGCAAGGTAGATGATGGGCCGCGCTGGGCCTACTAATTGATCGTACCCGATCAATACGATGGGTTGCTGCTGTTTGATGATGTTGCTCGGTCGCTGGGATGAAGGACCGAGTGGTAAGCCGCACGCGGGTGGTACCTGCAAAGGCACTCCAACGCTCAAGTTAGAGGTGTTTCAACGGGCAGGGTCACAAGGTGAGTAAAACGTACCTGAAGCCACATGCTGGTGTGGTATATATAACGCTGGCGTTCTAGCCGTTGCGGTTTTTACGGGACCGGCCGCATCTTGCGGAGCAAGGTAGATGATGGGCCGCGCTGGGCCTACTGATCAAAATTGGGCTTCGAGCCCACTCCAGAACACAAACTATATGATCCTGTGCAGAAGAAAATAGTGAAGAGTAGAGACGTCATAGTGGATGAGTCCAAGAATTGGAACTGATATACTCAGAATGAAGAAGGCTGTGAAAGAACTATAATACTGGATTTTGATGAGATTCAGGACCCAAATGATCAGAATGAAGCTACTGAAACTACAGAACCTGAAGCACCTGTTACTGAAGCACCTATCAGAAGGTCACAGAGGGAAAGACAGAGATCAGTAAGGCTAGAAGGATTTGATACATTCCCAGATTCTTCTATTACAGCAGAAGGAGACCTGAATCACCTTGCACTGATCGCTGAGCCAGAACCAGTGAGTCTAGAGCAGGCACTTAATAACAAACAGTGGAAGGAAGCTATGCTGGATGAGCTGAAGTCAATAGAGTAAAATGGCACATGGAAGTTAGTCGAACTTCCTAAGCTGTCGAAGGATGGGGAAGAGAGTGAAGTAGATGCCACCCTCTACAAACAGATTGTTGGATCCCTTAGGTACCTCTGCAACACACGACCTGACATTATGTTTAGTGTTGGATTGATCAGCAGATTCATGGAGAAGCCAAGAACTTCTCATCTAATGGCTGCAAAAAGAGTGCTTAGGTACATAAAGGGAACACAAAATCATGGTATTCTGTTCCCTAGCAAGACTGAATCTTCTGCTACTGTCGAAGTGTTTGGCTACACAGATTCGGATTGGAGTGGAGATAAATGTGACAGGAAAAACACAAGTGGCTATGTCTTTATGTATGGAACAGCACCCATCTCATGGTGCTCCAAGAAGCAAAGCATAGTAGCCCTGTCCTACTGTGAGGCAGAGTATGTGGCTGCTTCCTTTGCAGCCTGCCAAGCATCATGGCTGAGCATGTTGCTCACTGAAACTGGACTACACAAGAACTCAGTAATGAAGTTGCTGATAGACAACAAATCTGTAATAGATTTGGCCAAAAATCCTGTTGCCCATGGAAGGTCGAAACATATAGAAACTAGGTATCACTTCTTGCGTGATCAAGTCGACAAGGAGAAGCTGGACCTGCAATACTGCTGCTCAGAACTTCAAGAAGCTGATGCAATGACCAAGCCATTGCAAAAGGGAAGATTTGAAGAATTAAGGACAATGCTTGGAATGATGTCAATTAGCAATGTGAATTAAGAGGAAATATTGAAATATGTTTGTCGTGAAAATCATGTTTCGTATAAGCTTTGGAAATTTGTCGTGAAAATTGATTGTGCATTCGTCTTCCTTGTTAAATTCCGCACAAGTTAGTGTCCTTGTTTGATGAATTCGGATTCCTTGTAAAAATGTGTCAAATAGATTCTTGAATCATCAAATTTGGGCAAGAATCAGTGAGATTTCACTGATTCAAAACTATTTGATCCAAAACGGTTTACTGGAAATGGTTTGATCCAAAACGGTTTACTGAAAACTTCAAATTGTGTTGCTGGGTTTGTTATAGCTCTTGTTTATTGGGGAAAAATGAATAAAATGGGAAAGTGTTAATTCATTGACTTTGACAAATGGTACTTATACACACTAACTGTGCTGACCCCGCACTTAACCAATTCAAATTACAATTAAAGCAAACTAATACAAACTTAACAAAGTATTAAAACTAACTAAACAACATATTTCTTAATACAAATTGAATGAGCAGTGTTTGGATTAACCACAACACCCTCCTTTAATTCAAACACTCCAAAGAGACAATTCCCAAGCTTCTTCTCGGGTCTTCAAATCTGTCCACCTTCAAAGCCTTGGTCTGAATATCAGCTTGCTGCATATCAGTAGGGCAGTAAGTCACTTCCAGAATTCCTTTCTACACTTGTTCTCGCAGGAAATGAAACCGAGTTTCTATATGTTTGCTCCTGCCATGTACGACAGGATTCTTGGCCAAATTAATGGCAGATTTATTGTCTATATTGAGCATAGTTGCCTTGTCAACATTCAGCAGCAACTCAGCCATTACAGACCTTAACCACACAGCCTGACATCCTGCAAATGAACCAGCAATATACTCTGCTTCACATGAAGAGAGTGCTACAACAGGTTGTTTCTTTGAGCTCCATGAAATTGAAGCTCCATTGAATTTAAACATAAAACCAGCCGTGCTCCTTCTATCCAATTTATCTCCACACCAGTCAGCATCAACAAAACCCAGCAAACTTTCATTATCCATATCTGTTTCTGTAGGAAACAGAACACCATACTGAAGTGTACCTTTAATGTACCTTAGTATTCGCTTTGCTGCCAGCATATGCACCTTCTTTGGTTCATTCATGAACCTGCTCACCACTTCAACTGAGTAAGCAATATCTGGTCTACTGTTGCAAAGGTATCTGAGGGATCCTACAAGCTGATTGTACACAGTAGAATCAACAAAATCATCATTATCATCACTTTCCTCAAACTTGACAGCAACTTCTGCTGGTGTGGCTGCAGAATTACAGTCTTGCATCTGAAATTTTCTCAGAATCTCAGCTGCATATTTTGCTTGATGCATAACAATTCCCTTGGAGGTATACACAAACTCCATACCTAGGAAAAAAGCAAGCTTACCCAGGTCTGTCATCTCGAATTCAAGCATCATCTTTGACTTGAATTCTTATAGTTCAGCAACACAACTTCCTGTTATCAGGAGATCATCCGCATACACGCAAATTATCACCACATTTTCTTTATCTTTGCACCTTACATAAACTCCATATTCCACTTCACATTTCTTAAACCCATTCTTGGTGAAAAATGAGTCGATTTTCTCGTTCCAAGCACGAGGTGCTTGCTTGAGGCCATACAATGCCTTGTGCAACTTGTACACCATACTCTCCTTGACTCTAACTTTGAAACCGGGTGGTTGAGTAACATACACTTCTTCTTTCAAAGAGCCATTTAGAAATTCAGACTTGACATCTAAATGGAATAAAGGCCACCCTTTGCTGCATGTTAAGGCCACAACAAGCCTAATTGTCTCATGCCTAGCAACCGGTGCAAAGACTTCACCATAGTCCAAGCCATGTTTTTGAAGAAAACCCAAAGCCACAAGCCTTGCTTTGTGCTTAGAGATTGAACCATCTGGTTTGAGTTTGATTTTGAAAACCCATTTAACATCTATGGGCTTCTTATTCACTGGCAGCTGGACTAAACTCCATGTTTTTTTTTCTTTTCAACGAAATCAAGCTCTTCTTGCATAGCTTTCTTCCACACTAGTTCTTTCAAGGCTTCACACACTTCAATTGGTTCCTCACCAGCAAGTAATGCATGTTGAATCAGATCTCCCTCCTCATTCACTGCATTATCAGAGGTTATTTCACAATCAATTAACCTCTCAGGCACCTGCCTAGCTCTCTGTGGTCTGAGGTACTGGTCAGCTTAAGGAAGCTGTTGTAATTCCTCTGCTTGTGCAGTATTTTCATCTAGATCAGAATTATTATCCTCTGTATCATTCAAATCAGCCTCAGAGTCATCTACTGGTGGCACATCAGTAGCTGTAGCACTGTCATTGTCAAATACAATTGGTTGCACAACCCTATCACTGCTAGAGTTCCAGTCCCATTCTTCTGATTCCTTGATTAGTACATCTCTACTAATCACAATTTTCTCTTGTGTTGGACAGTAGAGCCTATATGCTCCAGTGGGATGATAGCCAACAAAGATCATCATCTCACTTTTATCATGTAATTTCTTTCTTTTCTCATCAGGTACATGCTTGAAACAAAGAGAACCAAACACTTTAAAATGGCTAACACTTTGTTTCTTTCCTGTCCAGACCTCTTGAGGGACTTTACCATTTAACTTATTAGTTGGACACCTATTCAAATTATATGCAGCTGTGGAGACTGCTTCACCCCAGAAACTCTGAGGTAAATTCTTCTGTTTAACATACTTCTTGCCATATCTAACACAGTCCTATTCCTCCTTTCACCGAGGCCATTATGCTGTGGAGTGTAGGGGGCTGTAATCTCATGTACAATACCATGTTCTTCGCAGAAATTTTCAAACAGTTTTGAAGTATATTCCCCCTCCATCTGTTCTCAACACTTTTATTGAATTCCCACTCTGTTTTTCAGCATATAACTTGAATTTTCTAAGCATATTCAGCACTTCAGCTTTTGTTTTAATAAGGTAAATCCACAGCATTCTAGAGAACTCATCAACAAATGAAACAAAATATTTGTTCTAAGCCAGTGATGGTACCTCAAAAGGACCACACACATCAGAGTGTACCACACCTAGTACCTCTGTTGACCTCATTGGCAAGTTAGTTGTGAAAGAAAGCCTTGATTGCTTGCTTCTAAGACACACATTGCAGGTCTTAGCAGGAGTATTCACACTAGGAATTCCTGTCATAAAGTTCCTAGGGTTCAATTGACTCAAACTTTTAAAGTTAAGATGTCCATACCTCATGTGCCACAACCATGATTCCTTTTCTGATGTTGTTGTTTTGAAACATTGAGCATCTACCACCTCAATTGATGTCTTGAATGTTGTATTCTTCTGAATTGGTGACTTCAGAACAGGCCTCTTCTTTGCATCAAACAGTTCCAGCAAGCCATTCTCCATTGTGACAGAGAAGCCTTTCTCTATCAACTGTCCCACACTCATCAAGTTGCACTTTATATCAGGCACGTACCAAACCTCTTCAATCAAGGTTGTCTTCCCTCCTTTTCCTTGTATCAGTATGTTTCCCATGCCTTCTGCTTGTAGGCTTCTTCCATCAGCAACTTTAATTCTTGCTCTTTTGGTTGAATCAAAGTTACTCAGCCAATCTTTGCATTTGTCATGTGATTTGAGCAGCCGGTATCTAAGTACCACTCATCAGAACATGAATCTCCTTCACTACTTGTCACTATCAACACCACAGGTTCTACATCAGAATCATAATCAGCAATATTTGCTTCCTCCTCACCATTCTGTTTCTTCTTTCCCTTACCAGTCCAACATTCATCAGCATAATGACCATATTTCTCACAATTATAACACTGAAATTCCTCTCTTATCTTGAGCTTTCTTCTTATATTTCTGTTTATTAAACCCTCCTCCACCTTTTCTATTAGATGATTCAGGTTTATCACCAGTTTTTACAGCATTTTGATTCTGATTTTTATTTTTTTGCTTCCACTGCCACTTCTTTTTCCCAAAATCACTTTTCTTATCAAATCCACCTTTCTTAACCTTTTCTTGCAAAGCCTGATCTACATCTCTACCATTCTTCCTTTGTAACACACGTAATTCAGGTGCTTCTAATGAGCTTTGAAGATCTTCCAGATTCAACTCACTCAAGTCTTTTGATTCCTCTATAGAAACTACTATATGATCAAAGTTAGGGTTCAGAGTGCGCAGTACCTTTTCATTGATGATTTCATCTCTCAATGTTTCACCGAAATTCTTCATCTGATTAGTCAATGTTTGCAAGCGTGTGAAGTACTCAGTGATTTTCTCATTTTCCTTCTGTTCCAGTAATTCGTATTGACGGCATAGTGCTTAGTCGTACCTTCTTCACTTTTGCATCTCCGCCATAGCATTTCACCAATGTATCCCACGCCGCCTTCGACGTAGTAGTATTTGCAATCTTTTCGAACACCTTCGCATCTACGCATTGGTGAATATAGAACAACGCCTTCTGATCCTTCTTCTTCGCCTCTCTGTTTGCGTTTCTTTGCGCTTCAGTTGGATTAGCAGCTAACGAAACGTATCCATCATTGACGATGTCAAGAACTTCTTGCGCACCGAACAAAATGCGCATCTGAATGCACCACCACTCCCAATTTTTGCCGTCGAGAGTCGGTAGTTTCGTCTGAAAACCGCCATTGCCGTTCATCTTCGATCAATCTCACAATCACTCATGTTTCACTCACACTCAATTGAAGATCCTCACAATCACTCGTGCTTCACTCACACTCGATTGATGAATCCTCACAATCACTCATGTTTCACTCACACTCAATTGAAGATCCTTACAATCACTCGTGCCTAGCTACTTGGACCTTCAAGAACTTCTCCACCAAGCTTCCAAGATGGAGGTCCAATTGATGAGGAAGGGCACTATAAAGAACACCACTTCCAAGTACAATTCATCATCAACTACTTGGAAGGATAAAAACAATAAAAAAGAAGCATCTACCTCCAAAGGTGACAAAGGTAAAGCTACAACCCTAGTTTCCAAAGGTAAGCCTAAACTCTCTTCTCCTATTTCTAGTAAAAAACCTTCTTCCATTACTTGTTTTAAGTGCCAAGGCAAGGTACAAATTGCTTCCGAATGCCCAAATAAAGGAACAATGGTGTTGAAAGGAGGTGTAGTGGTAACCAGAAGTGAACATGAATCCAATGATGGTTTACATTTGATTTCCTCTAATGGTGAGTCTACAAAAGTAATAAGGCTCCCAATAGTGACTTGTTAATGGTTAGGAGGCTCTTAGGAGTCCATTCCAAAGATATTGATGAGTCACAAAGGGAAAACATTGTCCATACAAGATTCTATGTAAAAGGTAGTTTATGTAGTTTGATAGTGGATGGTGGAAGTTGTGCAAATGTGGCCAGCTCGCTTAGCATTAAACTAAATCTTCCCAACATTGACCATCCTAAACCCTATAAACTACAATGGTTAAAGTAAGATGATGAGATTGTAGTGAACAAATAGGTGCTTGTTCCCTTTCATATAAATAGGTACAAGGATGAAATCCTTTTTGATGTGGTACCTATGAAAGTCGACCACCTACTTCTAGGAAGGCCTTGGAAATATGATAGAAAAGGTAACCCATGATGGGTTCACCAGCAAGTAACCTTGCGCACAGTAATGTCAAACTTCGACTTTCTCCTATTAGTCCTCGAGAAGTCATGAATGACTAAATCATTTTGAAAAAGAAAAGAGAGGAGGAGGAAAAAGAAATGAAGGCCAAAAACAAACTAGAAGGCCAAAATAAAGAAGGTTACAAACCTCTTCTTAAGGGAAAAAGAGGTGAAGAGAGTCTTACTAGCCAAACAACCTATCTATTTTCTATCTATATTCTAAAGATGTGAGTTGTTAGGTTGGTGATTCCTTCCCTCTTGGTGTTTCCTAAAGAAATTGACAGTCTCTTGAAAGGATTTTAAGGATGTCTTTTCAAAAGAAATGCCTTAGGGATTGCCACATATTAGAGGCATTGAACACCTGGATTTGATTCCCATTCCAAAAATCCCTAATAGGCCTGCATAAAAACAAATCCTCAAGAAACTAAAGAGATTGAAAATCAAGTGTCAAAACTTTTGGAAAAAGGATGGGTTAGATTGAAAGGACAACTAGAAGGTTGAGAAGACAGATCAGAAAGAGTTGCAGCAAACAGAATTGTTGCAATGGCTATTGCAGAACAAGGTGCTGGTGAAATACCTGTTATACATGTAGGTGAAAATGGGCAGGCAATTGTGATCAATGTTGCCAACAACATTGAGATGGAAAATGAAAGAGATAGGTCAATGAGGGATAATGTTGTATTTGATCCCAATACCGTCTCACAATGAGTGTCCCTTTAACAAAACAAAAAATTTGTCACAAAATGAATGTGACTTTCAATTTTCAAAATACTAATTACTTATTTTCTATTGTACCATCTAGTTAAAATTATATGTGGTCTGTCATAGAGGTGGGACTCGGACTTGGATCCTCTCCTTCCCACCCACCCTACATCTCCATTCATCCTCTATATCTCTCTCTTAATGCCACTCTCTCTCATCATTAAAAAATATAAATAATGATGAGACAGAGTGAAATTAAAAGAGGGATAGAGAGTATGGAGGGAGATGTTGGGAGAGTGGAAGGAGAGGATCCAAGCACCATAGAGGTGTGAAACTCAAGCCTATGGGCCGACCCACCATGCATCCTAGCCCAGCAATTCGCACTGCAGTCCATCTAAAGCATCAAGGCCCCAACCGCTCCAAGGGACACACTGAGTGATATACGGAGAGAACCGCCCGAGTAACTGTGAGAGTGGTTACTCGGGAAAAAAGGCCATATTGAGAGGAAAGAGGCATAAAGAAAAGGAGACGAGAATAACTATGTACTTAGACTAGCACTAGTTAGAAAAAAGGTGATCCAGCCAATATTGTAATTTAGTCCATTTTAATCAATAAATTCGTACTCAAGTACATTGGCATCCACTGTGGGACCCGGTAAATTCATACTCGGGCGCACCTAACCGCATTTTCCATCATGGGCATCGCCCGTCATGGTCGTCGGCTAAATGTACAACCGCTAAGAGCTAAAGGAACCATTCCAACCCGAGTAACCCGTTGTTGTCAAAGAAACTGTCAACCTTACACACGAACACTTAACTGCCGTCAGGCACACCCTCACCATTTTTGGAGGCTTCGCAGCGGAGGAACAACCAACTCGACCAGGAAGAGGTAAGCCATGTAGATAATGCATATTGTGTAGGATCATCCAGGCAGAACCGTAGTCAACACACCCGAGATTAGCTTTTCTCCAAGAGATTTTGAGGGAGAATCCCCACATGAAGATGATCCCATGGTCGTTGTCATGCAATTGCTGAACTTCAAAGTCCGCCGAGTGCTAATCGACTCGGGAAGCTTGGCCGATGTGTTATACTGGGAAGAATTTGAAGGTTTGCAATTATCAATAGAACAATTACAATCATATAGTGGTACTTTAGTTGGTTTTTCGGGTTAGCATGTACAAATCAAGGGATACATCACCCTCAAAACAACATTTGGCACCAGCTCAAGCGCTAAGATGGTATGAGTCTGTTACTTGGTGGTAGACGCTCAATCTTCCTACAACATAATCATCGGGAGACTGGCTCTGAAAGTCCAAGGAGCATCCTTATCCATGTTGCACCTAACTTTGAAATACGCCCTCGACAATAGGGAGATAGGAGTGCTTAAAGCAGACCAAGAAGCAGCCAGGAAGTGTTATCAAGACAACCTCAGAACAAAGAAGAAAAACAGTCAGGGGCTCCACCGAAAGCATGTTCCCACAACATTAACTTCGCCAACCTCGACCCTAGAGAGTACTTGTCAGACAGGAGGATATAACCAACCGAAAATTTGAGGCAGGTCCATATCAGTAACAAGCCATACCAAACCACGACTGTTGGTTCCTCCCTCACCAGCAAAGAAAAAGAAACGGCCATCTCCCTGCTAAGGAACAACATTGACCTCTTTGCGTGGACCCCAACGGACATGCTGAGTATTTATCCTTCTGTCATATGTCATCTGTTATTGTTGAATCCCTTTGTTAAGCTAGTGTCTCATAGAAGAAAAAAATAGGAGAAGAGCGGCGACAAGCCATCATGGAGGAAACAAAGAAGTTACTGGATGCATCCTTCATTAAGGAAATCCAATTTCCAACTTGGTTAGCCAATGTGGTACTCGTACGCATGCAAGGCCAGCGAAAAATGGCAAATTTGTGTGGATTTCACCGACCCAAACTCGGCCTGCTCAAAAGACCCTTATCCATTGCTGAATATTGACACCCTAATCGATGGAGCCTCCGGGTATAAAAACCCTAAGCTTCATAGACACATACTTAGGATACAATCAAATTAAGATGGACCCTGCAGATGCCGAGAAGAAAGAATTTAAGATAGACTCCTGCAACTATTGATATAATATGATGCCATTCGGTTTAAAGAACGCTAGCGCCACCTATCATTGTGTGATGGACCGAGTGTTTGCCGATCAAATATACAAGAACATGGAAGTTTACATTGATGACATGGTGGTGAAAACAGAATAGGGAAAGGAACACTCCAAGGACTTATAAGATATCCTAACATCAGTGCGGAAGTACAACTGAAGTCAATGAATGTCAACTGGAGTCACAAGAAAAGGGCGGTTTGAATTGTGACATTTTTAAATTTGACTTGGATCAACCAAAACTCTTAGTTAAGTAGGATAAGTGACACTTCCTTAAGAGTAGCAGATAAGGATCATCAGAAGTTAAATCTTATCTTCTGAATCTATCATTCAACTGAATGCATATAGATATGGTTGAATAGAGTAGGTCATGATACTAAGAAGATGTATAAAGTGTGTAAGTTGATAATGTACTATTTTTTTTATATACAGGATAGTGTAAGAAGGATGATATGTTTGAAAGTGATGTTTAATCTTTTTACACCAATTGTTCTGAATATCATTTTGTGTATCTTGTATAGGAAGATGAGATAGTTGTAGTGGGATGATAGAAGATAGCTCAATCTATCCTGATTACAGATTGTAAGAGTGTTCCTACAATGGAGTGAAGAGAAGCTTCCCTTTTAGGAACAAATTGTTGTGTATGGTAGACTATCTAGGAAATCAGTAAAGAACACACCAGAGTTATAGTGGTTCACCCTACTCATCAAGGGCTACATCCATTCCTCACACCAAATGAGAATTTCCACTATTTTCCAAATAGTTTACAAGCCACCAAGGCTACAACATTGATAGTTTCTTCCACAACCCTATCAACTGTTCCACTAGTTTTCTTCTACAGCCCTAGCAACTGTATTACCTCTAAGGAACTCCTTAGGCATCTTCACTAACACTTCCAGCAACCAATGCTATGTTAGGAAGGCACTAACCCCTAAGTCCCTACTTAGGCATCTTCATTGACAATATGGCAACCAATGCCTTGTTAAGAAGGTTTACAGATGAGGTGGTTCTGTTTGGGAACTACACTAGCTTGGATGATTACATGGTGTACATCATTCTATACTTTCCAAAGATATTACATACTCATAAAATATTCCCATAATAAAGTGTAAGTACACTGAGTATGGTTGAGAGTGATAATAGATCTTCAGAAGCTATTTAGGAAGCCGTATGTAGGGAAGTATTGGTGTAGGCTTGTGATCTACTCTCACACCTTGAATGTGATCATCTATTGGGTATTTATAGAATATTTTCCCAATAGATCACTGAATGTCTTGTCCCAAGACTTCAAGTAGCCGTTGAGGGCTTCTAAAGTAAACCGAGTTTACTTTTTGCATCTGTGCAGAGCCGTACACTGACACAGCAGGTTTCCGTTGGAAGCTTCTGAGCAGTGCAGCTTCTGAATGCTGTAGCTTCTGAACTTGTTCAAGTGCTTCGATAATGGCTTCTAAGACTTGAATACCAATATTCTGAGTATTGACTAAACAATGTAGGTGCTGTATATGAAGAATTGATTTGGTGACTTCATTGTACTGTTATGGCTTGTTATGTATCTTTTGAACATGTCTTCTAAAGTTCCTTCTGAACTCTGTCTTCTGAAGTGCCTGCTTGAAGAGTCTTCTGAACGTCTTCTGAAGATTTTTCTGAGTCACTTATCTTTCTGCTACAAGCTTGGTCTTGTTGGTTCTTTCTCTTTCTTCAATTGTGTCATTGACACATGACATTATGAGTTCATTGAGTCTTCAAAGAGGTTTACACTGATGATTGCATATTCTGAACACTTCCTTTAACTTTGACATGTCACTCTATTTGTCTTGATACATACTTCATCTGTCTCTTCAAGAATATAGGTCCATGCACACTTGTCTTGACCCAAACATAAGATGCTAATAGGGATATCTTAACTGTTTGTTTAAGAGTCCTTTTTCTTTACCATCTTATGTGTAGGGTTTTATCTTCTCACTATGATAAGTCTTTGGCTAAAACTGCTAGATCTTAAGAAGACTCTTACTGTTGGTTTATTGGCTTCTGAAGAGTGTCTTCTTACTCAATAGAGTTTCTCAGTTAGATATCTCTTATGAAGTTCATCTGGCTTTGATCATTGAGTCTCTTGTCTTGAGGATTTGCTTGTAAGGCTTCTTCCTTAGTGAAGAACATATCTTCTCATGCTTGAGAAGCATTTGATCTATGTTTATGTCTTCATGTTGATCATCATTCATTTCTTGATTGAGACACATATTTGTGTCTTCTTGATGTGTTCAGGATTTTTCTCAGAGGATAGTCTTCTTGACTAGTGAAGCTACTTAGCTTCATTGTTTCCTTCTTTTAGTTCATCCTCAAGGCCTTCTTGAATATTGCTCTTTTAACACATTACTTTCTTGAGATGTAATTGAATGTTTCCTGCACTTAAGATCACTCAAGAAGTACCATAAGATCCAAGATGGATCAGATAACTTAAGCACTTATCAAAATGGTTTGTTTCCATCAAAACTTCATCCAAGGGATCTTGCCTCAACAACAACATGCATCTCAAACCCAACCAAGTGCTCGTTCAGCGTTCAAGTCGAAAAGTTCTTGGGTTTCATGTTGATGAACAGAGGAATCGAAGCAAACCCGATCAAAAAGGCAAGGCCATCATTGAGATGAAAAACCCTTCAAGCAGGTGATAAGGCTTTACACTTCTTCACAACCTTAAAGAAAGGAGGGAGATTCGAGTGGATAAAGGACTGCGAAGCTGCATTTGACAGGTTGAAGCAAGTCCTCTCGTCTCCGCCAATCCTAACTCGGCCTCAATCAAGAGAACCTCTACATATATACATGGCGGTGTTCGGGAATTCTATGAGCTTAGTCCTAGTCCGTGAAGAAGACGATGAATGTAAAAACCCATTTCCCAAAAAATATATTAATAAAGAAATTCACGAAAAATTAGAGGACCTTGTTTAAATAAATTAAAATAACGTGAATAAAATAAAATTAGAAAAGATTTACATCTTGGATTTGACTAATTTTATTCACACTCGGAAAAAAGGCACCACGTGCATCATTCTTTCTTTACATTTACAAGGACTTATAATAACTACAGTTTAAATGAAAATACATTTAAAAATATCCATCATCCCGACATCACACCTAGTCAGAGCCTGACACAATATAACCACGAGGACATGAGAACTAGCGTCCCGTATCCAAAAACGTCCCACTGAAATGGACTTCCAGTCAAGGCACATAACTCATCACAATTATTTGAAAAAGGTGGTTGTACGGTGAGAATCACATTCAAGCTATATTAAAACGATAAGATAAACATCAATGAAACCAAAGAACAACAAAGCCATTGCCTAATATAAATATGAGCCAATAAGTATTCTTTTAAAATACACATAAGTTACATCTTTTTTACAAGCAAAAATAAACTACAAGTTGACGAGTACGAGATAAGAATGTGAATTATATAGTATATGTTATTGGTAAAAGGTCGAAATCAATAAACTCTTATATATGGTAAATCAAGTAAGACATTACAAACATGAAATTTCACATATATAATCACGAGTCATAAATCGTTATAAATCATAAATCCTCACCAGCCACGAAGGTATGATATGCATGTTTCATTCACCACACACAAGAATGTCTCTCTAGACTCAAAAGGAGAAAAAAAAAATGAGAACCATATTTGCCTCACCCTAGGGCCAGATGACTCGGACTTAATGCCACATAACCAAACATAACTTGAGCACCATTTTCGCCTTTCACTGGCTACGTAGCTCAGACTCAATGAAACTAAGTGAGTTATATTTCACTTAAACACCATTATTGCCTCTCATCACAGGCTAAGTAACTCAGACTCGGAGACACTAGTCGCCTCTCACAGGCTAGATAACCGAGACTCAACCACACTGGGTCAACTATGGCATCACTTGAGTACCGAATCGCCTCTCACAGACTTGGTAACTCGGACTCAAGGATACTAGGTTTGCCATAGCATGACTTGATTATTATCCTCGCCTCTCACATGCTAGGTGTAACACCCCATCTTTACCCTGCAAAATAATGCAAAAACATCACAGTTCATAAAAATCTTTTTCAACAAACAATGGAGTGCCACATTTACTTCGTGAAAACGACAACGAGTTAATTCGCTTTTGAAAACAGTTACATAACACGTTTGGATGAACCGATAAAACAACCATTTTAATCCTCAGAAAAAAAGTCATCTTTAAAAACTACGCAGCGGATTCACAACAAGTCAAATGAAATAATCGTTGCGTCTTAACAACTCAAGACAGCTCAGAAAACATCAAAATAGCAACATAACAGCTTAAAGCTCCAACAACGAAATAACAAGGCAAACAGTATTAAAACGCGTGTTCATTCCCCTCGAGTGTTACATATCAGAGCGACGACACCGACTCGGTCAAACGAAGGTGAACTGCCTTCATTCGGGATTACCTGCACGTTACCAACATTGGGGTAACATTCAAACATAAGGGGTGAGATATCGCACTATATAATCGGATACATGAAAAACAATATATGTTCTGGAGTGGGCTCGAAGGCCAATTTCGTCCAACAGGCCCAACGCGGCCCAATACCTGACTTGCTCCGCAAGATGCGGCCAGATCCGATAAATGCGCAACGGCCAAATGCCTGCGCAGTGAACAGTATATATACCACACTAGCATGTGGCTTCAGGTACGTTTTACTCACCTTGTGACCCTGCCCGTTGAAGCACCTCTGACTTGAGCGTTGGAGTGCCTTTGCAGGTACCACCCGCGTGCGGCTCAGAACTCGGTCCTTCATCCCAACGACCGAACAACATCATCAGACAGCAGCAACACATCGTATTGATCAGGTACGATCAATTGGCGACCACAGTGGGAGGCCCGAGTGCTATTCCACATCAAACCATGCCGCCACGCCAGAAACGCACTTCTTCCAGGCTCAACACCTCTGGACAGAACCGACCTCAACGGACCCCGGAGGGCATGCCTGTGACAGTTCATGAATCACAAGGCGAGCCTCGCCAAGAACCCTCAGTGCAGGGTGGCCGCGGGCCAGTTACCCAGCCAGCCCAGCAACTTCCGGCCGAGCTGGCCGAAGCCGGAATCCCAGAAGCATTGCCAGAGCATGTGACCCAAGCACTCATACAAATTCTGGAGCAAAAGAATCAAGTGATTGCCGATCGAGATGAGCTGATCGACCGCTACGAGAGAGGGTCGACTCGGTCCGCCCGCGTGCGGAGAGTGATCGCCAAGGTCAGCCATCTCGACCACATCGTTCACCGCCACGAAGAGAAGCTCCTCCTCGTCGAGGCGTATCCCAACACAATCCTTCAAGAAGGGCGATCGTCCACAGGTCGCCCCCTCATCGAGGAAGACGCCACCGTCGTTCCCCTGTGGAAGAGAACGACTATGATGACTCGAGCTACCGACCTGAGTCGGAAAGGTCGCCAACAAGATACTCGTCCAACGAGTCCTCAGGATCCCGCCGATCAAGAAGCAGGTCGTGGGACTCGTATGAGGAGTTTAACGACTACCGCAACGGGGAGATTAGAGATGTCTCCCGTGCCCTCAGCCGACCAAGAAGAAACCATTCAGAGCGGCCTAGAAGACGGTCGTCGTCGCATGCTCCACAATACCATGGACCCCCTCCAATTGCTGACAGATTCCTTGGTCAGCCGGTAGGCCTTTACGGTCTGCCCGTCGACCAAACTTATGCCGCCATGCAGCCCTACGGGCAGAATCTCATCCCGACCGGAAAAGGGCCCTTCACCAGCGAAATCAGACGTTATCGCATCCCAAGGGACCAGAGGAAGCCCCCGAACCTGAACAAGTTTAACGGCCGCGGGGATCCAGATAAACACCTCATGTACTTCAACAACTACTGTAGCTATAGGGAGCTAGGACGGACGATGAAGTGCAGACTTTTTCCTCAGTCGCTCGAAGGCCTGACGTTAGAATGGTGGGAATCCCTACGTCCCAACACTGTCTCTTCTTGGGAAGGTCTCGTGGCAATGTTCTTGGCCAATTATACAGCCAACCGTTGTCAGTATCGTTATGAAGAGCATTTGGATTCGGCCGTCCAAGGAGAAAATGAACCATTGAGGGAGTTTATCGATCGGTTCATGACAGAGGCTGACACAGTCCGCAACCTATCAGACACAGACAAACTGAAGTACCTCAAACGTGGTATAAGAAAAAACCACAGATTTGCTGAAGAATTCTCATTGAACCGCTACTACGACCTCGGCCTGTTCCTTAGAAGGGCCAACGACCATATGGGCTATGAAGAGCAATTGGCCTCTGACAAGGGCGCCCGCTCGCGTCCCAAAGAAGAGAATAGCAGGCCGGCCAAGGGGTAAGAAAACTATCGTGACAGTAAGCCCGAGTACCAGCCTAAGAAATACGAGCATCGTACAAAATTGAACACTCCGATCACGCAGATCTTCACGGAGTGCCAAAACAACGAGTTCACTGGTGTTAGGCTACCTGATCCTCTAGTGTTGAAGAAAGGAGGTCGGCCTACCAAGAAATACTGTAGATATCACAAGAGTAAGGGGCATGATACCAATGACTGTATGGCCCTAAAAGATGACATAGAAGATCTCATTCAGAAAGGCAAGTTGAGGCAATATGTCAGAGATGAAGGTAACGATCGCCCTGATGAAAGAGCCATTGGCCAACCCGCCAATGACAGAGGCAAAGCGATCGTCAACTCAACGGTCAAGCAAGCGCGTAACAATTCTGAGGAAGATCGCGACCCCAGACAGTCGAAGGGCCGCAATGTAGCCATGGTCATCCATGGAGGTAATCCGTTGGATATCAGAGAGTCCAACAAGGCAATGAAGAGGAAGTGGAATGAACTTATGATGGTCGGCTCAACTTCAACCCCACGGCCGGCCTCGAATAGGCCGCCCATTTCCTTTGGGGACGAAGACTTGCTCGATGGCAAAGTCAATAATTACGTCCCTTTGGTAGTATCGGCCGTAATGGCCAACACTGAGGTCAGAAGAATACTGGTCGACCAAGGGAGCTCGGCCGACATCATGTTTGAGGAATTGATTGACAAGTTAAATGTGGATAGGAGCGAAATTATTCCCCAAGCAGTTCCAACCCCATTGACCGGGTTCAATGGGGCGACCACCTACCCACTGGGGACGATAGAATTACTTGTTACTTTTGGAGATGATACGAACGGCAGCACGTCGTACAGGACGGTCAGAACGACGTTCTTAGTTCTGCCAATCAAATCGTGTTACCACTGCATCATTGGCCGCCCAACACTGGGAAAATTGGAGGCCGTAGCCTCAACTGTACATTTGAAGATGAAGTTCTACAGTAAAAGCGACCAAGTTGTGACAGTAATGGCCGATATGGAAGCGGCCATGAGGAGCCATTTCCTCTATCAAGAGATTTGTGATATGGAAGTGACGAATGCTAAACCGCAGAATCTCGGAGAGGGGCATCAGATCAATGTGGCCGACCTGGATGCCCGATACGACCCAGATAGCGACCCTGAGGACGACGACGACGATTTAGCCCGCGAGCTAAAGAATAAACCGAAAAGACCCGAGCCCCACGGAGAATTGATCGATGTTCAGTTATCGGACGACCCAACTAAGACAGTTAAGTTGGGGAGCGACCTACCTGAACAAGACAAGCAAGATCTCATCACCTGCCTCAGGGATTACGCAGACCTTTTCGCATGGCGGGCATCAGACATGCCAGGGATCCCAATAGAAATTGCTTGCCACCAACTGTCCGTCGATGAGACAGCCAGACCGGTCGCACAAAAGAGACGCACTCAGAGCGAAGAGAAAGCATTGGCGGCCGCACAGGCAGTTGACGACCTCATCAAGGCCAATTTCATTGAGGAGATTAAGTATACAACTTGGCTTTCCAACGTCGTGTTAGTGAAGAAGAAAAATGGTAAGTGGCGCATGTGCGTCGACTATACCGACCTGAATAAGGCATGCCCGAAGGACGCCTTTCCCCTGCCAAACATTGACAAACTGGTCGACGGGGCTGCGGGCTATAAACTCCTGTCTTTTTTAGACGCTTATTCAGGTTACAACCAAATCACTATGTACCCACCCGATCGGCATAAGACCGCGTTCATGACCGATCGTGGAAATTTCCAGTACAAGGTAATGCCTTTTGGTCTGAAGAACGCCGGCACAACCTACCAAAGAATGATGAACAAAGTCTTCAGGCGGCAGATCGGTCGGATATCAGAGGTCTACTTGGATGATATGATCATCAAAAGCAAAACCGACCAAGACCACAGTAACGACCTAAGGGAAATCTTTGAGGAAGCAAGGAAGAATTCCTTAAGGTTGAATCCAGAGAAATGCACCTTCGGACTAAGGGCGGGTAAGTTCCTGGGTTTCCACCTAACAGAGCGAGGGATCGAAGCAAATCCTGATAAGTGTAGGGCGGTCGCCGACATGAGGCCGCCCACTACGAAAAAAGAAATTCAGCAATTGAACGGCATGGTCGCTGCCCTGTCACGATTTATACCCAAATCAGCGTGCAAATCACTTCCACTGTTCAAGCTCTTGAAGAAGGAGGTCGAGTTTGAATGGACTGACCAATGCCAGCGAGCATTGGACGAGCTGAAGGCGGCACTCACCAACCCGCCCATCATGACCAAGCCGCAACCGGGGGAGACACTTTACTTATACTTGGCCATAACGGACGAAGCCATGAGTGCCGTTCTCGTAAGGGAAAGCGACCTAAAGCAAAACCCGGTCTATTTCATCAGTAAGGTATTTCAAGGCCCAGAGATCAGATATCAGAAGATCAAGAAGCTAGCCTTAGCGTTACTTGTGGCCACCCGTAGATTGCGCCCTTATTTTGTGGCCCATCAGGTCGTGGTAAGGACCGACCAGCCTATTAGGCAAATCCTTCACCTACCTGACCTAGCAGGGCGTATGATCAAGTGGGCTGTGGAACTCAGTGAGTTTGGGATCAAGTTCGAGGCTAGATCGGCCGCTAAGGCCCAAGTGTTGGCCGACTTCATCGCTGAGATGACTCCAATACCAGACGATCAGGCCATCACGACCTGGACTTTGCACGTGGACGGATCCTCCAACAGCAAAGGAAGTGGGGCCGGTTTGATACTTGAAAACTCAGAAGGACTTACTGTTGAAGTATCATTAACTTTCGCGTTTCATACTTCAAACAACCAGGCCGAGTATGAAGCGTGCATTGCCGGGCTGCAGTTAGCCAAAGAGTTCAATGTCGACCGTGTCGAATTTCACTCTGACTCTCTGCTGGTGGTCTCCCAAATTCAAGACCTATACGACGCAAAGGACGATGTCTTGAAGAATTATTTAGCCAAGGTAAGGGATCTGCTCAAGCAATTCGACCGAGCAGAAGTCAAGCACGTTCCCAGGACGGAGAACGTTCGGGCTGACATCCTATCAAAGTTAGCCAGTACAAAGATTCCTGGGAACCAAAGAAGTCTAATCCAAGAAACATTAACGCGGCCGAGCGTATCGACCAAGCCTGCCCAACCATTAGCCGTTCTAGCGATCGACTTGGCCAAAGACTGGATCGCTCCTATCTTGCAATATATTCTCAATGGAGTAGAACCTTGCGACCAGAAGGCAGCAAAGCTCCTGAGATTGCGGGCGACCAAGTACTCAGTTATCGAAGGAAGACTGTATAGAAGGGGCTTTTCTTCCCCATTGCTGAGATGCCTTACGTCGGTCGAAGTCGACCATGTACGGAGAGATATACATGAAGGCGATTGTGGTAGCCATCAAGGTGGTCGGTCGATTGCTAAGAAGGCGCTCAGGGCCGGATACTATTGGCCGACCAAGGATGAGGATGCTAAGATACTTGTTCAGAGATGCAAGAAATGCCAGATCCATGCCGACGTACATATAGCGCCCTCATCAGAACTACACAGCCTATGTAACACCCTAAATATTTAATTAATTTATTTAATTAAGTATTTAGGAATTTAAATTAATTAATTGAATATAATTTAATTATTAGAAATTATATTAATATGTGTAGGTGGTATTAGAAGATGGAGGCGCCAAATTAGATGGACTTGGGCTTAAGTGAGAAGCCCAAGCCCATGAATCAAGTCATATGCGAAGAGGCGCCTAGAGGGGTTAGGGTTTTTGTTGGCTTTTGCGAAATTGAAAGAAAGAGCATAGAGAGAAGAGAGGCGTGCCGTAGAGGGAGAAGAAGAGAGGAGAAGGTCGCAAGCTCCAAGGAGAAAAGAGGATTATTATGATTATGTTGGTGATGTATGCGTAATGTTCTTAGTTTGTGGCTGAAAATTCATGTTTGGTGTGGTATGGGCGCCTAGGGCGCCATATGTTTGATGAATGTTGCTGGATTTTTATGCTGAAATTGTGATGATTTTGATGTTGCTGGGTTCTTGTGCTGAAATTGTGATGATTTTGATGTTGCTGGATTTCTATGCTGAAAATAGTAAAGAAATGTTGTTGCTGGGACTGTTCTGGGCGCCAGGCGCCCTGTGCTGGGCGCCAAGGGCGCCAGTGCGCGTTGCTGTGCGTGTGTGTGTGGAGCGCTGGGCGCTGGGTGCCAGCGCTGGGCGCTGAGCGCCCGTGTGTGTGTGTGCGTGTTGCGCCAAGGCGCTGGGCGCCAAGCGCTGGGCGCTGAGCGCCCCATATGCGTGTGTTGCGTGTTGCGCCAAGGCGCTGGGCGCCAGGCGCCAGTGGGTGTGCGTGTTGCATTGGCTGGGCGCTGGGCGCCAGGTGCCTGGGCGCTGGGCAACCAGGGCGCCAGTTTTTCAGGATGTCCCAAAATGTTTTCGAAAACTGTTTTCGCTATATCTTTTGACTCGGACATCCGTTTTAAACGTTTCAAAAAGTGTTGGAAAGCTCTTTCAGTTGTCTACCTGTGTGTCCCATTTTTAAAAATGAAAACTTATAATTTCTGAAGGTTGCTGGGCGCCCAAGTTGCTGTTCCCGGTGGTCACTACTGTGACATTGAAAAGATGTTTTGGTGTCTTTAAAAATCCCCTTTGAGTATAACTAACAGTTTTAACGTTTTAGTGTCAAAATGGGTGATTTATGACGATGATGCCCTTAGTGGCTAGTTAAATGACTGTTTTGCCCTTAGTGGCTATTATTATTTATAATGACGTGTAAATGACGATGATGCCCTTAGTGGCTAGTTAAAGGACTGTTTTGCCCTTAGTGGCTATTATTATTTATAATGACGTGTAAATGACGATGATGCCCTTAGTGGCTAGTTAAATGACTGTTTTGCCCTTAGTGGCTATTATTATTTATAATGACGTGTAAATGACGATAACGCCCTTAGCGGCTAGTTAAATGACTGTTTTGCCCTTAGTGGCTATTATTATTTATAATGATGTATAAATGACGATGATGCCCTTGGTGGCTAGTAAATGACGTTTTTGCCCTCGGTGGCTATTGTTTGAGTTGATGATGTTTGTGAATAAGTGACGATGAAAACCCAGTGACGTTTTGAGGCCCAAAAGGCTAAGTGATATTAAGGCCTAAAAGGCTAAGTGATGTTATTGTGTGTGAATTGTGAATTGACAGGTGCTGTGCCTTTATTTGGCAAATTGGTAAGTGATGGGTCACATAGTTGACCGTGATTGTGTAATTTGTGCGTGATGCATGTTATAGTGTCTCATGCATCCCATATGCATAAATCCAGTGACGTTTTGAGGCCCAAAAGGCTAAGTGACGATGAGGCCGTAATGGCTAAGCGACGTTTGTGAAAAGGTACCTCATGCATAAGCCCGCGAGTGGGTTGCATTTCATATGCCTACATGACTTAGTGATGAGTTTATGTAGTGATGTAATTAATGATTGTGATGTGATTATCTTAGAGCTGTGACTTGACTTATTATTTATCATATGATTTATTATATGGATTGAATTGGACTCACCCTTCTGTTTGAATGTTACCCCCATGCGGTAACGTGCAGGTGATCACGAGTGAAGACATAGGTATCTTCACTAATTTTGAGTCGGGTCATCATGCTCTGATACGTAGCACTCAGGGGGGAAACGAACTCGATGTTTTAAGACTATTTTGGTTGTTAGATGTTATTTGATGTTTTTCTAATTATTTACATTTTTCCGCTGCGTAGTTGTTTTTATTGAGGTCACGGTTGTGGTGACAATGAATGATGTTTGAGTTTTTCCCCATTGGGGGTGTGCTACGTAATTGCGCACTTATTTGGTGTTAAACTATTTTATTTGAAGTACGATGTTTTGATTTGAGTATGTGTAACATTCCCTACGATGAAAAGAATTTTTTTAAACTCTGATTTTTACAATTAAACTAACGGGTAGAAAAGGGGTGTTACATTAGTGGTATCAGAGCAGTTCGGTCTGTCCGGCCAATGTCGTCCTGTCATAGTGTCTTATGACAATAGATTAGTTCTGAATTTTTGGTTTGTGCTGCAGTGATAGTTTGAAATGGCTGGGAGAAATGACGCTGCTCTTGCTGCTGCATTGCAGGCTATGGCTCAGGCTGTGCAGGGTCAGCAGAATGCTGGAGATAACGCTGGTTTTCGGAGTCTGACTACTTTCCAGAGAGAGAATCCGCCCACCTTTAAGGGCAAATATGATCCAGATGGTGCTATGGCTTGGTTGAAAGAGATCGAGAGAATTTTCAGGGTGATGGACTGCACTGTTGAGCAGAAGGTCCGTTTTGGTACCCACATGTTAGCCGAGGAGGCCGACGACTGGTGGTTGGCTACTAGGCAGAGGTTGGAGGCTGTGCAGGAAGAGATTACTTGGGAGGTATTCAGCAGGGAATTTCTGAGAAAATATTTTCCTGAAGACGTCCGAGGGAAGAAAGAGATAGAGTTCCTGGAACTGAAACAGGGTGGTATGTCTGTGACTGCATATGCGGCGAAATTTGTGGAACTGGCAAAATTTTATCCACACTACAGTGAGGCTACAGCTGAATTTTCTAAATGCATCAAGTTCGAGAATGGGTTGAGGCCTGATATCAAAAAGGCCATTGGTTATCAGAAGATTCGTGTGTTCGCTGATCTGGTTGACAGTTGTAGAATCTTTGAGGAGGACAGTACTGCTCATTATAAAGCTACGTCTGAGAAAAAGAGTAAGTTTCAGAGTCGAAGCAAGCCGTATGAGGTTCCTGCGGGTAAGAGTTATCAGAAGTGTAAGGTCTGATGAGAGGGTTTGCTACCGTTGTGGTAAAAAGGGTCATATGGCGGCCGAGTGTAAGGTCAAGGATGTGGTGTGTTTCAACTGTGGTGAGTCTGGGCATATCAGTACAAAGTGTACCAAACCGAAGAAGGAAAGGTCTAGTGGGAAGGTGTTCGCATTGGCAGGAGAGGAGCCTGATGAGAAGGATGGTCTGATTAGAGGTACGTGTGTTATTAATGGTACTTCTTTAAAATCTCTTATTGATACTGGTGCTACCCATTGCTTTATATCTGTTGATTGTTGTAAATGATTGGGTCTTGTTTTATCTGCTATGTGTGGGGATATGGTTGTCGATACTCCTGCGAAGGGGTCGGTGATTACTTCCCAGGTGTGTTCTCAGTGTCCCGTGTCGATCTTCGGCAGGGACTTTGTTGTGAATTTTGTTTTCTTGCCGTTGAGAGGTCTGGATGTAATCTTGGGCATGGACTGGTTAGAGAATAACCACGTTCATATCAACTGTCGTAGCAAGTCGGTCAGTTTCGGGGAAGAAGATTCTGTTTTGGTATCTGCTAGTCAGTTGAAGTTGAAGAAAGAAGGAGTTCAGCTATTTGCGTTGATGGCATCGTTGTCCGCCGAGAGTCAGGCTGTTATTGAAGAACTGCAAGTGGTACGTGAGTTCCCTGAGGTTTTTCCTGATGAAATTCCGGGTGTGCCACCGGAGAGAGAAGTTGAGTTTTCGATTGATCTTGTACCTGGTACGAGGCCTGTGTCTATGGCACCGTACAGGATGTCGGCGTCGGAATTGTCTGAGTTGAAGACGCAACTTGAAGAATTGCTTGAGAAAAAGTTTGTAATACCGAGTGTATCACCGTGGGGAGCTCCGGTATTGTTGGTAAAGAAAAAGGATGGGAGTATGAGGTTATGTGTCGATTATCGTCAGTTGAATAAGGTAACTATCAAGAATAAGTATCCGCTTCCGAGGATCGACGATTTGATGGATCAGTTAGTGGGTGCCCGTGTTTTCAGCAAAATTGATTTGAGGTCCGGATATCATCAGATTAAAGTAAAGGATGAAGATGTTCAGAAGACAGCGTTCAAGACAAGGTATGGGCATTATGAATATTCAGTGATGCCGTTCGGTGTGACCAATGCACCTGGTGTATTTATGGAGTATATGAATCGTATTTTCCATAATTACCTAGATCGGTTTGTGGTGATCTTCATAGATGACATTCTAGTTTATTCTAAGTCGGAGGAAGAGCATGCTGAGCACCTGAAGACAGTATTGGAAGTTCTTAAAGAGAAAAAGTTGTATGCTAAATTATCAAAGTGTGAGTTCTGGCTGAAAGAGGTGAGTTTTCTTGGGCACGTGATTTCTGGTAATGGTATTGCAGTTGATCCGGCAAAAGTGGAAGCAGTATTAGAGTGGGAGGCTCCGAAGTTCGCAACAAAGATTAGAAGCTTTTTGGGTTTGGCTGGGTACTACATGAGGTTCATCGAGGGTTTTTCCAAGTTGGCCCTTCCGTTGACTCAGTTGACTTGTAAGGGTAAAGTTTTTGTTTGGGATGCTCGCTGTGAGGAAAGCTTTATGGAACTGAAAAAGAGATTGACAACGTCGCCTGTTTTGACGTTGCCTAATCCGGAGGAACCGTTTGTTGTATATTGTGACGCTTCGAAGATGGGTCTGGGTGGTGTGCTGATGCAAGATGGGAAAGTCGTTGCGTATGCATCGAGGCAGTTGCGGGTTCATGAGAAAAATTACCCTACGCATGATTTGGAATTGGCTGCTGTGGTATTTGTGCTTAAGATTTGGAGACACTACTTTTATGGTTCGAGGTTCGAAGTGTTCAGTGATCATAAGAGTCTAAAGTATCTGTTCGATCAGAAAGAGTTGAATATGAGACAGCGTCGGTGGTTGGAGCTTTTGAAGGATTATGACTTTGGTTTGAATTATCATTCCGGCAAAGCTAATGTCGTGGATGATGCTTTAAGCAGAAAGTCTTTGCATATGTCGGCAATGATGGTGAAAGAATTAGAGTTGATTGAGGAATTCAGAGATTTGAGTTTGGTTTGTAAAATGACACCTCGCAGTGTCAAGCTGGGAATGCTAAAGATCGATAATGATTTCCTGGGCAGCATCAGAGAAGCTCAGAAGTCAGATGTCAAGTTAGTAGATCTAATTAATGGAGTTGGACAATCTGAAGATGAAGATTTCAAATTAGATTCCAGTGGTGTGTTGAGGTTCCGGGGTAGGATCTGTGTTCCGGATGATGAGGAGATGAAAAAGGCAATTTTAGAGGAGGGTCACCGTAGCAAGTTGAGTATCCATCCTGGAGCGACGAAAATGTATCAAGATCTGAAAAAGATGTTTTGGTGGTATGGTATGAAGAGGGATGTGGCACAGTTTGTGTATGCCTGTTTGACCTGTCAAAAGTCGAAGGTTGAACACCAGAAGCCAGCAGGGTTAATGCAACCGTTGGAAGTTCCAGAGTGGAAGTGGGATAGCATTGCGATGGATTTTGTGACGGGATTGCCGAATACAGTTAAGGGTCATGACGCTATTTGGGTGATCGTTGATAGGTTAACGAAGTCTGCTCACTTTATCCCTATTAATATCACTTATCCGGTGTCGAGGTTGGCAGAGGTCTATGTCAAAGAAATTGTGAAGTTGCACGGTGTTCCGAAGAGTATTGTGTCAGATAGGGATCCGAGGTTCACTTCTGAGTTTTGGACGAGTTTGCAGAAGGAATTGGGTTCAAAGCTGAAAATGAGTTCAGCATATCATCCTCAGATAGATGGTCAGTCGGTGTCCTTGCTTTGATGTGTAACACTCAAGGGGGGGAATAAACGCTAAAATTTGGTTGTTGCATTTTATTTGTTTGGAGTCCATTCAGGACGTTATTACTTTATGTTTTAGAACTTATTTCTTTCCGCTGCGTGGTGATGTATTTTTTTTTGGCGATGTTGTTATTTAAACTGGTGTTATGGGCTTCGACCCTTCTTGACAGGTGTTATGTATCGTATGCGGTGTTTTGAACTATCGATGAAATGTGTGACATCTCTTTTCGAAATATGAAATTAATTTTTGTAACTCTGATTTTTATCAAATAACTACCGGGTAGAAAAGGGGTGTTACATTAGTGGTATCAGAGCAAAAGTTTGGTCTGTCCGGACAAGTTGTCCAGTCGTAGTGTCAATTGACAATGGTGTGTTGTCAGTTATATCTAACTGTTGGTTGTTTTGTAGCAAGTGAATTGAAATGGGTGGGAGGAACGATACTGCAATTGCTGCTGCTCTAGCCGCTATGGCACAAGCTGTGCAGAATCAACAGAATGCTGGTGAGAATGCTGGGGCTCGGAGTTTGGCTACCTTTCAGGTTGTGAATGACTTTCTGAATGTTTTCACGATGAAGTTTCTTCTGAACCTCCAGAGCGAGAGGTAGAGTTTACTGTAGAATTGGTTCCTGGCACGGGATCAATATCTATTGTTTCTTATTGAATGTTTCTTTAGAATTAAAAGAAATGGAGTCTCAACCTGAAGAGCCGATGTTAAAGAAATTCATTCGACCGAGTGCTTCTCTAAGGAGTGCTCTGGTTTGATTTGTCAAGAAGAAAGAAGGACGGTAATATAAGATTGTGCATTGATTATCGACAACTCAACAAAGTGACGATCAAGAATAAATATCCCTTACCAAGGATAGACGATTTGCGTGAGCAATTTGAGGTGCTGCAGTGTTTTCTAAAATTGATCTGAGGTCAGGATATCATCAAATAAAAGTTAGAACCTTAGATATTCCGAAGACAGCTTTCCGTACTAGGTATGGACATTATGTGTTTGTAGTGATGCCCTTCGGTTTGACTAATGCTCTAGCTGCATTCATGGATTACCTGAACTGAGTTTTTCCTCAATTACCTAGATCAATTTGTGGCCGTTTTCATTGATGGTATCTCGATGTGCTCGAAGACCATTGAGGAGCATGTCCAACATCTCCGCATTGTTCTGAAAGTACTCCGAGAAAAGAAGTTGTATGTGAAACCTTCGAAGTGTGATTTCTGGATGCCTAAAGTAAAGTTTCTGGGATATGCGATTTCCCAATCAGGAGTTGCAGTAGATTCCAGTAAGATAGAAGCTGTATTGAATTGGGAACGACCAACGTCAGTCACTGAAATCAGAAGTTTTCTAAGTCTAGCCGGTTACTACAGGAAGTTTATCGAAGGATTCTCACTATTGGTTCTTCCACCTACTCGGTTAACTCGTAAGGGTCAACCGTTTACGCGGGATGCTGATTGTGAAGAATGTTTTCAAGATTTGAAGGTTCGGTTGACTTCTGCTCCAATCCATATTCTTCCAGATCCGTCTTTGCAATTCCAAATTTATAGCGATGCTTCTGGGAAGGGTTTAGGATGTGTTCTTGTGCAGAATCAACAAGAGGTAGCATATGCGTTCAGGCAATTGAAGATTCATGAGGAGAATTATCCAACTCATGATTGGAATTGGCAGCTATTGTGTATGCACTGAAGATTTGGAGACGTTACCTGTAAGGGTCTCGTTTTGATGTCTTTAGTGGTCACAAGAGTTTAGAGTATCTGTTTGATCAGAAAGAATTGAATAACAGGTGAAGGAGATGGGTTAAATTCCTAAAGGATTATAAACTCGTGATGAAGTAGCACTTAAGAGAGGCCAATGTTGTAACGGATGCGCTGAGTAGGGAATCCATTCACATGGCAGAGTTAATGACGCAAGTAATGGAATTGTTAGAGTCTTTTAGATCTAAGTTGGAGTACATCCATAAGTTTCCATTCTGGTGGCAAGGTGTTAGTTTGTTAACCTCTCCTTGGTGAAGGTTAACAATGAGATTGTCTCACGAGATTCCGTTTGACAAGACGAACGTGAATACGAATATGAAAGTGAGGTGGCAGTTGACTGTTTTTCACATTGCGATTAACCACCAAAGGATTAATTGATGGATCTGCTTGCAAGTGACTGAAATTTCCGAAGTGAAGCTTGGTGTGCGGCGTGACAGTTTTGAAAAATCATTTTTGTGAAAACCCGCATGCTAAAGTTAATTTTGGGAATGAATCAAGAGGCTAATAGGATGTGATTGAGGAAAATCATAGAAGGCGTGCTTAAGTTGGGGGGAAACTCAACGCTACTGGCTAATTCGGAAAGGGATTGGGTGCGTCGTAGATGAATATATTGTGAGGAAAGTTGCAATAAAGGAAGAAGGGTTTTGCGTTCTGTCTGATAGTTGTTTTGAGAACAACTGATATGATTTTCATTACTTCCGAAATTAATTGATGTTCCCACGGTTTATTTGTACGTTTAAGATAAACGTTTTTGGTAAATCCTCATTCCATCTTTTTGAAAAGTTCTATCTCGAAATCCCAAGGGCGAGTCAGGAAGTTTCACAGATGACTTTTATGTCACATTTTTCAATGTGTATGAGAACTGTTGTGGATATTAGAAGATTTGTTGAGAAAATGTTTACACCCTTCGAGAAAATCATGTTTGTACTTATCCCTACCGAGGAGTACCAATTTGTGGATCTCATTTTCAACCTGTATGTCTATCAAGTGTCTTGTATTAGACCATTTGATTTAGATTAACCAAAGTTGGGGAGCAAGCGAGGATAATTAGAATGAAGCTTCAGAAGTGTTTTCAAATGCGGTGCCGAGCTTATGTAGGCGAAAGAGGAGTTTCTCGTGTCGATTCGTAATAAGAGAGTTCGGACTGTAATCTTAGAAGCGTTCTGGGGTAGTAGTGGATCATACCTGGAGATTGATGTGCCAACTTGGGAAGAGTTTCTACACTCATTTCGTTAGTTCGAGATTGTTTTCCAACAAATTTTGACCTTTCTGAGAATGTCTGTTCTTGGTTAGTCGGATGAAAGACTTCACAAAATTTTGAGGACAAAATTCTTTCAAGTTGGGGAGAATGTAACATCCGCAAAATAATTAATAGAATTATTTGGATGTTAATCCAATTAAATTAATTTAGTACTTGACTGGTAAATTTATTGAGTGCTAAAATTATTTATTGGTTGTCATCGGATCGTTAACCGGATAATACGGACCAAGGAAGTTTTGGAATCGAAATAAGAGATTTAGATCAATATGGTAATTTGACCACGTTACCATATATTTATTAAATAAATATATGTGTATACGTGTATGTGTGTGAGTGAGAAAGGAAAGAATTAATTTAAGAAAGAAAAGAAGGAAAGAGGAGGCGAGAAACAGAGGAGAAAAAGAGAGAAAAGGAGAGGAAAAGAGAGAGATAGGCGTGAGGGAGAAGAGAAGAGGGAGAGAGAAGACTTCACCGAAACGACTTCCTTCCAACACGAAAAACGTTCAGCGCTACTTCCTCTTCGATTTGGTACCAATTTCGTGACGATCAACTCACTCTCTCTCACTTGGCCATTTTCGTGTTTTGGAGGTTTTGAGGGAAATCCGATTTTGGGTTGGTTTTGAAGGTTTAAGTTCGATTAGGAACGAACCCAAGGTGGATTGCTCGGGTATTAAAGTTCGATTGAAAGATTGGAAGCTAGTTGGGTGATTTGGGGTTGAAAATCAAAAATTGGGTTTATGTGTGAATAGTAGTTTTGGAGGTTAGGGATGATGAATAGTGTCCATGGAGGATTCTGAGGAATTCGGTATTTCGGTCAAAAAGAGGTTTCGTGATCGAGTGGAAAGCTTTGGAAGCGGATTTGAGCGTCGTCGGAACGGAAAGTTTATGCGGGGAGCGTTCGTGTGGTTACTCGGTGATTTCGGCTCGATCGTGGATCACGCGTCAAGGGTGAGTTCTCCTCACGTTTAGGATTTTACGTTTCGAATCAATTGATTTAATGTTTTATCGCTTTCGCTGGACTGGAATATTTCTTGATACTGTCTGATTCGAGTTAGGAATTGATCGGAGCGAGTCTCGGGTTGAGTCGTGTTGAAATGGAATTTTTAGTGATTTAATTTCGGAAGATCTTGAGTCAAAAACCATTATTTTTAAGTATGTCGAATTTTGATGAAAATCGAATGGGTTGAGTCTTTGATCGGATTGGTTGATCGAGTGAGGACGTTGGATATGTTTTTGTACTATTTTGGTGTTAGGACTGGACTGGAACAGGTATCGGAATTGGTCGGAACGACGAAAATACCGAAAACGGGATAAAATGCAATGCTGTCAAAAGCGCACGACCCGTGCGTCCCAGGCGCACGGACCGTGCGTGTCATTCTGCTTCTGTTTTCAAAATTGCAATACAGGGCGCACGACCCGTGCGTATCGGCGCACGAACCGTGCGCTGTGTTCTGTCCAAATTTTCCAAACTTGCCCGAAACAATCCCGATCGATTCCAATCCTCTTTTAATCCTTTCCTAACCCTTCCATAATAATATTAGGCTTATAATGCCATGATTTTGGGTATGTTTCAAAGGGGTTTTATAAAATACTTTCGAAGTTGAAATTGTTTCGAAATGCCGAACAATAGTACACGTGTGCGGATATGTTTCGTTAATAATAAAGCGGACTATGAGTCCTACGTGGTATGGTATAACCGAAGCGAGATGATTATTATTTATTGTCTAAACAGGTCTACGATTCACGATATGTATTATATCGACTATGGGAAACGGCCCGATACGGGTGTTACGTTCAATTATTGGTCTGAATGTAAATGAACCAAATGTTCATATTATTGTAGATATATATATTATATCAAGTTTGGGTGACGACCCATGTTGACATACTAGGAGGGGCAGTCATGATCCCCCACCCTAGGCTCCGATGCCAATAGTTAAACTATTATTGGTAAGGGGTTCGTCGGGATTACTCTTGGGGCAGTCGGTGGTGTGTCAAAGAGTATTGAGTAACGTTCACCGGGATTAGTCTTGGGGCAATCGGTGGTACGTTACTGTTGTTGTGTAGTGTGGTTCACCGGGATTAGTCTTGGGGCAGTCGGTGACGCACTGAATTATAGCAGATTCACCGGGATTATAGTCTTGGGGCAGTCGGTGGAATGCTATGTGTATAATAATGCGGTTTATCGGGAGTTAGGGTTCGCGCAGTCGATGCCGTGTCGAGTTATCAATGTTTTAAAAATGGACCGAGAGTGTTAGTAGGGGTCTCGGTAGAACTCACTGAGATTGTATCTCATTGTTTATATGTTGTGGTTTTACAGATAAACAGGGAAAGTGGAGATCCAAGAGGCACGAGTAGGTGGTACTCGGATGGTTGCTGAAGACTTAGCTTTTATGCTTAAGTTATGTTTTCCCTTGTTAGTTATGTATCACGGCATTATGACTTTAACTGTTGTAAAAGTTATGTATTTATTTCCGCTTTCTTGTACGATATTGAACACTGTATTTCACTGATGATTTGTGGTCTTATTTATGTTTAAGACTGTCCTGTTGTTATTCAGTGAAAAATTTATAGTGGTGTTCAGTATTCGAATAGGAAATATATCTCTGATGTTTTAGGAATGGTGCACTCGGGTATTTTTACTCGATAAAAATACCGGGGTGTTACGATAGGCAGCTGAATAAGGTGACCATTAAGAACAAGTATCCACTGCCGAGGATAGACGATTTGATGGATCAATTAGTGGGTGCTCGAGTGTTCAGCAAGATTGATTTGAGGTCAGGTTATCATCAGATTAAGGTGAAGGATGAAGATGTTCAGAAGACTGCTTTCAGGACGCGGTATGGGCATTATGAGTATTCGGTGATGCCGTTCGGTGTCACTAACGCGCCGGGTGTATTTATGGAGTACATGAATCGTATATTCCATACTTACTTGGATCGGTTCGTGGTTGTGTTCATTGACGACATCCTAATTTATTCGAAGTCGGAGGAAGAGCATGCAGAGCATTTGAGATTAGTATTGGAGGTCCTGAGAGAGAAGAGGTTGTATGCAAAGTTGTCTAAGTGTGAATTTTGGCTGTCAGAAGTGAGTTTTTTGGGTCATATTATTTCTGGTAGAGGTATTGCTGTGGATCCTTCTAAGGTTAATGCTGTGAAGCAGTGGGAGAGTCTGAAGTCGGTTACGGAGATTAGAAGCTTCTTAGGGTTGGCTGGTTACTACAGAAGATTCATCGAAGGCTTTTCTAAGTTGGCCCTTCCGTTGACGCAGTTGACTTGTAAGGGTAAGGCTTTTGTGTGGGATGCTCGTTGTGAGGAAAGTTTCCTTGAGTTGAAGAAGAGGTTGACGACGTCTCCTGTTTTGACGTTTCCAAAACCGGGAGAGTCGTTCGTGGTGTATTGTGATGCTTCGAAGATGGGTCTAGGTGGCGTGCTTATGCAAGATGGGAAGGTGATTGCTTATGCGTCGAGGCAGTTAAGGATTCATGAGAGGAATTATCCAACGCATGATTTGGAATTGGCTGCAGTAGTTTTTGTGTTGAAGGTTTGGAGGCACTATTTGTATGGTTCCAGATTTGAGGTGTTCAGTGATCATAAGAGTTTGAAATATTTGTTTGACCAGAAGGAGCTGAATATGAGGCAGCGCAGGTGGTTGGAGTTGTTGAAAGACTATGATTTCGGTTTGAACTATCATCCAGGAAAAGCTAATGTCCTGGCTGATGCTTTAAGTCGAAAGTCCTTGGATATGTCGGCAATGATGGCTAAGGAGTTAGAGTTGATTGAGGAATTCAGGGATTTGAGTTTGGTTTGTGAAGTGTCACCTCAGAGTGTTAAGCTGGGGATGTTGAAGATTGGTAATGAGTTTCTGATCAGCATCAGAGAAGCCCAGAAGTCATATGTTAAGCTGGTAGACTTGATGGTTGAGGGTGATCGACTAGAGAATGATGATTTCAAGCTGGATGCGCAGGGTGTATTGAGGTTCTGTAACAGAATTTGTGTTCCCGATGACACAGAGATGAAGAAAGCAATCCTTGAAGAGAGTCACAGAAGTAAGTTAAGTATTCATCCGGGAGCTACGAAGATGTATCAAGACCTGAAGAAGTTGTTTTGGTGGCCTGGTATGAAGCGAGATGTGGCGCAGTTCGTTTATGCATGTTTGACCTGCCAGAAGTCAAAGGTCGAGCATCAGAAGCCTGCTGGGTTGATGCAACCGTTGGAAATTCCAGAGTGGAAATGGGATGGTATCTCGATGGATTTTGTAACGGGATTGCCTAATACTGCGAAAGGGTATGATGCAATTTGGGTGATTGTTGACAGGTTAACGAAATCGTCTCATTTTGTTCCTATCAGCATCACGTATTCGGTGTCGAAGTTGGCAGAGAATTATATCCGGGAGATTGTGAAGCTTCATGGAGTTCCTAAGAGTATTGTTTCGGATAGAGATCCGAGGTTCACTTCAGATTTCTGGAAGAGTTTGCAAGAAAAGTTGGGGTCTAAGCTGAGGTTGAGTTCGCCATATCATCCTCAGAAAGATGGTCAGTCAGAAAGGACAATTCAGTCATTAGAAGATCTGTTGAGGGCTTGTGTTTTGGAACAAGGAGGTTCGTGGGATTCCTACCTGTAACACCCATTTTCTAATAAACTTACTATTTAATAAAAATCAGAGTTTCTTTTTTTTTTTTTGAAACAATTTAAGCGAGTGCTACACTTACTCCATTAAAATCAAAAACTTCAACTTTCATAGTTCAATTAAAACCACAAGATACATAGCACCATAACAAGAAAACCGTTTAGTTCACATCAACTAAATACAGTCACTACCAGCAGCGGAATAATAATTAAGTTCGAAGACAAAACCAATACATCACCAAAAATGGTCTAACAGTATAAAGACAATAACACTTAAGCATAAGACGCCCCCCGGTGCTACGTATCAGAGCATGACACTTCCTACCAAACGAAGGTATAAGGGTAACCTTCACTCGTTATTACCTGCACGTTGCCGACATAAGAAGCAACATAAAAGCAGTAGGGTGAGTCTCTTTTCATAATTAATAACATATGGAATTAAGCACTGCATAGGAAAAAGGAAACCAGGCACACCGATTCACAACAATGGCAACAATCACATCAACATTACATTTCCAAGCAGCACTACACAATATATGGTTATGCATGAAATGCAACCCAAACTCCACGGGCACATGCATGTCGGATCCGTCACCAAATACAAATAGGCCGTAGCCTCTGCTCACCAAATAAAACTAGGCCGAAGCCTCTGCTCACCAATAATGCACATGTTTCATGAGATACTATGGAAATGCATCACAACACACCACAATTCAATCAATTCACCATTTAATTCAGCTCACCATTTTATTCATATTCTCCCATTGCATTAATCGGCTCACCAATTTAAAATTAGGCCGAAGCCTCTGCTCACCAATCACACCATAATACACTCACCAATTCAATCCACCACTCACACCAACACCAATTTTCAATTAGGCCAATTTATGATTTGACACGACATAGGGAAAGTGGATAAAAATTGCCGTTTAGACACTTGAACACCTCAGCCCAGAAACACCAGTAAAATAATTCATTTTTGCATAAAATTAGAACATTTGGATAGACACTGAAATTAGCTTCGAAACGCATTTTGAACCGTCAAATTTGGATAACCGAGTCAAAAGATACGTCAAAAACAGAATAGGGGGGAAAATGAGACGCAGTAAATTCGACAGCTTCTATCTCAGCAAATTCGACAGCTTCTGTCTCAACAAATTCGACAGCTTCTGTCTCAACAAATTCGACAGCTTCTGTCTCAACAAATTCGACAGCTTCTGTCTCAACAAATTCGACAGCTTCTGTCTCAGCAAATTCGACAGCTTCTGTCTCAGCAATTTCGACAGCTTCTGTCTCAGCACTTCGACACAACAGGCGCAGCACAGCTCTTGGCGCATGGGCGCTTGGCGCCCAGGAACGGCAACACGCGTAGGCGCATGGCGCCCAGGAAACAGCAACACGCATAGGCGCTGGCGCCCTTGGCACAAGCACCTAGCGCCAAAACTGGCAACACAATGACACAGAAACAGCAACACAGTGGCAACAGACACAGCAACACAGTGGCAACAGAAACAGCAACACAGTGGCAACAGAAACAGCAACACAGTGGCAACAGAAACAGCAACACAGTGGCAACAGAAACAGCAACACAGTGGCAACAGACACAGCAACACAGTGGCAACAGAAACAGCAACACAGTGGCAACAGAACTAGAGAAACTGGCGCAGGCACACTGGCTGGGCGCCTGGCGCCCATGACTGAGGCGCAGAAAAACAGCAACCATGCATATGGCGCCCAAGGCGCCTAGGGGCTTCCAAAATCAGAATTTTTCAAATCCAAACACCAAATTAAGTTCACCAAACACCCAATCATATATATATAATTCAATCATCATCATGATCCTCAATTTTCACCAAACAAGCACCAACAAGTCATATATTCAAACATATGACATACAATTCACATTAGTAATAATCAAACATCAATCATGCGATTTCAACATAGGCAATTCATAATCATATATCACAACATTACAATTGAATCAACAACACCACAATTCATTCATATAATTCATTCTAAAACCCTAACCCTAGGCACTACCAATTCACATAAGCCATTAAAAATAAAAAGAGGACCCCCTAACCTCTTAGAATTCGCACCACCAAGCCAAGCTCCAAGGAAAATGCAAAACACCAACAAGCTCTTCCTCCTCCTTGAGTGATTCGCCCCTTTCTCTTCTTCTCCTCTTCACTTCGCAACTTCTCCTCTTCTCACTCTCTCTTTTTACGTTTCTTTTCTTTCTTTTCACAATTGAGTCAAAAATGAGAACTAACTCCCAAGACCCCTAAGTGAGTCGACTCCTATGACTATCCAATGGGTCATGGGCTCACTTGTGGGTCATGGGCCCCGTGCACCATCTAATTCGAGACAACACCTCCTAAAAATTAAAATAAAATAAATAATTTAAACCTTGAATTATTTAATTAAATTAAATAAATATTGTAAGCCTTAAATAATTAAATTATTTTGGGGCGTTACAACTCTCCCCCACTTAGAATATTTCGTCCTCGAAATTACCTGAATCAAACAACTCCGGATATGCTTCCCGCATCTTACTCTCCAGCTCCCAAGTCATACTTTCACCATCAGCTCCTAACCAAACCACCTTCACTAAAGGGATCTCCTTCCCTCTCAGAATCTTCACTTCTCTATCTTCAATTCGCACAGGCATAGTCTCCACCGTGAGATTATCCCGTACCTTCACTTCATCCATCTGAATCACATTAGACGGGTCCGGAACATACTTTCGAAGTTGTGACACGTGGAACACGTCATGCAAATTTGAAAGATTAGGCGGCAAGGCCACCCTATAGGCAACACTTCCCACCCTCTCCGTAATCTGATACGGACCAATGAAACGGGAAGTTAACTTCTTTGATTTCAAGGCACGCCCAACACCAGTCACCGGAGTGACTCTCAGGAACACATGATCGCCGGCCTGAAACTCTAAATCCTTCCTTCTCTTATCATGATAGCTCTTTTGCCGACTCTGCGACGCTTTCATCTTCTCACGGATTAATTTTACCTTCTCAGTTGTTTCTCGCACGATCTCAGGCCCCAATACTGCACTCTCTCCAGATTCATACCAACATAACGGAGTCCTACATCTCCGACCATACAACGCCTCAAACGGTGCCATACCAATACTAGAATGAAAACTGTTATTATAGGTGAACTCTATCAACGGAAGATGAGAATCCCATGAACCTCCCTGCTCAAGAACACATGCTCTCAACAAGTCCTCTAACGACTGAATAGTCCTCTCCGTCTGACCATCTGTCTGCGGATGATAAGCGGAGCTCAACCTCAACTTAGAACCCAAAGCTTCTTGCAAACTTTTCCAAAATTCAGAAGTGAATCTTGGATCTCTATCAGATACAATACTAAGCGGAACGCCATGCAACTTCACAATTGTCTTGATGTAGATCTCTGCCAACTTTGGAACTTGATAAGTCATATTAATTGGTAAGAAATGAGCAGACTTTGACAACCTGTCCACAACCACCCATATAGCATCAAACCCTCTCACTGTATTTGGCAAACCAGTCACAAAATCCATGGAAATGCTATCCCATTTCCATTCCGGAACTTCTAATGGTTGCATCAACCCCGCAGGCTTCTGATGCTCAATCTTAGACTTCTGACAAGTCAGACAAGAATACACAAACTGTGCCACATCCTTCTTCATACCAGGCCACCAGAACAACTTCTTCAAATCTTGGTACATTTTCGTAGCCCCTGGATGAATACTCAACTTGCTCCTATGGCTCTCCTCAAGAATCATTCTCTTCATCTCAGCATCATCAGAAATACAAATCCTATCTCTGAATCTCAATACACCTTGGGAATCTAACTTGAAATCCCCATCCACAGCTTGATCATTCACAACTAACAAGTCTACCAACTTTACATCTGACTTTTGGGCTTCTCGAACACTAACCAAAAATTCATTGCCAATCTTCAGCATTCCCAATCTGACACTCTGCGGTGTCACTTCACAAACCAGACTCATGTCCCGAAACTGCTCAATCAACTCTAATTCTTTTACCATCATAGCCGACATATGCAAGCTCTTCCGACTTAAAGCATCAGCCACGACATTAGCTTTGCCGGGGTGATAGTTCAAGCCGAAATCATAATCCTTCAGCAATTCTAACCAACGTCGCTGTCTCATATTCAGCTCCTTCTGATCAAACAAGTATTTCAAACTCTTATGGTCACTAAACACTTCAAATCTAGTACCATACAGATAGTGCCTCCAAATTTTCAGCACAAACACAATTGCAGCTAGCTCCAAATCATGAGTAGGGTAGTTCTTCTCATGGGTCCTCAACTGTCTGGACGCATAAGCTACTACCTTACCTTCTTGCATCAACACACCTCCCAAACCCATTTTGGAAGCATCACAATATACTACAAACGGTTGATCCGGAACGGGCAAAGTCAACACGGGCGATGTTGTCAACCTCTTCTTCAACTCATTGAAGCTCTCCTCACAGTGAGCATCCCACACAAAGGCCTTTCCCTTACATGTCAATTGAGTCAACGGAAGGGCCAACTTCGAGTAACCTTCAATAAATCTCCTGTAATAACTAGCTAATCCCAAGAAGCTTCTAATCTCTGTAACTGACTTCGGGCTCTCCCATTGCGACACAGCATCAACCTTGGCTGGGTCCACAGCTATACCATTACCAGAGATAATATGACCAAGGAAACCTACTTCATTCAGCCAGAAGTCACACTTAGACAATTTTGCATACAATTTCTTTTCTTTCAACACTTCTAGCACTAACCTCAAATGTTCTGCGTGTTCCTCTTCCGTTTTAGAATACACCAGAATGTCGTCAATAAACACAACAACGAACCGATCCAAGTAACTATGGAAAGTACGATTCATGTACTCCATAAACACTCCCGGTGCGTTGGTAACACCAAACGGCATCACCGAATACTCATAGTGCCCATATCTCGTTCTGAAAGCGGTTTTCTGAATGTCTTCATCCTTTACCTTGATCTGGTGATAACCCGACCTCAAATCGATTTTGCTAAACACTTTAGCACCTACCAACTGGTCCATCAAATCATCAATTCTGGGAAGCGGATACCTGTTCTTTATTGTCACCTTGTTCAATTGCCTCTAATCGACACAAAGTCTCATACTCCCATCCTTCTTTTTCACTAACAATACCGGAGCACCCCATGGTGACACACTTGGTCTTACAAATTTCTTCTCAAGTAGATCTTCTAATTGCTTTTTCAATTCAGACAACTCTGAGGCTGACATTCGGTACGGTGCCATAGACACAGGCCTAGTACCCGGTATAAGATCAATAGCAAACTTAACCTCCCTCTCTGGCGGAACACTTGGAATTTCATCCGGGAACACTTCAGGAAACTCACACACTACTTGCACCCCTTCAATGATCGCCTGATTCTCAGCAGACAATGACGCCATCAAAGCAAACAGATGAACTCCCTCTTTCATTACCTTATGCAGTTGACCAGCAGGCAACAAAACGGATTCTTCTTCTTCGGGAGGAAGGAAACTCACAGATTTTCGGAAACCATTAATATGCACATGGTTAACTACTAACCAGTCCATACCAAGAATGACATCCAACCCTCCCAACGGCAAACAAATAAGGTCAACAAGGAAATCTCTGCCGAAGATTGACAGAGGGCACTTAGCACACACAAGAGAGGTAGTTACTGAACCCTTAGCTGGAGTGTCAGTAACCATCTCCCTCATCATAGAAGATAAAACAAGGTCCAATTTCTCAGCACATAAAGCAGCAATAAATGAATGCGTAGCACCAGTATCAATAATAGCAATCAAAGGAATACCATTAATAAAACATGTACCTCTAATCTCATTAGTATCCTCTGATCCTGCGAGAGCAAACACTTTTCCATGGGACTTCTCTTTCTTCGGTTTAGTACACTTAGTACTAATATGACCTACTTCCCCACAATTGTAGCACACCACATCCCTTTTCTCACATTTCGCAGCCACATGACCTTCTTTACCGCATTTGAAACATTTATTATCCGAGCAGTCAAAACTCTTATGGCCCGGCTTGCCACACCTGTAGCACACAACCTTCGCAGGGGCATCTCCCCCACTTGGTTTCTTATTATCAGCATACCTCTGCTTACCCTTACCAGCCGGAACCTCATATGGCTTACCCCGGTTCTGAAATTTACCCCTCTGATCTCTCATGACCTTGGAGTGAGCATTACTATCATCTTCGAATATTCTGCAACTGTCGATCAAATCAGCGAATACCCGAATCTTCTGGTACCCTATAGCTTTCTTTATATCAGCCCTCAGTCCATTCTCAAACTTTATACATTTTGAAAATTCAGAATCAGCATCAGCATAGTGGGGATAAAACTTAGCCAATTCAGTGAACTTGGCAGCATACTCTGTCACTGACATGCTTCCTTGCTTTAGCTCAAGGAATTCTATTTCTTTCTTTCCCCTCACATCTTCTGGAAAATACTTCCGTAGGAACTCTCTGCGGAAAACAGCCCAAGTTATCTCCTCATTAGCAGTTTCTAACCTCTGCCTAACCTCCATCCACCAATCATCAGCTTCCTCTGCCAGCGTATGGGTACCATACCTGACCTTCTGCGCATCGTCACAATCCATGACACGAAATATCCTTTCGATCTCTTTCAGCCATGCTAGAGCACCATCTGGATTGTACTTGCCCTTAAAAACAGGTGGATTCTCCCTCTGGAACGTGGCTAAACTGCGAGTCCCAGCATTTTCAGCACCATTTTGCTGGTTCCCAACAGCCTGAGCCATAGCCTGCAAAGCAGCAGCAAGAGCAGCGTCGTTCCTCCCAGCCATTTCAAACTATCACTGCAGCACAACAGAAATTTAGAACTAATCTAACAATTCTATTTGTCATAAGACACTATGACAGGACGACTTGGCCGGACAGACCGAACTGCTCTGATACCACTAATGTAACACCCCTTTTCTAATAAACTTACTATTTAATAAAAATCAGAGTTTCTTTTTTTTTTTTGAAACAATTTAAGCGAGTGCTACACTTACTCCATTAAAATCAAAAACTTCAACTTTCATAGTTCAATTAAAACCACAAGATACATAGCACCATAACAAGAAAACCGTTTAGTTCACATCAACTAAATACAGTCACTACCAGCAGCGGAATAATAATTAAGTTCGAAGACAAAACCAATACATCACCAAAAATGGTCTAACAGTATAAAGACAATAACACTTAAGCAAAAGACGCCCCCCGGTGCTACGTATCAGAGCATGACACTTCCTACCAAATGAAGGTATAAGGGTAACCTTCACTCGTTATTACCTGCACGTTGCCGACATAAGAAGCAACATAAAAGCAGTAGGGTGAGTCTCTTTTCATAATTAATAACATATGGAATTAAGCAGTGCATAGGAAAAAGGAAACCAGGCACACCGATTCACAACAATGGCAACAATCACATCAACATTACATTTCCAAGCAGCACTACACAATATATGGTTATGGATGAAATGCAACCCAAACTCCACGGGCACATGCATGTCGGATCCGTCACCAAATACAAATAGGCCGTAGCCTCTGCTCACCAAATAAAACTAGGCCGAAGCCTCTGCTCACCAATAATGCACATGTTTCATGAGATACTATGGAAATGCATCACAACACACCACAATTCAATCAATTCACCATTTAATTCAGCTCACCATTTTATTCATATTCTCCCATTGCATTAATCGGCTCACCAATTTAAAATTAGGCCGAAGCCTCTGCTCACCAATCACACCATAATACACTCACCAATTCAATCCACCACTCACACCAACACCAATTTTCAATTAGGCCAATTTATGATTTGACACGACATAGGGAAAGTGGATAAAAATTGCCGTTTAGACACTTGAACACCTCAGCCCAGAAACACCAGTAAAATAATTCATTTTTGCATAAAATTAGAACATTTGGATAGACACTGAAATTAGCTTCGAAACTCATTTTGAACTGTCAAATTTGGATAACCGAGTCAAAAGATACGTCAAAAACAGAATAGGGGGGAAAATGAGACGCAGTAAATTCGACAGCTTCTATCTCAGCAAATTCGACAGCTTCTGTCTCAACAAATTCGACAGCTTCTGTCTCAACAATTTCGACAGCTTCTTTCTCAACAAATTCGACAGCTTCTGTCTCAGCAAATTCGACAGCTTCAGTCTCAGCAAGTTCGACAGCTTCTGTCTCAGCACTTCGACACAACAGGCGCAGCACAGCTCTTGGCGCATGGGCGCTTGGCGCCCAGGAACGGCAACACGCGTAGGCGCATGGCGCCCAGGAAACAGCAACACGCATAGGCGCTGGCGCCCTTGGCACAAGCACCTAGCGCCAAAACTGGCAACACAGTGACACAGAAACAGCAACACAGTGGCAACAGACACAGCAACACAGTGGCAACAGAAACTGCAACACAGTGGCAACAGAAACAGCAACACAGTGGCAACAGAAACAGCAACACAGTGGCAACAGAAACAGCAACACAGTGGCAACAGACACAGCAACACAGTGGCAACAGAAACAGCAACACAGTGGCAACAGAACTGGAGAAACTGGCGCAGGCACACTGGCTGGGCGCCTGGCGCCCATGACTGAGGCGCAGAAAAACAGCAACCATGCATATGGCGCATGGGGCCCATGACCCACAAGTGAGCCCATGACCCATTGGATAGTCATAGCAGTCGACTCACTTAGGGGTCTTGGGAGTTAGTTCTCATTTTTGACTCAATTGTGAAAAGAAAGAAAAGAAACGTAAAAAGAGAGAGTGAGAAGAGGAGAAGTTGCGAAGTGAAGAGGAGAAGAAGAGAAAGGGGCGAATCACTCAAGGAGGAGGAAGAGCTTGTTGGTGTTTTGCATTTTCCTTGGAGCTTGGCTTGGTGGTGCGAATTCTAAGAGGTTAGGGGGTCCTCTTTTTATTTTTAATGGCTTATGCGAATTGGTAGTGCCTAGGGTTAGGGTTTTAGAATGAATTATATGAATGAATTGTGGTGTTGTTGATTCAATTGTAATGTTGTGATATATGATTATGAATTGCCTATGTTGAAATCGCATGATTGATGTTTGATTATTACTAATGTGAATTGTATGTCATATGTTTGAATATATGACTTGTTGGTGCTTGTTTGGTGAAAATTGAGGATCATGATGATGATTGAACTATATATATATGATTGGGTGTTTGGTGAACTTAATTTGGTGTTTGGATTTGAAAAATTCTGATTTTGGAAGCCCCTAGGCGCCTTGGGCGCCATATGCATGGTTGCTGTTTTTCTGCGCCTCAGTCATGGGCGCCAGGCGCCCAGCCAGTGTGCCTGCGCCAGTTTCTCTAGTTCTGTTGCCACTGTGTTGCTGTTTCTGTTGCCACTGTGTTGCTGTGTCTGTTGCCACTGTGTTGCTGTTCCTGTTGCCACTGTGTTGCTGTTTCTGTTGCCACTGTGTTGCTGTTTCTGTTCCCACTGTGTTGCTGTTTCTGTTGCCACTGTGTTGCTGTTTCTGTGTCACTGTGCTGCCAGTTTTGGCACTAGGTGCTTGTGCCAAGGGCGCCAGCGCCTATGCGTGTTGCTGTTTCCTGGGCGCCATGCGCCTACGCGTGTTGCCGTTCCTGGGCGCCTAGCGCCCATGCGCCAAGAGCTGTGCTGCGCCTGTTGTGTCGAAGTGCTGAGACAGAAGCTGTCGAATTTGCTGAGACTGAAGCTGTCGAATTTGCTGAGACAGAAGCTGTCGAATTTGTTGAGACAGAAGCTGTCGAATTTGCTGAGACAGAAGCTGTCGAATTTGCTGAGATAGAAGCTGTCGAATTTACTGCGTCTCATTTTCCCCCCTATTCTGTTTTTGACGTATCTTTTGACTCGGTTATCCAAATTTGACGGTTCAAAATGCGTTTCGAAGCTAATTTCAGTGTCTATCCAAATGTTCTAATTTTATGCAAAAACGAATTATTTTAATGGTGTTTATGGGCTGAGGTGTTCAAGTGTCTAAACGGCAATTTTTATCCACTTTCCCTATGTCGTGTCAAATCATAAATTGGCCTAATTGAAAATTGGTGTTGGTGTGAGTGGTGGATTGAATTAGTGAGTGTATTATGGTGTGATTGGTGAGCAGAGGCTTCGGCCTAATTTTAAATTGGTGAGCCGATTAATGCAATGGGAGAATATGAATAAAATGGTGAGCTGAATTAAATGGTGAATTGATTGAATTGTGGTGTGTTGTGATGCATTTCCATAGTATCTCATGAAACATGTGCATTATTGGTGAGCAGAGGCTTCGGCCTAGTTTTATTTGGTGAGCAGAGTCTACGGCCTATTTGTATTTGGTGACGGATCCGACATGCATGTATCCGTGGAGTTTGGGTTGCATTTCATGCATAACCATATATTGTGTAGTGCTGCTTGGAAATGTAATGTTGATGTGATTGTTGCCATTCTTGTGAATCGGTGTGCCTGGTTTCCTTTTTCCTATGCAGTGCTTAATTCCATATGTTATTAATTATGAAAAGAGACTCACCCTACTGCTTTTATGTTGCTTCTTATGTCGGCAACGTGCAGGTAATAACGAGTAAAGGTTACCCTTATACCTTCGTTTGGTAGGAAGTGTCATGCTCTGATACGTAGCACCGGGGGACGTCTTATGCTTAAGTGTTATTGTCTTTATATTGTTAGACCATTTTTGGTGATGTATTGGTTTTGTCTTCGAACTTAATTATTATTCCGCTGCTGGTAGTGACTGTATTTAGTTGATGTGAACTAAACGGTTTTCTTGTTATGGTGCTATGTATCTTGTGGTTTTAATTGAACTATGAAAGTTGAAGTTTTTGATTTTAATGGAGTAAGTGTAGCACTCGCTTAAATTGTTTCAAAAAAAAAAACGAGAAACTATGATTTTTATTAAATAGTAAGTTTATTAGAAAAGGGGTGTTACAGTCCCTGTTGCAGAAAAAGGCGCCCTGTGCCTGGGTGCCATCCTTGGTCATGTTGCGTTTCGGTGCTGTGTTGCAGGAAACGGCGCCCTGTGCCAGGGCGCCATATCCTGGGTGTGTTGCGTTTTCGCCAGTGTTGCTGTTGGTGTCTTCCTGTGTCTGGGTGCCAAAGGCGCCTGTGTCTGGGTGTTGCGCGCTGTCTTGGCGCAGGGGCGCCATGGGCGCCAGATTTCTGTGTGTATTGCGCGCTGTGTCTTGGCGCAGGGGCGCCATGGGCGCCAGATTTCTGTGTGTGTTGCGCGCTGTGTCTTGGCGCAGGGGCGCCTTGTGTCTGTGTTGCGTTGTTGCGGTTTTCCCTGCTGGGCGCCATGGGCGCTGTGTTGCTGCCTTGTGTTGCCCCTGGGCGCCCTCCTGGGCGCCAATTCCTGCGATGTTGCATGTTGGTGTTGCCTGGGCGCCAAGGGCGCCTGTTTTCCGTGGCCGCGCCAGTTTGCTGTGTTGCGTTTTCCTGCTAGGCGCCCAGTGCCTGGGCGCCATTTTCAGGATGTTCCTCAATTTTTCCCCGGTTTTGTTTTTGACATATCTTTTGACTAGGGTGTCCGTTTTAAGTTTTTCGAAGTGCGTTGTGAAGCTTGTTCAGTTTCCTGCCGGTATATTCTACTTTAAGGTAAAAAATTATTATTTTTCTGATAGTTTCTGGGCGCCTCAATTGGCTGTCCCCGGTGGTCGTTGTTGTTGGCGTTGTAAAACTATTTCGGTGTTTTAAAACCCCTTTTTGGTGTCCTTTTTGGTGTCGTGAACTGGAGTAAAACCTTTTGGTGTAATCGGTATTCTTAGTGTCCCGGTGTCAATAATGATGTGTTGATGGTTTTGACGACAATGCCCCTAGTGGCTATTATTTTGATTGACGATGGTATTGAGGATGAATAAAAGTTGCGGTCTTATAAGTGACGATGATGCCATAAAGGCTATTAGCGATGATGATATTAATAATGGTGAATGTTAGTGGCAATGATATGTGTGATGATAACCTGACAGGTGATGTGCCTTTTATTGGCAAATTGGGAAGTGATGGGTCACTAAGTTGATTGTGATTGTATGTGACTGTCTCCGGTGCATATCATGGTGCTTCATACATCTCATGTGCATAAACAAGTGACGATGACTCCATAAAGGCTATTTAGTGACGATGATGCCATAAAGGCTATTTAGTGACGATGATGACAGGTACCACATGCATACGCCCGTTGTGGTGGGTTGCACTTCATACATGTTTACGACATTGTGATGACTTGCAGTGATGACTGATTTGATGTTGCGATGTGGTTTATATAGCGTTGTAGCTCTAGCATAATACTTATCATATGCACTATTATATTGTTAGATGAACTCTGTAACACCCAAAATAATTTAATTAATTATTTGATTAAATTATTTAGGTATTACATTGATATAATTTTATTAAATTATTAATATAGTGATTTATTTAAATGAAGGGAGTAGTATCCGGTAATTACAGAGCGGTAAGATTGGCCCAAGAGCCCAAGCCCATTGACTTAGGCTCCTAGGCGCTAGGGATTGATGCAATTCGCATCATTTGAGGAAAAAAGAAAGAAAACGGCGTGAAGAGAGAAGAGAGAGTGCGATCGGCACAAAGAGAGAGAAGAAGGAGAGAAGCTCGGTTGCTGTGGTTTCTGGGTGTTCCCGTGGAGAGATCATCATCTTCGGAAAATCTAAGGTAAGGGTGGGTCTTGCTTTATAATAGGGTTTATAATGGGATGTATGTGGGGGTTTAAGATTTATATCGTTCTCCTTATGATTTTGATGTTGTTTGTGGTGTATGAATGTATTGATGAAGATTTTATGCTCACTAGATGTTTGTTGAAAAGTATGTGATTTGTTAGATGTATGTGAGGATTGGAATGCATGCTAAGTGCTCGATAAAACGTGTATTTGATGATGTTAGAATGAATACGTGATGTTTGAAATTATTGTTGGTGATTGAACACAAGAAAGTCTAGAAAAATTAGTGTTTTGATGTTGTCATGGTCGTACATGCGGTGTTTGATAAATTTGGTTGCGTCGTTGTTCAAGTCCTAGGCGCCACGAGCGCCATTGTTGTTGCCATTGTCATGTGTTGTTGCTGAAATTCTGGGTCTGGGCGCTGGATCCCCTCTGTGTGTTGTGCTGTTATGGCGCTGGGCGCCATTTGCTGGGCGCCGGATCCCTCTGTGTGTTGCGCTGTCTTGGCGCAGGGGCGCCATGGGCGCTGGATCCCTGTTGTGTTGCGCTGCTGTCTTGGCGCAGGGGCGCCATGGGAGCTGGATCCCTGTTGTGTTGCTTCTGTGGCTTGGCGCAGGGGCGCCATGGGTGCCGGATCCCTATTGTGTTGCTGCTGTGTCTGGGCGTGTTCCTGTTGTGTTGCGTTGTGTTCCCTGTTGTCTGGGCGCTGTAACACCTCGATAAATTCTAGTATATAGAATCACCGAAATGCACTAAATGGCATACATCAGAGTAACTTCATGTTATTGAAATATTGAACACATCTAAAATTTTCGATAATACATATCAATTGGTTCTCTGAACCTCATACACTTCCCGAAAATGCTCAAGTTTCACAACTTAAGATTTTTACAATATCCTAGTGTTCAATACTCAAAACATAAAGTAGCGGAAACGATTTTACAACTTAACATCAAAAGTTATACAATCGGAACATAGAAACAATAAACGGGACAAAGGTCCGAAACATGAAACTAGGTCTTCAATGACTCCACGAATCACATCAGCTAACCGTGCTTTATCGCCTTTGCTTTTCCCTGTTTCTTTGTAAAAACCACAAATATGAAGGGTGAGATAAACATTATCTCAGTGAGTCCTATCGAGACCCCTTACTACTCTAGCGGTTCATTATGCCTTGTTTTGAACTCGTGGTCCTAAAAAGCAACCACGTGGAAATACATTTAGTTCATGTAACCTTCATGCTCATGGCCCTCCTAAGCGACACATGAAGCATGCAATCTTTGTTCCATGTTTTTAGCATAACACCTCAGTCTACCTATTTTATAGGCATCTCTTGACTTTGGTGAACCCATCCCGCTATTTCTAGTGGGGGAAACATTCTTGAGTCTAGGTTTTAGGGCTCATGACTTCCCCTCCCCTAGTATGCTAACCTCTTAGGGTCGTCACCCTTTTTCCTCTTGTATTTATTATACATTTTCAGTCTGTGTACCCGCAATGGGCTGTTAGTCATTTCAGTCAAGTACCATATACCATAACAGTCAATTACAGTGTATAATATTAGTCAAATACCGTGTATTATTATCATTCTGGACATATGCACTCTCGCGTTCTCTAAGTGCGATTTTCCATCTTATTCATAACACACAAACTTTCTATCGAACATGTTCAATCTCATACCATTGTTACCTTTACGTTGTTGTGGAACCTTGGGGAATGGATTAGGAGAGGATTGGAATCATTTGGAATGGACAAGACGGTACTTGGAAATTGAAGGTCAGAAAGTCTCACACGGCCCGTGCGTGTAGACGCACGACCCGTGCGGGGTTGAACAGTTTGTAGAAGATTTCCAGAAAGATACGCACGACCCGTGCGACTAAGCGCACGATCCGGGCGTTATCCATTAAATTTGTAGAGAATTCCAGAGGCATACGCACCACCCGTGCGACTAGGCGCACGATTCGTGCGTGTTTTAAAAATCCAGTTCTTGTCGTATCAGACGGAGGCGCACGACCCGTGCTCGTATGCACACGATCCGTGCGTCTCTATCAGTTTTCCAGAAAACAGACTTTTTCATGAGTTTTTCCATTCCGTTCCGATTCCAAAATCCCTTCCGATCGAGACCCAAACATGAACACATACATTATATCAGTATAGTACAGCAGACATATACCATTCAATTCAGCACATTTCAACAATCAAAACATAACTTGTTATAAAAAGTCACTGTTTTTAGAAAAGCGGTTTTCGAAAAGGTGGAGACTCCGAAAATACACACATTCCCTAAGCGAGTTATAGAACTCACCTATCGTGATGAAAATCACGCAAACACCGAGACTCTGAGAACTCAACCGCTCCAAAACCACGAACTCTCTTCGAACATCGCTCCAACAACGAACTCAACTACTCCAAATCGCTTGGACAGCAGTTGATTTCGAATCCTAGCTACCCAAACAACTTCAACAGCAATTGTGGCAAGAAAATGAGTCTTGGTACTGAATAATGGGCTCTAGTAAGGACATGCAAACTATTTGGAGCATCAACACTCCATTTTTGAGCTTGGAGCTTCAAAGGTGTACAAATGGTGATTTGTGATGAAGGGGATTGATAGGAGATTTCTTGGTATCAGTGTATAGAGGAAGAAGAATAATGAACAATGGTGGTTTCAGATTCAACATGCATGAACAATGGAGGTAGGACCCCTCCTCTTTCTTCTCCACTCTCTCTCTCTCGAATTCTCTCCTCCTCCTCCCTACTTCTTGCTGATTTTCAGAATGAGGGAAAAATGAAAGGGGTGGGAGTGAGGGAGTTGACTTAGTCAGCTGAAGCCTCATTTAATGAGGTGAAAGGACCAAAATACCCCTACTCTCTAACATTCTCTTAAATCACTCCTAACACCACACTAATCCCATAACTCACTAACTTAACATAATATTGGAATTATGCACAACTATAATTTATTTATTCCAAACATCACATAATTAATGCAAATTAATCAACTTAACCTCTTGCTAATTTAATTAATCTAATTAGCTAATTAGGGAATGTTACACAAGGGCGCCAGTTCCTGATGTGTTGCCTGCTGGGCGCCAGTTCCTCCCTGGGCGCCAGTTCCTGCCTGGGCGCCAGTTCCCTGCTGTTGGGCGCCAGATCCTGCTGTGTTGCCTAGGATGTTGCTGTTTTTGTTTCTGGCATATCTTTTGACTCGGGAGTCCAATTTAAACGATTCAAAATGTTTTGGAAAGCTTATTCAGAGGCCTAGCTGAATATTCTAATTTCAGGCAAAATGATATATTTTTCTGGAAATGGTTGGCTGTTGAGTGTTACTGTTTTAGAACAAAAAGAATGTCGTCGTCTCAAATCTTTTTGGAAAATTGTCGCTTGTCTCCGGTATTATGAAAAATCCTCGTGTCTCAATTGTCTTGGAAAATTGTTGTCATCTTGGTGATTTTGGTGCGCCCCGTGTGGCTGTGTTGCCACCGGGCGCCAGTTCGAGCTGTTTTGGCGCCCTGTTGCTGCCTGGTTGTGTCTTGGGTACTGTGTTGTGTTGTGAGTTGCTGCTGGGCACCAATCTTGTGCTGCCATGTTGATGTTAATGACGAAGGGTCTACTGACCAAATGATAATGACGTTGTTAATGACGATGGGCCTAATGGCCAAATGATGATGATGATATGGATGACGTTGTTGTTGTGATGACTTTGATCTGTTGGATTGTTCATGAAGTCGCATGCATTACGTATGCATATATATTGACGATGTAAGGTTTCGGCCTTCGAGCTATTGACGATGATGATGCTCAAATATTGACGATGTGCCCAATGGCAAATTTATTGACGATGATGGTACCACATGCATATGCCCCATGTGGGTTGCATTTCATACATTTATTCATATCATTGGTGATATTACCATAGTTGCTATATGTGGTTGTTATAGAGGTATATATGTTGATATTGTTGTGATATATATATATATATATATATATATATATATATATATATATATATAAATATGGATGTTGTTGTTATATGTGGTTGATGTAGTTCATTACTCTGGCATATTGCCTATTATGAACTTTATTACACTGTTTGAGACTCACCCCTTATGTTGATTATTACCCTACAGGTAACCGTATGTGAAGGCTTATAATCCTTCATCCCTTGAGTTAGTCGTTGCTCTGATACGTAGCACCTGGGGGGCGAACACTAGCTATTAGTTGTTATTTTACATGACACTATTGGGTAATTTGTATTGATGTTGTTACAACAATGTTTTTGAAACTGTTCCCTTTTATTCCGCTGCGTGATGACGAAGTCCTTGTTATGTGGACTAAACCGTTTATTTTTGAGGATTTTCCCCACTTGTTATGTGCCACGTATCATGTTTGAATTATAAGTGAAATTGTTACCAATTGTTGACGTTATTTGAAGTAAACGTAGCATCCCTTTTTGGATGTATCAAAAAAATGATTTTTAAACTCTGATAATCTTTATTATAAATTGCCGGGTAGAAATAGGGTGTTACATTAGTGGTATCAGAGCAAAAGTTCGGTCTGTCCGACCAACTTGTCCAGTCGTAGTGTCAACTGACAATGGTGTGTTGTCAGTTACATCTAACTGTTGTTTGTTTTGTAGCAAGTGAGTTGAAATGACTGGGAGGATCGATGCTGCTGCTGTTGTTGGGCTGCTGCTGATTGTTGTAGGAGATTGTGTGTTGGTTATAGGCAGCTGATTAAGGTGACGATTAAGAATAAGTATCCGCTTCCGAGGATTGATGATTTGATGGACCAGTTGGTGGGTGCTAAGGTGTTTAGCAAGATTGATCTGCGTTCGGGTTATCATCAAATTAAGGTGAAAGACGAAGATATTCAGAAGAAGGCCTTCAGAACTAGATATGGGCACTATGAGTATTCTGTGATGCCGTTCAGTGTTACCAACGCGCCGGGAGTATTTATGAAATACATGAATCGTATTTTTCATACTTACTTAGATCGGTTCGTGGTGGTGTTTATTGATGATATTCTGGTGTATTCTAAGGCAGAAGAAGAACACGCAGAGCATTTGAGAGTAGTGCTGGAAGTGTTGAAAGAAAAGAAGATGTATGCGAAGTTGTCTAAATGTGAGTTCTGGCTGAATGAGGTGAGTTTCCTTGGGCATGTTATTTCTGGTAGTGGTATTGCTGTGGATCCGGCCAAGGTAGATGCTGTGTTGCAATGGGAGAGCCCAAAGTCAGCTACTGAGATTAGAAGCTTTTTGGGGTTGGCTGGTTATTATAGAAGGTTCATCGAAGGTTTCTCTAAGCTAGCCCTTCTGTTGACTCAGTTGACTTGTAAGGGAAAGGCTTTTGTTTGCGATGCTCGGTGTGAGGAGAGCTTCAATGAGTTGAAGAAGAGGTTGACGACGTCTCCTATTTTGACTTTGCCCGGTTCGGACCAACCATTTGTGGTGTATTGTGATGCTTCCAAGATGGGTTTGGGAGGTGTGCTTATGCAGGATGGTAAGGTAGTAGCTTATGCGTCTAGACAATTGAGGACCCATGAGAAAAACTACCCTACGCATGATTTGGAGCTAGCTGCAATTTTCTTTGTGTTGAAGATCTGGAGGCACTATCTTTATGGTACTAGGTTTGAGGTGTTTAGTGACCATAAGAGCTTGAAGTACTTGTTTGATCAGAAGGAGTTGAATATGAGGCAGAGACGTTGGTTAGAATTGTTGAAGGACTATGATTTCGGCTTGAACTATCATCCGGGCAAAGCTAGTGTCGTGGCTGATGCTTTGAGCCGAAAGTCTTTGCATATGTCGGAGATGATGGTCAAAGAGTTAGAGTTGATTGAGGAATTCAGAGATCTAAGTCTGGTTTGTAGGACGACACCTCAGAGTGTCAAGCTGGGGATGTTAAGGATCGATAATGATTTTCTGGGCAGCAGCAGAGAGGCTCAGAAATCAGATGCTAAGTTGGTGGATTTAATGAATAGGATTGGTCAATCTGAGAATGAAGATTTCAAATTGGATTCCCAAGGTGTATTGAGATTCAGGGATAGGATTTGTATTCCTGATGATGTAGAGATGAAGAGAGTGTTTCTTGAGGAGAGTCATAGAAGTAAGTTGAGTATTCATCTGGGGGCTACAAAGATGTACCAAGATCTGAAGAAGTTGTTTTGGTGGCATGGTATGAAGAGGGATGTAGCACAGTTTGTGTATGCCTGTTTGACTTGCCAGAAGTCAAAGGTTGAGCATCAGAAACCTGCAGGGTTGATGCAACCATTGGATATTCCAGAATGGAAGTGGGACAGCATTGCGATGGATTTTGTGACAGGATTGCCTCATACTGCGAAAGGGTATGATGCGATTTGGGTGATTGTTGATAGGTTAACAAAATCGTCCCATTTTGTCCCTATTAATGTAACACCCCGATAAATTCTAACATATAGAATCACCGAAATGCACTAAATGGCATACATCAGAGTAACTTCCTGTTATTGAAATATTGAACACATCTAAAACTTTAGATAATACATAATAACTGGTTCTCTGAACCTCATAACCTTCTGAAAATGCTTAAGTTCCAAAACTTAAGACTTGTACATATCCTGGTGTTCAATACTCAAAACATAAAGTAGCGGAAACGATTTTACAACTTGACAATGAAAGTTATACAATCGGAACATAGAAACAATAAACGGAACAAAGGTCTAAAACATTAAACTAGGTCTTCAATGACTCCAAGAGTCACACCAGCTAACCATGCTTTACCGCCTTTGCTTTCCCCTGTTTCTCTGTAAAAAACCACAAATATGAAGGGTGAGATAAACATTATCTCAGTGAGTCCTATCGAGACCCCTTACAACTCTAGCGGTTCATTATGCCTTGTTTTGAACTCGTGGTCCTAAAAAGCAACCACGTGGAAATACATTCAGTTCCTGTAACCTTCATGCTCATGGCCCTCCTAAGCGACACATGAAGCATGCAATCTTTGTTCCATGTTTTTAGCATAACACCTCAGTCTACCTATTTTATAGGCATTCTCTTGACCTTTTGGTGAACCCATCCCGCTATTTCTAGTGGGTGAAACAATCTTGAGTCTAGGTTTTGGGGCTCATGACTTCCCCTCCCCTAGTATGCTAACCTCTTAGGGTCGTCACCCTTTTTCCTCTTGTATTTATTATACATTTTCAGTCTGTGTACCCGCAATGGGCTGTTAGTCATTCCAGTCAAGTACCATGTACCATATCAGTCAATTTCAGTGTATAATATCAGTCAAGTACCGTGTACCATATCAGTGAATTACAGTGTATAATATTAGTCAAGTACCGTGTGTTATTATCATTCTTTGACATTTGCACTCTCGCGTTCTCTAAGAGCGGTTTTCTATTTTATTCATAACACACAAACTTTCTATCGAACATGCTCAATCTCATATCATTGTTACCTTTTCATTATTGTGGGACCTTGGGGAATAGATTAGAAGAGGATTGGAATCATTTGGAATGGATAAAAAGGTACTTTGAAATTGAAGGTCAGAAAATCTCACACGGCCCGTGCGTGTAGGCGCACGACCCGTGCTTGGTTGAACAGGTTATAGAAAATTCCCAGAGAGATACGCACGACCCGTGCGACTATGCGCACGATCCGTGCGTTACCCACAAAATTTACAGACAGTTTCAGAAAAATACGCACGACCCGTGCGACTAGGCGCACGATCCGTGTGTGTTTTAAAAAACCCAGTCCCTGTCGTATCAGAGGGAGGCGCACGACCCGTGCTCGTAGGCACACGATCCGTGCGTCTCTATCAGTTTCCCGAAAACAGGTTTTTCATGTATTATTCCATTCCATTCCGATTCCCACTTCCCTTCCGATCGAGGCCCAAACTCAAACACGCATTAAAACACAATATTATAGCAATCCAATCCAGCACGCCCAACAATAAATCAAGAAATTCATAGTTCAATCACAAGTTTTGGGGAAAACGGTTTTTCAATAAATTCTTCCGATACCAGAAGCGAGTGACCATAATTTTTGAAAGGAAAGACTCGAAAACACGAACACATTCCCTAAGCGAGTTATAGAACTCACCCGAAGTGATGAAAATCACTCAAACGACGAATCTAGCAGTTGACGTGTTAGGATAGCCTCACGAACCGTCTCCGGCTCGCTCCAAAAACTGAACCCGAACTTCCCAAGGACCTATGATTCGAACTCAGCAACTCAATTAAGCTTCAAATAGATTTGTTGCTTGGATTTGGGCTTTTGGTACTGAATGTGGGACTACAACAAGGACATGCAACTATTTGGAGGATCAACACTCCATTTTTGAGCTTGGAGCTTCAAAGGTGCAAAAATGGTAACTTGTGATGGAGAGGGTGGATGGGTGATTTTTGGGCATCAATGTATAGAGGAAGAAGAATGATGAACATTGGTGGTGTTGGATTCAACATGCATGTAGGAATCAATGGGCTGTCTTCCCTCCTCTCCTCCTCTTTCTCTCTCGAGTTCTCTCTTTCTCCTCCTTACTTCTTGCTGAATTTCAGAAAATGAGGGAATGAAACATGTTGTAGTGTTTTGGGTCAGCTGAAGGGTAGTCACTTAAGAATGAGAAAAGACTCTTCTACCCTCCCTCATTAGCATCTCATCTAACTCACCACTAATTTAACACCTACACTCAAGTCTCCACACTTAGCATAATTTACTAATTATGTTTAATCAAAATGTTACTTATCTATTTGATCCATGATACAATTTCATAATTAGAATAATTATGCTCATTAGTCAACTTAACCTTGTGTTAATTTAATTAATTCTAATTAGCTAATTAGGGGATGTTACAATCACCCCAACTTCTAAAATTTTGTCCTCAAAATTGACAAAACATACCTTACTCGAACAAATACGGATATTTCTCCCGCAAGCGCTCCTCTACTTCCCATGTCGCTTCGTCAGGTGACACACCGTCCCAAAGCACCTTGACAATAGGAATTGACCTCGTCCGGAGCGTTTTCTCGCCACGTTCGATGATCCTGATTGGGGTAGGATGATAAGATAGATCCGGTCTGATGTCAATCGCTTCATGGCTCAAAGGTTGATTCGGATCATGAACATATTTCCTTAGCTGCGATACATGAAACACATCATGTAGTCTGGACAATTCTGGAGGTAAGGCAATGCGATATGCTACCGGCCCAACTCGCTCGATAATCTGGAAGGGTCCGACATACCGAGGACTGAGCTTCTTTGCTCGCAAAGCAATACCGGTCCCAATGGTTGGAGAAAGTTTCAAAAAGACATGATCTCCTTCTTCGAATTCTAGCGGCCTTCTCCTCTTATCCGCATAACTCTTTTGCCGACTCTGCGCGGCTTTCATCCTTTCTCTGATTTGACGGATCTTCTCCGTAGTCTCCCGGACTAAATCTGGTCCCAACAATCTCTGCTCACCTACATCCCACCAACACAATGGTGTTCTGCACTTCCTTCCATACAATGCTTCATATGGAGCCATTCCGATACTAGAATGATAACTGTTGTTGTATGAGAATTCCACCAATGGAAGGTGATCCTCCCATCTGCCTCCACTATCGAGTACACAAGCTCTCAACATATCCTCCAATGTCTGGATTGTCCTCTCAGTCTGCCCGTCTGTCTGAGGATGGTAAGCAGTGCTAACACACACTTTTGTTCCCAACGCCATGTTCAATGCTCTCCAAAATCGAGATGTAAACTTGGGATCTCGATCACAGATGATACTTGTAGGGATTCCATGCAACTTAACAATATTCTTGAGATATTCATCTGCTAACCTAGCAACCTTGTGAGTCGAACGCACTGGAATAAAATGAGCGGACTTGGTCAGGCGATCCACCACTACCCAAATAGAATCATTTCCGGTTTGGGACCGCGGCAATCCCATGACAAAATCCATAGATATGCTTTCCCATTTCCATTCAGGTACATTCAACGGTTGTAACTGGCCGCCTGGCTTCCGGTGCTCTATCTTAACCTTTTGACACGTCAAGCATCGAGACACAAACTCTGCTATATCCACTTTCATACCTGGCCACCAGTACAATTGCTTCATATCTCGATACATCTTGGTAGACCCAGGATGTATTGAGAACTGACTCTTATGAGCTTCTTCTAAAACTTGCCTCTTCACATCTTCATCATTCGGCACACAGATTCTGCCATCAAAACAAATTACGCCATCACCGTCTTCGGTGTAGTTCGGCAATCTCTTCTGCGCTTGCAGCTCTACATCACCTTCTTGGGCTGAGCGAATTAGATTCCTCAATGAACTTGAAATCTGAATGTGACTCAACACCAACCTGTTCCTTCTTGTCTTAACTCTCAAATTGAGGTCTCTGAATGATTCCAACAATGACATCTCGTGCATCATCAGCTTTGCAGTATGGATAGACTTTCTGCTTAAAGCATCGGCAACAACATTAGCCTTACCAGGATGATACTTCAATTCGAAATCATAATCCTTCAGGAATTCTACCCATCTCCTCTGCCTGTTGTTCAACTCCTTTTGGTCAAATAAATACTTGAGACTTTTGTGGTCACTAAAGACTTCGAAACGAGACCCATACAGGTAATGTCTCCAAATCTTTAGGGCAAACACAATCGCCGCCAACTCTAAATCATGAGTCGGGTAATTCTCTTCATGTGGCTTCAACTGCCTGGAGGCATAAGCAACCACTTGTTGATTCTGCATTAGGACACATCCTAAACCCTTACCAGAAGCGTCGCAATAGATTTGGAATCCTACTGACGGATCAGGAAGAATCAGGATAGGTGCAGAAGTCAAACGACCCTTCAATTCCGTGAAACAATTTTCACAGTCAGAGTCCCAAACAAACGGCTGACCCTTGCGAGTTAACCGAGTGAGTGGAAGAACCAACTGGGAAAATCCTTGAATGAATCTTCGATAGTACCCAGCTAATCCTAAGAAACTTCTTACCTCAGTAACCGTAGACGGCTGCTCCCAGTCTACCACAGCTTCGATCTTACTGGGATCCACAGCAACACCTGTCCTAGATATTACGTGGCCCAGAAACTTAACTTCTGGCATCCAAAAATCACATTTGGACGGCTTAGCATACAACTTCTTCTCTCGGAGTACGTTCAGAACAATTCGGAGATGTTGCACATGCTCCTCAATCGTCTTAGAGAACACCAAGATATCATCGATGAACACTACCACAAACTGATCCAGATAAGGATTAAAAATTCGATTCATATAATCCATGAATACAGCTGGAGCATTGGTCAAACCGAAGGGCATCACTACGAATTCATAGTGTCCATATCTCGTACGGAAAGCGGTCTTCGGGACGTCCAAAGCTCGAACCCTGATTTGGTGATAACCGGACCTTAAATCAATCTTTGAAAATACAGAAGCTCCCCTCAACTGATCTAGCAAATCATCAATTCTCGGTAGAGGGTACTTGTTCTTGACGGTCACCTTATTCAACTGACGATAATCGATACACAATCTCATACTTCCGTCCTTCTTCTTGACAAGCAACACTGGAGCACCCCATGGTGAGGCACTCGGCCGGATGAACCGTTTGGAAATTAGCTCTTCCAGTTGAACTTTCAGTTCCCTCAACTCTAATGGCGACATTCTATACGGGGCTATAGAAATAGGTCCAGTGCCCGGAACCAACTCTATAGAAAATTCCACCTCACGATCCGGAGGAAACGAAGGAACTTCATCGGGAAACACATCAAGAAATTCATTAACAACTTGCACAGAAGATAAATCCTGACCTGTCTCAGTGGATGCAGACAGCATCATGACGTAAGCTTCCGCGCCTTGGAATAGATAGTTACTGGCCGATGTGAAAGAAATAACAGCTTCAGAATTTGGCGGTTGTAGCTCCACTGATTCGGAGGCAAAACCGATAGTTCGATGGAAGCAATCTATAGTCACATGGTTGGCCGTCATCCAACTCATTCCTAGGACGACATCCATGCCCTTCATTGGTAAACAAATGAAGTCTACTACAAAATTCCTGTCTCCTATGGATAGAAGACAATTTTCACATATCGCTTGAGTCTGAACACTACCTTCAGCAGCAGTCTTAATGGAGATTGGTTGAGGCAAGGGAGTTAAAGCCAATCCCAACCGTTCGGCACAAACTTTTGATATAAAACAATGAGTCGCACCTGAATCATATAAAATACTAACGGAGTTATTAAAAAGAGATCCCATACCCCTTAGTAGATTATCTGACGGTGTGACCTTCTGGGCGTCTAAGGTGTAAACTCTCCCATGAGTTGTAGTAGCAGCAGGGTTACTTCCTTGACTCTTCTCTTTCTCTGGGCAGTCCCGTGCAAAATGGCCGTCTTTCTTGCAGAAATAACACTGGTTGGATCCCATCTGGCACTTACCCTGATGGTACTTTCCACAGTTGGAACATGTACTGAATTTTGAGGAGTTCGATGACTGAACCTGTTTCCCTTTGTTGTAGTTGTGTCTGGGACCCGTCTGATGGTTAGATGATCCAACATTCTTCTTATTCTGATGGAATACTTTTCTGCTTGCATATAACCTCTTCAAGTCACTCTCAGCTATGTGTGCTTGTTGAACCATGGCAGCATAGTTAGTATAGGCAAAAGAACTCAAACTCTGAGCAATGTCTTCCCTTAGCCCATACTTGAACCTTTCGGTTTTCCACTTGTCATTGGGAGCATACCCGGCCAAACCGAAGAATTGATATAACTCTTCAAACTTAGCCGCGTACTGACCCACAGTTGAACTTCCTTGAGTGAGAGTCAGAAACTCGTTCTCCTTGTCGAACCTCATGGCTGTCGGAAAGAACTGCTCCAAAAATACCTGCTTGAAATGTTCCCAAGTCTGGGGAGTACCCAGAGTCACCATCATGGCTTTGGCATTAGTCCACCAGTTGTTAGCTTCTCCTTTCAGCATATGAGTTGCCAATCTCAACTTGTCATCATCAGTTACTTGCATAGCTACGAAGATCTTCTCTATATCATCTAGCCAATGCTGAGCTTCCATAACATCCGGTCCTCCTCGGAACTCAGACGGCTTCATTTTCAGGAATTCAGAAAAAACCCTCCTTGGGTCAGCTTGAGGCTCAGGGACTTGCTGGGGCTGAGCTTGAGCATTCTGTTGCATCTGCAGCATATCTTCCATCATCTTCTGTTGCCTCTCGATCACGTTCTGCATCCATGCAGAATGCGGATCAACTGGTGGGGTATTCCTCGATCCTCCTGCCATAATTCTGCAAATGATACACCAAGTATTAAGTTGATCAGTCTCAATGTCTCTTAGTATCACAAGAAGCAAGATAGCAGAGTTACTCGAGGGATAAAACCACCCTAACTGTCTAAGCCCGACTAGGTCGAACTGCTCTGATACCATAATGTAACACCCCGATAAATTCTAACATATAGAATCACCGAAATGCACTAAATGGCATACATCAGAGTAACTTCCTGTTATTGAAATATTGAACACATCTAAAACTTTAGATAATACATAATAACTGGTTCTCTGAACCTCATAACCTTCTGAAAATGCTTAAGTTCCAAAACTTAAGACTTGTACATATCCTGGTGTTCAATACTCAAAACATAAAGTAGCGGAAACGATTTTACAACTTGACAATGAAAGTTATACAATCGGAACATAGAAACAATAAACGGAACAAAGGTCTAAAACATTAAACTAGGTCTTCAATGACTCCAAGAGTCACACCAGCTAACCATGCTTTACCGCCTTTGCTTTCCCCTGTTTCTCTGTAAAAAACCACAAATATGAAGGGTGAGATAAACATTATCTCAGTGAGTCCTATCGAGACCCCTTACAACTCTAGCGGTTCATTATGCCTTGTTTTGAACTCGTGGTCCTAAAAAGCAACCACGTGGAAATACATTCAGTTCCTGTAACCTTCATGCTCATGGCCCTCCTAAGCGACACATGAAGCATGCAATCTTTGTTCCATGTTTTTAGCATAACACCTCAGTCTACCTATTTTATAGGCATTCTCTTGACCTTTTGGTGAACCCATCCCGCTATTTCTAGTGGGTGAAACAATCTTGAGTCTAGGTTTTGGGGCTCATGACTTCCCCTCCCCTAGTATGCTAACCTCTTAGGGTCGTCACCCTTTTTCCTCTTGTATTTATTATACATTTTCAGTCTGTGTACCCGCAATGGGCTGTTAGTCATTCCAGTCAAGTACCATGTACCATATCAGTCAATTTCAGTGTATAATATCAGTCAAGTACCGTGTACCATATCAGTGAATTACAGTGTATAATATTAGTCAAGTACCGTGTGTTATTATCATTCTTTGACATTTGCACTCTCGCGTTCTCTAAGAGCGGTTTTCTATTTTATTCATAACACACAAACTTTCTATCGAACATGCTCAATCTCATATCATTGTTACCTTTTCATTATTGTGGGACCTTGGGGAATAGATTAGAAGAGGATTGGAATCATTTGGAATGGATAAAAAGGTACTTTGAAATTGAAGGTCAGAAAATCTCACACGGCCCGTGCGTGTAGGCGCACGACCCGTGCTTGGTTGAACAGGTTATAGAAAATTCCCAGAGAGATACGCACGACCCGTGCGACTATGCGCACGATCCGTGCGTTACCCACAAAATTTACAGACAGTTTCAGAAAAATACGCACGACCCGTGCGACTAGGCGCACGATCCGTGTGTGTTTTAAAAAACCCAGTCCCTGTCGTATCAGAGGGAGGCGCACGACCCGTGCTCGTAGGCACACGATCCGTGCGTCTCTATCAGTTTCCCGAAAACAGGTTTTTCATGTATTATTCCATTCCATTCCGATTCCCACTTCCCTTCCGATCGAGGCCCAAACTCAAACACGCATTAAAACACAATATTATAGCAATCCAATCCAGCACGCCCAACAATAAATCAAGAAATTCATAGTTCAATCACAAGTTTTGGGGAAAACGGTTTTTCAATAAATTCTTCCGATACCAGAAGCGAGTGACCATAATTTTTGAAAGGAAAGACTCGAAAACACGAACACATTCCCTAAGCGAGTTATAGAACTCACCCGAAGTGATGAAAATCACTCAAACGACGAATCTAGCAGTTGACGTGTTAGGATAGCCTCACGAACCGTCTCCGGCTCGCTCCAAAAACTGAACCCGAACTTCCCAAGGACCTATGATTCGAACTCAGCAACTCAATTAAGCTTCAAATAGATTTGTTGCTTGGATTTGGGCTTTTGGTACTGAATGTGGGACTACAACAAGGACATGCAACTATTTGGAGGATCAACACTCCATTTTTGAGCTTGGAGCTTCAAAGGTGCAAAAATGGTAACTTGTGATGGAGAGGGTGGATGGGTGATTTTTGGGCATCAATGTATAGAGGAAGAAGAATGATGAACATTGGTGGTGTTGGATTCAACATGCATGTAGGAATCAATGGGCTGTCTTCCCTCCTCTCCTCCTCTTTCTCTCTCGAGTTCTCTCTTTCTCCTCCTTACTTCTTGCTGAATTTCAGAAAATGAGGGAATGAAACATGTTGTAGTGTTTTGGGTCAGCTGAAGGGTAGTCACTTAAGAATGAGAAAAGACTCTTCTACCCTCCCTCATTAGCATCTCATCTAACTCACCACTAATTTAACACCTACACTCAAGTCTCCACACTTAGCATAATTTACTAATTATGTTTAATCAAAATGTTACTTATCTATTTGATCCATGATACAATTTCATAATTAGAATAATTATGCTCATTAGTCAACTTAACCTTGTGTTAATTTAATTAATTCTAATTAGCTAATTAGGGGATGTTACAATTAACATCACGTATCCTGTGCCTAGGTTGGCAGAGATCTATATCCGAGAAGTTGTGAAGCTTCACGGAGCTCCTAGTAGTATTGTTTCAGATAGAGATCTGAGGTTCACTTCAGAGTTCTGGAGAAGTTTGCATGAGAAGTTGGGATCAAAGTTGAGGTTGAGTTCAGCCTATCATCCTCAGACAGATGGTCAGTCAGAGAGGACTATTCAGTCATTGGAGGATTTGTTGAGAGCTTGTGTTCTGGAGCAGGGAGGTTCGTGGGATTCCTACCTTCCATTGATAGAGTTCACATACAACAACAGCTACCATTCTAGTATTGGGATGGCACCTATCGAAGCGTTGTATGGTCGGAAGTGTAGAACCCCATTGTGTTGGTATGAGTCTGGTGAGAGTGTGGTTCTTGGACCGGGAATTGTTCGTGAGACAACTGAGAAGGTTAAGTTGATCCGGGAAAAGATGAAAGCGTCGCAGAGTCGACAAAAGAGCTACCATGATAACCGGAGGAAGGATTTAGAGTTCCAAGCGGGTGAGCATGTGTTTTTGAGAGTCACTCCGGTGACCGGTGTTAGTCGTGCATTGAAGTCGAAAAAGCTCACTCCTCGTTTCATTGGTCCATATCAGATTTCTGAGAGAGTTGGGAATGTTGCCTATAGAGTGGCTTTGCCACCTAATCTTTCGAACTTGCATGACGTGTTTCGCGTGTCGCAACTTCGAAAGTATGTTCCAGATCCATCTCATGTGATTCACATGGACGATGTGGAGGTACGGGATAATCTCACTGTGGAGACTATGCCGGTGGGGATTGAAGATCATGAGGTGAAGGTCCTAAGGGGCAAGGAAATTGCATTAGTGAAAGTGGTCTGGTTAGGAGCTGCTGATGAGAGCATGACGTGGGAACTGGAGAGCAAGATGCGAGAGTCTTATCCGGAGCTATTTGAATCAGGTAAATTTCGAGGACGAAATATTCTAAGTGGGGGAGAGTTGTAACACCCAAAATAATTTAATTAATTATTTGATTAAATTATTTAGGTATTACATTGATAAAATCTTATTAACTTAATAATATAGTGATTTATTTAAATGAAGGGAGTAGTATCCGGTAATTACGGAGTGGTAAGATTGGCCCAAGAGCCCAAGCCCATTGACTTAGGCTCCTAGGCGCTAGGGATTGATGCAATTCGCATCATTTGAGGAAAAAAGAAAGAAAACGGCGTGAAGAGAGAAGAGAGAGTGCGATCGGCGCAAAGAGAGAGAGAGAGAAGAAGGAGAGAAGCTCAGTTGCTATGGTTTCTGGGTGTTCCCGTGGAGAGATCATCATCTTCGGAAAATCTAAGGTAAGGGTGGGTCTTGCTTTATAATAGGGTTTATAATGGCATGTATGTGGGGGTTTAAGATTTATATCGTTCTCCTTATGATTTTGATGTTGTTTGTGGTGTATGAATGTATTGATGAAGATTTGATGCTCACTAGATGTTTGTTGAAAAGTATGTGATTTGTTAGGTGTATGTGAGGATTGGAATGCATGCTAAGTGCTCGATAAAACGTGTATTTGATGATGTTAGAATGAATATGTGATGTTTGAAATTATTGTTGGTGATTGAACACATGAAAGTCTAGAAAAATTAGTGTTTTGATGTTGTCATGGTCGTACATGCGGTGTTTGATAAATTTGGTTACGTCGTTGTTCAAGTCCTAGGCGCCACGAGCGCCATTGTTGTTGCCATTGTCATGTGTTCTTGCTGAAATTCTGTGTCTGGGCGTTGGATCCCCTCTGTGTGTTGCGCTGTTATGGCGCTGGGCGCCATTTGCTGGGCGCCGGATCCCTCTGTGTGTTGCGCTGTCTTGGCGCAGGGGCGCCATGGGCGCTGGATCCCTGTTGTGTTGCGCTGCTGTCTTGGCGCAGGGGCGCCATGGGCGCTGGATCCCTGTTGTGTTGCACTGCTGTCTTGGCGCAGGGGCGCCATGGGCGCTGGATCCCTGTTGTGTTGCTGCTGTGGCTTGGCGCAGGGGCGCCATGGGCGCCGGATCCCTGTTGTGTTGCTGCTGTGTCTGGGCGTGTTCCTGTTGTGTTGCGTTGTGTTCCCTGTTGTCTGGGCGCCAAGGGCGCCAGTTCCTGCAGTGTTGCCTGCTGGGCGCCAGTTCCTCCCTGGGCACCAGTTCCTGCCTGGGCGCCAGTTCCTTGCTGCTGGGCGCCAGATCCTGCTGTGTTGCCTAGGATGTTGCTGTTTTTGTTTTTGGCATATCTTTTGACTCGGGAGTCCGATTTATACGATTCAAAATATTTTGGAAAGCTTATTCAGAGGCCTAGCTGAATATTCTAATTTCAGGCAAAATGATCTATTTTTCTGGAAATGGTTGTCTGTTGAGTGTTACTACTTTAGAACAAAAAGATTGTCGTCGTCTCAAATCTTTCTGGAAAATTGTCGCTTGTCTCCGGTATTGTGAAAAATCCTCGTGTCTCAATTGTCTTGGAAAATTGTTGTCATCTTGGTGATTTTGGTGCGCCCCGTGTGGCTGTGTTGCCACTGGGCGCCAGTTCGAGCTGTTTTGGCGCCCTGTTGCTGCCTTGTTGTGTCTTGGGTACTGTGTTGTGTTGTGAGTTGCTGCTGGGCGCCAATCTTGTGCTGCCATGTTGATGTTAAGGACGATGGGTCTAATGACCAAATGATAATGACGTTGTTAATGACGATGGGCCTAATGGCCAAATGATGATGATGATATGGATGACGTTGTTGTTGTGATGACTTTGATCTGTTGGATTGTTCATGAAGTCGCATGCATTACATATGCATATATATTGACGATGTAAGGTTTCGGCCTTCGAGCTATTAACGATGATGATGCTCAAATATTGACGATGTGCCCAATGGCAAATTTATTGACGATGATGGTACCACATGCATATGCCCCATGTGGGTTGCATTTCATACATTTATTCATATCATTGGTGATATTACCATAGTTGCTATATGTGGTTGTTATAGAGGTATATATGTTTTGATATATATATATATATATATATATATATATATATATATATATATATATATATATATATATGGATGTTGTTGTTATATGTGGTTGATGTAGTTCATTACTCTGGCATATTGCCTATTATGAACTTTATTATACTGTTTGAGACTCACCCCGTATGTTGATTATTACCCTACAGGTAACCGTATGTGAAGGCTTATAATCCTTCATCCCTTGAGTCAGTCGTTGCTCTGATACGTAGCACCTGGGGGGCGAACACTAGCTATTAGTTGTTATTTTACATGACACTGTTGGGTAATTTGTATTGATGTTGTTACAACAATGTTTTTGAAACTGTTCCCTTTTATTCCGCTGCGTGATGACGAAGTCCTTGTTATGTGGACTAAACCGTTTATTTTTGAGGATTTGCCCCACTTGTTATGTGCCACGTATCATGTTTGAATTATAAGTGAAATTGTTACCAATTGTTGACGTTATTTGAAGTAAACGTAGCATCCCTTTTTGGATGTATCAAAAAAATGATTTTTAAACTCTGATAATTTTTATTATAAATTGCCGGGTAGAAATGGGGTGTTACAAACTCACCCTTTCTGTTTGAATGTTACCCCTATGCGGTAACGTGCAGGTGATCTCGAATGAAGGCTTAGGTACCTTCGCTAGCTGAGTCTGGTCGTCTGCTCTGATACGTAGCACTCAGTGGGGAGGGAATGAACCTTAGTTCTTATGATTATTTGACTGTTGTAGTTGATGTTTTTTTGACTTTCCGCTGCGTAGATGCTGCGTTTTTACTATGTTGATTAATGAACCTTAGTTCTTATGATTATTTGACTGTTGTAGTTGATGTTTTTATGACTTTCCGCTGCGTAGATGCTGAGTTTTTACTATGTTGATTGAATTGAGCGTTTTGAGCTCACCCCAGTTGTGATGTGCTATGTATCGCATTAATATTGACGATGAACTATTTTATATTGATGCTTGATGTGGTGTGGATTTATGTGTGACATCCCGTGTGGTGAAAAATGATTTTTAAAAAGAAAAGAAACTCTGATTTTTAGTAAATAAATTACGGGTAGAAAATGGGTGTTACATTAGTGGTATCAGAGCAAAAGTTCGGTCTGTCCGGCCAAGTTGTCCAGTCATTGACAATCTAGTATTGTCGACTTATTCTAACTGTTGTTTTTGGTTGCAGCTTGAGTTGATATGGCTGGGAGGAACGACACTGCGATTGCTGCTGCTTTAGCTGCCATGGCTCAGGCCGTGCAGAATCAGCAGAATGCTGGAGAGAACGCTGGGTTTCGGAGTCTGACTACAGTCCAGAGAGAGAATCCGCCCACTTTCAAGGGCAAGTATGATCCAGACGGTGCCATGGCCTGGTTAAAGGAGATCGAGAGAATTTTTAGGGTGATGGACTGCACTGTGGAGCAGAAGGTCCGTTTTTGTACACACATGTTGGCAGAGGAGGCCGACGATTGGTGGTTGGCTACTAGGCAGAGGTTAGAGTCTGCTCAGGAGGAGGTTACTTGGGAGGTGTTCAGCAGAGAGTTTCTGAGGAAATATTTTTCGGAAGATGTCCGAGTGATGAGAGCACGAGTTCCCTAAGCATGTGGAAGGAATTCTATAAAGAAAAATATTCAGCTCCAACATTTTAGAAGCCAAAACACATCAATAAGAAGCAATCATGGAATAACTAATATTTCCTATTTTATTTTTAATTTTCGTATTTAATTTTAATTAAATAATTTTAGGTGTCTTTTGATCTTTCCTAAGTTAGTTTGTGGGTTTTAAAGGCTTGTAAAGTCATTATGATGACTAGTGGAGTTTTATTTTTATAATTATGTTTATTTACTAGGTATTGAATAATGTAAATGCACTTATCAATTTATTTGATAAATGCATGATAGTGGAAATTTATTTAGTTTATTTCAAGAGTCACTTTGGGTTTCCAAAGGTTGTGAGTTTAGCCTATAAATAGGGATCTTTTGTACTACATAAATCAGATTATGAATATGAATGAAAATTGAGTTTCCTCCATTTGTGAGAGCTTCCCTTATGTTCTTGGGTTAAAGAACCAAATTGATCTTATCAAGGCAACTTGTGGCGATCAAAATCCATGACTTATCACTCACCTTCTCATCTATTTCTTGAGTGTGGCGTCAATATCCTTCTTTTAAGTCTCATCATCAACGTGGTCTTTCCTAGTTTGCCATCATTTGGTATCAAAGCTTAGGTTCTACTCACTATTTTTTTGTTCATGATGGAGGGAAGGCAAAGGGATTATGGTATATACATTAGAGATTTTGTGATGGATCCTGCATATGTGAAATACCTTTATGAAAATGGGCTAAAAAAAGAGGCAGAAAGAGTAGAAAAGTTAGCCTTCAGAGAAAAGAAGAAGCTGAGAGAAAAAAAATTAGAGGAGAAAATAGAAAGAGTGATTGCAGAAATATTTTGTGACCATCTTTGTAAAGTCCAAGAGTCACCAACCATTCACTCTAATATTTCTTTGTCTAGTTCTAATGCTATTCAATTTACTCAAGTATCTTTATCTCCAATGGAGGTAGAAGAGGAAGTAGAGGAAGAGGCAATTTCTACTTCTGAGAGAGAACAAAAGATAATCAAAGAAATAGAGGAACTACAGAAAAATACTGTTGGTGATATTGTGAAAGATTGGAAGTTTGCAAAGGGGAAGAAAAAGAATGCATTTAAAAACCAAAGGGGAATGAAAACTTGTAGAATTTTTTTAAATAACCCTTTAGTTTATTATGTAGGTTTGGATTTGAGGACAAATCCTTTCGAAGAATGGGAGAATGATGAGAGCACGAGTTCCCTAAGCATGTGGAAGGAATTCTATAAAGAAAAATATTCAGCTCCAACATTTTAGAAGCCAAAACACATCAATAAGAAGCAATCATGGAATAACTAATATTTCCTATTTTATTTTTAATTTTCGTATTTAATTTTAATTAAATAATTTTAGGTGTCTTTTGATCTTTCCTAAGTTAGTTTGTGGGTTTTAAAGGCTTGTAAAGTCATTATGATGACTAGTGGAGTTTTATTTTTATAATTATGTTTATTTACTAGGTATTGAATAATGTAAATGCACTTATCAATTTATTTGATAAATGCATGATAGTGGAAATTTATTTAGTTTATTTCAAGAGTCACTTTGGGTTTCCAAAGGTTGTGAGTTTAGCCTATAAATAGGGATCTTTTGTACTACATAAATCAGATTATGAATATGAATGAAAATTGAGTTTCCTCCATTTGTGAGAGCTTCCCTTGTGTTCTTGGGTTAAAGAACCAAATTGATCTTATCAAGGCAACTTGTGGCGATCAAAATCCATGACTTATCACTCACCTTCTCATCTATTTCTTGAGTGTGGCGTCAATATCCTTCTTTTAAGTCTCATCATCAACGCGGTCTTTCCTAGTTTGCCATCACCGAGGGAAGAAGGAGATAGAGTTTTTGGAGCTGAAGCAAGGTGGCATGTCTGTGACTGAGTATGCGGCGAAGTTCGTGGAGTTGGCGAAGTTCTATCTGCACTATAGTGAGGCTACAGCTGAGTTCTCGAAATGTATTAAGTTCGAGAATGGTTTGAGGCCTGAAATTAAAAAGGCAATTGGCTACCAGAAGATCTGTGTGTTCGCTGACCTGATAGATAGCTGCAGAATTTTTGAGGAGGACAGTACCGCGCACTACAAAGCTGTGACTGAGAAAAAGGGCAAATTTCCGAGTCGAAGCAAGCCGTATGAGGTTCCTGCGGGTAAGAGTCATCATAGAGCTGCTGGAGGCAAAAGGGCTAGTGGGGGAGATGCTCCTGCTGGCATTGTATGTTTCAAGTGTGGCAAGGCTGGCCACAAGAGTTTCATGTGCAAATCCGATGGGAGGGTTTGTTACCGTTGTGGTAAGGAGGGTCATGTAGCGGCTGAGTGTGGGCGCAAACATGGTGTGCTTCAACTGTGGTGAGTCTGGGCATATCAGCGCGAAGTGTTCAAAGTCGAAGAAAGAAAGGTCCAGTGGAAAAGTGTTCGCATTGGCAGTAGAGGAGCCTGCAGAGAATGATGGTCTCATTAGAGGTACGTGCTACATTCATGGTACTCCTCTGAAATCTCTTATTGATACTGGTGCTACCCATTGCTTTATCTCTGTTGATTTTTGTAAAAGATTGGGCCTTGTTTTGTCTGCTATGTGTGGGGGCATGATTGTCGACACTCCTGCTAAGGGGTCGGTGACCACTTCTTTGGTGTGTTCTCTGTGTCCCTTGTCGATTTTCGGCAGGGACTTTGCCGTGGATTTTGTTTGCTTGCCGTTGAGAGGATTGGACGTAATCTTGGGCATGGACTGGTTAGAGCATAACCATGTCCATATCAACTGTCGTAGCAAATCGGTTAGTTTCGGAGAGGAAGATTCTGTTTTGTTATCCGCTAGTCAGTTGAAGAAGTTGATGAAGGAAGGAGTTCAGCTATTTTTGTTGATGGCATCGTTGTCTGCTGAGAGTCGGGCTATCATTCAAGAGTTGCAGGTGGTACGCTAATTTCCAGATGTTTTTCCTGATGAGATCCCTAGTGTTCCACCTGAGAGGGAAGTGGATTTTTCTATTGATCTTGTACCTGGTACGAGGCCTGTGTCTATGGCACCATACAGGATGTCGGCGTCAGAATTGTCTGAGTTGAAGAAGCAACTTGAAGATCTGCTTGAGAAGAAGTTTGTTAGGCCGAGTGTATCGCCGTGGGGAGCTCCTGTGTTGCTAGTAAAGATGAAGGATGGAAGCATGAGGTTGTGTGTTGACTATAGGCAGCTGAATAAGGTGACCATTAAGAACAAGTATCTACTGCCAAGGATAGACGATTTGATGGATCATTTGGTGGGTGCTCGAGTGTTCAGCAAGACTGATTTGAGATCAGGTTATCACCAGATCAAGGTGAAGGATGAAGATGTTCAGAAGACTGCTTTCAGGACGAGGTATGGGCATTATGAGTATTTGGTGATGTCGTTCGGTGTCACTAACGCGCCAGGTGTATTTATGGCATACATGAATCGTATATTCCATACTTACTTGGATCGGTTCGTGGTTGTGTTCATTGACGACATCCTGATTTATTCGAAGTCGGAGGAAGAGCATGAAGAGCATTTGAGATTAGTATTGGAGGTCCTGAGAGAGAAGAGGTTGTATGCCAAGTTGTCTAAGTGTGAATTCTGGTTGTCAGAAGTGAGTTTTCTGGGTCACATCATTTCTGGTAGTGGTATTGCTATGGATCCTTCTAAGGTTGATGCTGTGATGCAGTGGGAGAGTCCGAAGTCGGTTACGGAGATTAGAAGCTTCTTAGGGTTGGCTGGTTACTACAGAAGGTTCATCGAAGGTTTTTCTAAGTTGGCCCTTCCGTTGACGCAGTTGACTTGTAAGGGTAAGGCTTTTGTGTGGGATGCTCGTTGTGAGGAAAGTTTCCTTGAGTTGAAGAAGAGATTGACGACGTCTCTTGTTTTGACGTTGCCAAATCCGGGCGAGCCGTTCGTGGTGTATTGTGATGCTTCGAAGATGGGTCTAGGTGGCGTGCTTATGCAAGATGGGAAGGTGATTGCTTATGCGTCGAGGCAATTAAGGGTTCATGAGAAGAATTATCCAACGCATGATTTGGAGTTGGCTGCAGTAGTCTTTGTGTTGAAGATTTGGAGGCACTATTTGTATGGTTCCAGATTTGAGGTGTTCAGTGATCATAAGAGTCTGAAATATTTATTTGACCAGAAGGAGCTGAATATGAGGCAGCGAAGGTGGTTGGAATTGTTGAAAGACTATGATTTCGGTTTGAACTATCATCCGGGTAAAACTAATGTCGTGGCTGATGCTTTGAGCCGGAAGTCTTTGCATATGTCGGCGATGATGGTCAAAGAGTTAGAGTTGATTGAGGAATTCAGAGATCTAAGTCTGATTTGTAGGACGACACCTCATAGTGTCAAGCTGGGGATGTTAAGGATCGATAATGATTTTCTGGGCGGCATCAGAGAGGCTCAGAAATCAGATGTTAAGTTGGTGGATTTAATGAATGGGATTGGTCAATCTGAGAGTGAAGATTTCAAGTTGGATTCCCAAGGTGTGTTGAGGTTACGTGGTAGGATCTGCATTCCGGATGATGTAGAAATTAGGAAAACAATTCTGGAAGAGGGTCACCGAAGTAAGTTAAGTATTCATCCTGGAGCGACAAAGATGTATCAAGACCTGAAGAAGATGTTTTGGTGGCATGGTATGAATAGGGGTGTAGCACAATTTGTGTATGCCTGTTTGACTTGTCAGAAGTTGAAGGTGGAGCATCAGAAGCCTGCTGGACTGATGCAACCGTTAGAAATTCCAGAGTGGAAATGGGACGGCATCTCAATGGATTTTGTAACGGGATTGCCTAATACTGCGAAAGGGTATGATGCAATTGGGTGATTGTTGACAGGTTAACGAAATTGTCTCATTTTGTTCCTATCAGCATCACGTATCCGGTGTCGAAGTTGGCAGAGATTTATATCCGGGAGATTGTGAAGCTTCATGGAGTTCCTAAGAGTATCGTTTCAGACAGAGATCCGAGGTTCACTTCAGATTTCTGGAAGAGTTTGCAAGAGAAGTTAGGGTCTAAGTTGAGGTTGAGTTCGGCATATCATCCTCAGACAGATGGTCAGTCAGAGAGGACAATTCAGTCATTAGAAGATTTGTTGAGGGCTTGTGTTTTGGAAGAAGGAGGTTCGTGGGATTCCTACCTTCCACTGATAGAGTTCACGTACAACAATAGTTACCATTCTAGTATCGGGATGGCACCTTTTGAGGCATTGTATGGTCGGAAGTGTAGAACCCCGCTGTGTTGGTATGAGTCTGGAGAGAGTGTGGTGCTTGGACCTGAAATTGTTCGGGAGACAACCGAGAAGATAAAGATGATCCGTGAAAAGATGAAGGCTTCGCAGAGTCCTCAGAAGAGTTATCACGACAAGAGGAGAAAAGATCTAGAGTTTCAGGAGGGTGAGCATGTATTTTTGAGGGTCACTCCAGTGACCGGTGTTGGCCGCGCTTTGAAGTCGAAGAAGCTCACTCCTCGATTCATTGGTCCTTATCAGATTCCCGGGAGAGTTGGGAATGTGGCGTATAGGGTGGCTTTACCGCCAAATCTTTCGAATTTGCATGACGTGTTTCATGTGTCGCAACTTCGGAAGTACATTTCGGATCCATCTCATGTGATCCACATGGATGATGTGGAGGTGCGGGATAACCTCACGGTGGAGACGATGCCTGTGCGGATTGAAGACCATGAGGTGAAGGTGTTAAGAGGCAAGGAAATTGCATTGGTGAAGGTGGTTTGGCTAGGAGCTGCCGGTGAGAGCATGACTTGGGAGTTGGAGAGTAAGATGCGGGAGTCCTATCCAGAGCTGTTTGATTCAGGTGAGTTTTCGAGGACGAAAACATTCTAAGTGGGGGAGAGTTGTAACGCCCAAATATTTAATTAAATTATTTAATTAAATATTTAGGTATTCAATTATTTATTTATTTATTTAATTGGTATAATTAAAATTAGAAGTTATATTAAGGTGTGGTATTTCATTAGGAAGTGGTGGCACTAATTAAATTGGGCTTAAGCTGAAGGAAAGCCCGCGATCCAGGTCCACTAGCCTAGGCGCATATTTAAACCTAAAAATTAGGATTTTGGCTCATTTGTGCAAAGAAAAAAAAAGTTGCGAATTGAGAGGGAGTGAGAAGAAGAGGGGCGCGGCGCAACCAAGGAGGAAGGAGAAGCGGATCTCGCTTGTTGCTGTGTTCTGTTGGTGATTTCTCTCCAGGGTCTTCTAATCCTAATAATTAAGGTAAGGGTGAGACCTCTCTTTCACTATAATGGTGGGTATGATGGGTATTAGGGTGGGGGCTTAGACCTATGTTGCCATGATCTTGCTTGATTTGTTTGAATTGGTTGTTGATTGATGAATTAAATTGATTACGGTGGTATGAATTGCATATGTCTTATTTGGTGAATTTGGTGTGTTGCTGAAATTTTGGGTCCCTAGGGCGCCATGGGCGCCAAGTGTTGTTGCTGTCCCTGTTGCAGAAAATGGTGCCCTGTGCCTAGGCGCCATCCTTGGTCATGTTGCGTTTCGGTGCTGTGTTGCAGGAAACGGCGCCCTGTGCCTGGGCGCCATATCCTGGGTGTGTTGCGTTTTCGCCAGTGTTGCTGTTGGTGTCTTCCTGTGTCTGGGCGCCAAGGGCGCCTGTGTCTGGGTGTTGCGCGCTGTCTTGGCGCAGGGGCGCCATGGGCGCCAGATTTCTGTGTGTGTTGCGCGCTGTGTCTTGGCGCAGGGGTGCCAACGGCGCCTTGTGTCTGTGTTGCGTTGTTGCGGTTTTCCCTACTGGGCGCCATGTGCGCTGTGTTGCTGCCTTGTGTTGCCCCTGGGCGCCCTCCTGGGCGCCAATTCCTACAATGTTGCGTGTTGGTGTTGCCTGGGCGCCAAGGGCGCCAGTTTGTGTTGCTGCGCCAGTTTTCCGTGGCCGCGCCAGTTTGCTGTGTTGCGTTTTCCTGCTAGGCGCCCAGTGCCTGGGCGCCATTTTCAGGATGTTCCTCAATTTTTCCCCGGTTTTGTTTTTGACATATCTTTTGACTCGGGTGTCCGTTTTAAGTGTTTCGAAGTGCGTTGTGACGCTTGTTCAGTTTCCTGCTGGTATATTCTACTTTAAGGTAAAACATTATTATTTTTCTGATAGTTTCTGGGCGCCTCAAGTGGCTGTCCCCGGTGGTCGTTGTTGTTGGCGTTGTAAAACTATTTCGGTGTTTTAAAACCCCTTTTTGGTGTCCTTTTTGGTGTCGTGAACTGGAGTAAAACCTTTTGGTGTAATCGGTAATCTTAGTGTCCCGGTGTCAATAATGATGTGTTGATGGTTTTGACGACAATGCCCCTAGTGGCTATTATTTTGATTGACGATGGTATTGAGGATGAATAAAAGTTGCGGTCTTATAAGTGACGATGATGCCATAAAGGCTATTAGCGATGATGATATTAATAACGGTGAATGTTAGTGGCAATGATATGTGTGACGATAACCTGACAAGTGATGTGCCTTTTATTGGCAAATTGGGAAGTGATGGGTCACTAAGTTGATTGTGATTGTATGTGACTGTCTCCGGTGCATATCATGGTGCTTCATATATCTCATGTGCGTAAACAAGTGACGATGACGCCATAAAGGCTATTTAGTGACGATGATGCCATAAAGGCTATTTAGTGACGATGATGACAGGTACCACATGCATACGCCCGTTGTGGTGGGTTGCACTTCATACATGTTTACGACATTGTGATGACTTGCAGTGGTGACTGATTTGATGTTGCGATGTGGTTTATATAGCGTTGTAGCTCTAGCATAATACTTATCATATGCACTATTATATTGTTAGATGAACTCACCCTTTCTGTTTGAATGTTACCCCTATGCAGTAACGTGCAGGTGATCTCGAGTGAAGGCTTAGGTACCTTCGCTAGCTGAGTCTGGTCGTCTGCTCTGATACGTAGCACTCAGTGGGGAGGGAATGAACCTTAGTTCTTATGATTATTTGACTGTTGTAGTTGATGTTTTTATGACTTTCCGCTGCGTAGATGCTGAGTTTTTACTATGTTGATTGAATTGAGCGTTTTGAGCTCACCCCAGTTGTGATGTGCTATGTATCGCATTATTATTGACGATGGAACTATTTTATATTGATGCATGATGTAGTGTGGATTTATGTGTGACACCGGAACTCTGATTTTTAGTAAATAAATTACCGGGTAGAAAAGGGGTGTTACACTTCGTAGAGTCGTCAGAAGAGTTATCACGACAAGAGGATAAAAGATTTAGAATAACAGGAAGGTGAGCATGTATTTTTGAGAGTCACTCCAGTGACCGGCGTTGTTCGTGCTTTGAAGTCAAAGAAGCTCACTCCTAGATTCATTGGTCCTTATCAGATTTCCGGGAGAGTTGGGAATGTGGCGTTTAGAGTGGCTTTACCGCCAAATCTTTCGAATTTGCACGACGTGTTTCATGTGTCGCAACTTCGGAAGTATGTTTCAGATCCATCTCATGTGATCCACATGGATGACGTGGAGGTGCGGGATAATCTCACGATGGAGACTATGCCTGTGCGGGTCGAAGATCATGAGGTGAAGGTGTTAAGAGGCAAGGAAATTGCATTGGTGAAGGTGGTCTGGCTAGGAGCTGCCGGTGAGAGCATGACTTGGGCGTTGGAGAGTAATATGCGGGAGTCCTATCCAGAGCTGTTTGATTCAGGTGAGTTTTCGAGGACGAAAACATTCTAAGTGGGGGAGAGTTGTAACGCCCAAATATTTAATTAATTTATTTAATTAAATATTTAGGTATCCAATTATTTATTTATTTATTTTAATAGTGTAGTTATATTAACGTTTGATCAAGAGGTGTGTAATTGAATATTAGGGGATGGTGTTAGTGATCGGGCTTAAGCTGGAGGAAAGCCCGTGATCCAAGCCCACTAGCTAGGCGCATAGGTGAAGCGCCTAGGCTAGGGTTGTGCTCATTTGCGAATTTGTGTGAGAAAAATAGAGAGAGGAGTCGCGAAATAGAGAGAGGAGAAGAGAAGGAGAATTCGGCGCACCCAAGGGAGGAGAAGAAGAGGGTTTTGCACATCCAAGGAGAAGAGAGGAGCCGTGTTGCTGAGGTTTTGTTGGTGACTCGATCAAGAGAATTGGTGCTCTCCTACTATAAGGTAAGGGTGGGGTTCTTCCTTATAATGGGGTTTTATGATGGGGTTATGTGGGGATAGATCCTATGATGCCTAGGGTTTGATTTTGATGTGTAGTTTGGTGTTAGTTGAATTGTATATTGGTTGAATTGAAATTTGACATCGTTGGTGATGGTTGTGACTCAAAGGAATTGGTGATTCATTGTTGTTAGTCCTATTGCATGTTAGGTGTTCGATAAAATGTTTGTTTGGTGTTGTGATTAGCGAATTATGATGATTGGCATTGGTGATTATGAATTGATGAGCTAAATTGGTGATATGATGTGCATATGTGGTGTTTTGGTGAATTTGGTGTGTTGCTGATTTTGGGTCCCTCGTGCTGGGTGCCGTGTGTTGCGTTTCGTGTTGCTGTTTTTGGCGCCCTGTGCCTGGGCGCCGTGTCTGGCTCTGTTGCCTGGGTGTTCTTGTTGCTGTTTCTGGCGCCCAGTGCATGGGCGCCGTGTCTGGTGGGTGTGTGCGTGTGCCAGTGTGTATGTGTTGCTGTATCTGGGCGCAGGGGCGCCATGGGCGCCTGTTCCTGTGTTGTGTTGCGCGCTGTCTTAGCGCAGGGGCGCCATGGGCGATGTGTCTAGGCGTGTCTTGTGTGTGTTGCGTTTTGTTCTGGGTTGTCTGGGCGCCAAGGGCGCCATTTCCTGTTGTGTGATCTGTTGTGTTGCTGCTTGTTGCTAGGCGCCCTGCTCCTGGGCGCCAAAGCCAAGTGTGTTGCGTTTGTTGCCAGGCGCCCTGCCCCTGGGCGCCAGAGTCAGTTTTGTTGCCTGTTGCTGGGCGCCCTGCTCCTGGGCGCCAGTTTGCTGTGTTGCGTTTTCCTGCTAGGCGCCCAGTGCCTGGGCGCCATTTTCAGGATGTTCCTCAATTTTTCCCCGGTTTTGTTTTTGACATATCTTTTGACTCGGGAGTCCGATTTAGACGTTTCAAAATGTTTTTGAAAGCTTATTCAGAGGCCTAACTGAATATTCTAATTTGAGGCAAAGTGGTCCATTTTTCTGGAAAATTGTTAATCGTTGGTGTAGTCGTTAAATGGTGATGTTTTAAAAAGAAGGTTGCCGTGTCTCAAATACTTTGGAAAAATTGTCGTTTGTCTCCGGTGTTGTGAAAAATCCCCGTGTCTCAAATGTTTTGGAAAACTGTTGTCATCTTTGTGTATTGGTGTTGTTTTGGAAATTGTTGTCATCTTGGTGTCTTGGTGCTGTTTTGGAAAATTGTTATCATCTTGGTGTCTTGGTGCGGTTTGAGCTAGGTGTGAAGGCTCAAACCTTGGTGTTGTTGGAACTAGGTGTGAAGGTTCCAAGTCTTGGTGTTCCGTTGTGTCGGGTGGTTGGTGTTTTCGGTGTCGTTGTGGCTAGGTGTGAAAGCCCAACTTTGGTGATATTTGGTGATTGTTGTTGGTGTGTCATATTGTGACTAATTGGTGATTGTCTGTGTGCATTCATGGTGTCACATACAGCATACGCATTTATTTTGGTGAAGGCCTTTGGTCTTGGAGCTAGGCGTGAAAGCTCAAATTTTCTAAAATTAGTGAGCCTGGTGTGAAAGCTCAATTTTTGGTGAATTGGTGAGCCTGGTGTGAAAGCTCTCAATTTTGGTGACGCCTCTATTTACAGGCACGATTTTGGTGATTTTGGTACCACATGCATATGCCCGTTGGTGTGGGTTGCATTCATGCATTGACATGACATTTGGTGACTGATTCTGGTGTTACGATTTAGTTTGTGTTTATGATTATATGTGTGTAGTGGAATGGTAGCTATAGTTGTCGTATTCTAACATATTGCCTATCATTTTACGCTATTATATTGGAGATATCTCACCCCTTCTGTTTGAATGTTGCCCCTATGCGGTAACGTGCAGGTGATTGCGAGTGAAGGCTTAGGTACCTTCGCTATTCTGAGTCGGTGTCGTCGGTGTCCTTGCTTTGATGTGTAACACTCAAGGGGGGAATAAACGCTAAACTTTGGTTGTTGCATTTTATTTGTTTGGAGTCCATTCAGGACATTATTACTTTATGTTTTAGAACTTATTTCTTTCCGCTGCGTGGTGATGTATTTTGTTTTTGACGATGCTGTTATTTAAACTGGTGTTATGGGCTTCGACCCTTCTTGACAGGTGTTATGTATCGTATGCGGTGTTTTGAACTATCGATGAAATGTGTGACATCTCTTTTCGAAATATGAAATAAATTTTTGTAACTCTGATTTTTATCAAATAACTACCGGGTAGAAAAGGGGTGTTACAGACGGCGCCCATGGCGCCCAGACAGCAACATCAAAAACGGCGCCCATGGCTTCCATGACCAGAATTTCGATTCCAAAACATCATCAAGCACGTTCAATCATCATCAATCATGTTCAATCTTCATCAATCATGTTCAATCATCACATAAAAATTCAATACCTACAACTAGGGTCTTCTAACCTAATCACACCTAGGGTTCCATCAACCTTTCTACATAGAGCCCTTCATACACCCAATTATAGAGATAGAACCCCACCCTTACCTTAGCCTTTGGAGAACTCGAAGCCTTGCCCTAGCTCTCTCTCTCCTCTTCGCCGCGCCTCTTCTCTCTTCTCTTCTCTCCAATTCTATCTATTTTTATCCTTCTAAATGAGCAAAACCCTAACCTAATCCCTTATATGCTCATTTAGTCCTATGGGCTTTTCCTTAGCTTATGCGACTTAATCATGGGCCTCACTAATACTTCTCATTTTAATAATCCCAACCCCAACAATAGGTCCACATATACTAGCATTATTATTATTTTATTATTTTTCTACCAATTAAATTCCCAAACAATTCAATTAAATAATTAATTAAATTTTAGGGCGTTACACTAGGTGACTCAGACTCAAGGATGCCATATCATAACACGCACAACCACATATCGAATACACAAATATACTGTAGACAAAGCGTCATGTGAGCACCATTCTCACCTATTACAGGCTAGGTAGCTTATCACAATGATATCAAGTCATAGTCATACATCGCATAGTATAAAGAAGATAGTAACAACGACACAGATGTTTTACCCGCACCTTCAGTCATTCGAATCCATATAATTCTTTATATTCTTAAATCCACCGATAGTATTCATTTCTTATTCAAATATTAAAACATCAAAATATTAATATAAGTTTAATTACTAACTCTAATCCTATTATTTTCTCTTTTAATATAGCATACAATATTTTTAAACATAAAAAATTACACTACTTATTGGCTCTTTTAATCAATCCCTAAGACAACAACATTATTTTATGTTCATAATAAGTTACTCTTTCAAAAATATCAACTTATGAGTCAAGTCTCAATTCCGATACATGACAAACACGCCAAAACAATTCAATTTAATCGATTTCTACAAACATAATAACAACAATTAATCACGCATGAGTATCAGACTGGCATATCACATAGGATACTCAATTAACACTACAGCTCACGAGTTCAATAAAATCAGACGCGTATAAACAATATCCATAATAAACATATATTCAACCTTCATTATTAATCAAATGCTTCAAAACAATCTCTTCTGGCCTCATTTTATGAGGCAATATGCATATTTAATTAGGTGCTCAAGGGATTAGTTGAAATCCCTACAACCTTAATGATACCCTACAGCCCGAATATAACCCGAAGATCATCCCCCGTACCCTCAATGAAGATATCTTAATCCTACGAGAATGGAGAATACGTGAAAACAAAGCTCACGGGAACGAGAACAAAGCTGCACAATTTATGTGAATGCTTATTAGTGTAACTATTAAAAAAAGATAGTTTCAAATATTAATAGATATCACGGGAACACGTTACCGAAACGACATAGCTACGAGGGGTTCGATGACATCACCAAAACGTGCAAAGGGCCAGTGCTTCTCAAAGGTTTCGATTCGAGGAATCCAAAAACGGTTTCCGTTTCTTCCAAAGATAACTGTGCTAACGACAATCTTCAAAATACAACTCGCCTTGAGTTTTTGAGCGCGACGAATGGTGCTCCATTTGCGAAACTGAGGTCGGAAACGGATTTGGAAGATGATTTCGAGTTGGGTGGTAACTTTTCGAGTCAAACGGAAGCCAAACTAGTGAGATCAAAAAGCGAGAAGTTTAAAATGCGAGGGCTTTAGTCGAGGCTGCGTGCTCTCAAGGGAGCTTAGGGATGATGAACAGTATATTTATTATTAATAATTGGGTTAGGCACAGGGGGATGTATCTACTAATCATGGGGTGCCAAGTCAAACATTGTCTTAGTGACAAAATTTAGGGTCCCATTTTTTGTACCCCCATAAGAAGACATGATACCCCCACTAATTTTAATATCCCCAAAATACCCCTCTTATTTATTACACCTTTTGACTTTGTGGTCCCATTCTCTGTTGGGGCCCACAATTTTTGGCCGTCGGATTTACCTCTTAAAAAGGTGATCCGTTAATCATTAAATACGATTTTAACGAATTTATCTTTTTAAAATGTTAAATCCGTTGTTGAATTTTTTTAACAAACGGATTTATCATTTAAAAAGATAAATCCGTTGTTATATTTTATTCCTAACAAATGGATATATGTTAAATCCGTTATTTTATTATGAGTAACGGATTTACCTTTTGAAAAGATAAATCCGCTACACAAAAAATGCAATAACGGATTTACCTTTATAACATAAATCCGTTATTATTTAAATATGCAACTGATTTATGTTTTAAATACATAAATCTGTTTTGTAAAAAACAACAACAGATTTATGTATTTAAGACATAAATCCGTTTTGTAATTATTTTTATTTATTTAACTTTATTTAAAATGAAAGAAATATGGATACGGATGAGGAGTTGGTTTCGTTCTCGGTTGATACATCAGGGCCATTCACGGCGACAGCTGTATATTTAATTATTTTTTTATCAAATGTATGTGGATATTTAATTAATTAACTAACTCACAATTATCTATTTTGTAGCTATTTTTAACACGTGATGAGGTTGTACGTTGGGTCAAAGACGTTGGGAAAGGCATCGGAGTTGTCATTATCATCTTTAGGTCTGAGAAATCTGTAGGTAAGACGAGAGATTATAATTTGAATTTTTTTAACAAACGGATTTATCATTTAAAAAGATAAATCCGTTGTTATATTTTATTCCTGACAAACAGATATATGTTAAATCCGTTATTTTATTATGTGTAACGGATTTACCTTTTGAAAAGATAAATCCGCTACACAAAAATGCAATAACGGATTTACCTTTATAACATAAATCCGTTATTATTTAAATATGCAACTGATCTATGTTTTAAATACATAAATCTGTTTTGTAAAAAACAACAACAGATTTATGTATTTAAGACATAAATCCGTTTTGCAATTATTTTTATTTCTTTAACTTTATTTAAAATGAAACAGATATGGATACGGATGAGGAGTTGGTTCCGTTCTCGGTTGATACATCAGGGCCATTCACGACGACAGCTGTATATTTAATTATTTTTTATCAAATGTATGTGGATATTTAATTAATTAACTAACTCATAATTGTCTATTTTGTAGCTATTTTTAACACGTGATGAGGTTGTACGTTGGGTCAAAGACGTTGGGAAAGGCATCGGAGTTGTCATTATCATCCTTAGATCTGACAAATCTATAGGTAAAAGTGGGACGAGAGATAAAATTATATTTGGCTGCGAGAAGCATGTGAATTTCAGCAATAATTCTAGAGTCATCGGATCAAAGAAGTGTAATTGTCTGTTTAAGTTGAGAGCTACATATACGGTTCGTGACAGGGGTTGGCGTTTGAGGGTTAGGTGTGGACTCCACACACATGAGCTCCTTACAACCTTAACGGGCACTGCATTCTTTGGGCGGTTAACGAAGGAGTAGAAGGCTATGGCGGGTGAACACACTACAATGAAGGTTGCCCCAAGAGACAATATGAATGCTTTGAAAAAGAAATTTGTGGGTAATGTGACGTCTATGTCCCAACTATATATGCAGCGTACCATGTACCGGTCTTCCTTGAGGGGTCCTAGAACCGAGATTCAGGAGCTGGTGAGATTGATAGAAGCTGAGAAGTATTTATGTTGGAGCAGGAAAGTTGAGGGCACACATGTTGTCATTGACATCATGTGGGCACATCCCACTTCTATCAAATTATTCAGATTGTTTCCTAGGGTTCTTATTCTTGACAGCACATACAAGACTAACAAATACATAATACCTCTGTTGGAGATTCTGGGTGTCACTTCAACTGAGATATCCTTCTCAGTTGCATTTGCATATTTGGCACATGAGCGCGAGACACATTTTACTTGGGCACTGCAGATGTTGAAAGATTTATTTGATATACACGGCCTATCACCTGAGGTTTTTTTGTGTGACAGAGATCTTGGTCTTATGAGTGGCATTCATGAAGTATTTCCGTCATCTATTAATTTGCTTTGTGAGTGGCACGTAACTAAGAATGTGAAGGCAAAGTGTAAAGAGTATGTCAATGTGGATAGGCAAGAGTCAGTGATCTCTCTTTAGTTCGCTCTTATTGAATCACGTGACGAGATTGAATACTCTCGGGGGTTGCAACTATTAGAGCAGTCATGTGTCGATTTGCTATTTTTCCTGAAGTACCTACATGACACATGGTTGACTCCTCATAAGCATCGATTTGTGGAGGCATGGACTAACCAGGTGGCACACTTGGGGAATACCACCACCAATAGGTATGTCATCTAATTTACAATTATATATTGGTTTGCTAATTTTTGTGGTTATGGAGTTTATTTGTGTTTTGCTATTATTTTAGGGTTGAATCGGCCCACTGGGCGTTAAAGAGGGCATTAGGGAATTCTGGAGGAGACTTGTGTAGGTATTGGGAAGCGATGAATGGCATGCTTAATCTACAATTTGCTAAGATTATGGAGTCTTTTCAAAGAAGTATCAACCGTATTGATGTGGCTCACAATACTCCATTTTACAAGAAACTACGCGGGTTTGTCTCTTTTAATGCCCTAAAACATATTGCTAAAGACTTTGAGAAAACCACCTAAGGTGTGGGTTATGATAAGGCTCGTTGTGGGTGCGTCATTAGCAAGACACGTGAGTTGCCTTGTGCTTGTCAGCTTGGGGTTTATCATGTTTCTGGTACTTATATTCCATTGGAGGTGGTTAACAAACATTGGTGTAGACTGAGTTTGGATGGTATGGATGAGGATAAGGATGAGAATCAAAAGAATTCGATCACTGTGACATCAATTTTTCCATGGAGATGATATGGAAGCGATTTAATTCTATGACTCAAGAGGAGAAGTTTGTATTCAAGAAGCAGATTGATGAGCTGGCATTTCCTACCACATGTTCTATGGTTCCACCACCTTCTAAAATTAAGACAAAGGGTGCTCCAAAGAAGAAGAAAAAAAAATGTATGGTGTGAAACGCGGCCCTTCTTATTGGGAGCATGTGGATGAGGCAATGACGAACACTTAAGAATCTGTCAGTAAACCATCAGAAGGGACTTCAAAAAAATTATCACAACAACTATCACTATCACAAGGGACTTCAAAGAAACTCTCACAGCGTACCTCGCAACATGCCTCACAGCGGATCTCACAGCGTACCTCACATCGATTATTACCATGGGTTCCTCTACATATCCACCCATATGTTGCAGAGATTATTGATGTTGTTGGGGATGAAAACTGTGGCTACCGAGCAGTTGCTGTTGGACTTGATATTGGCGAGGATAGTTGGCCTTTAATTCGGCAAGACTGTATTCAAGAAATAGGCTCACGTTATGATCTATATGTTGAATTATTTGGGGCTAACCGACTTGCAATTATTAAGCAGTCATTTTTTGTTAGGGATATGGGAAAGCAGGATGAAGACAAGTGGCTGTCGATGCCGAAGATGGGGTACATTATTGCTACCAAGTATAATGTCGCCCTAATTTCTTTGTCGTTGAGAGATTCATATACTTATTTGTCGTTGAGAGGTTCATACACTAGTGGAAAAAATGTATTTTATAACTGTCATTTATATCGGTTAAAAATGGTCTGATGTTAAAAGTGACACGGTGGCAGTTTTGTAATTAAAATTACATTTTTTATATCGGTTGTCACACGAACCGTTATAGAAACATAATCTTACATCTTTCATATCGGTTCTATTCCATAACCGTTATAGACAGTGCAATAATTTAGGCTTCCATAACGGGTCACAAAAACACCCGTTATAGAAACGCAAAAACTTAGGTTTTCATTCGCAGCTTCCACCATTCGCTCCCTCTACTCTCATTCACGCAGTACTCAGATCTCCCTCATCTTCCACCGTCTCTCCCTTCCACCATTCGCTTCCACCACCGTCTCTCCCTCTCACCATTAGCGTCCATTTCTCCCTTTAACCCTAAAATGAGAAATTCCTTTCCTCCCTCACAACGATTTCATGCAAACCATGCATTCACCTTCGAACCCTAATCTCATCTTCTCTGTTCTCACTCTCATCTTCTCCGTTCTAACTATCAACATTTCGATCTATTCTTCTCACCTGAAATCGCACCTCTCTCTCAGTGTCATCGCAAGCTGAGATCTCAATTTCGATCATCTACCAACGATATCGCATCTTTCTCTTAGTGGCGTTGCAAGCTGAGATTTCGATTTTGCATCTCTCCCAGCGTCATCGCATCTCTCTCAGTGTTATCGCATTAAGATTTTGACTTCGAATTTCGATTTCGCATCTCTCTCAGGTTTGTACCCTTCCATACTTTGCATTTCAAAAAATCATGTTAAGAACTTGTTTGATGTTGGTTTCACGCCTCATTTTTCTGCCTTCACCGATTTCTCTAGTTACTTTTTAGTTATCTTACTTTGTTGTTACTTTTATTTGTATCAGAGTTCTTCAATTTATAGCATTTTTCAAGCTGAAATAAATTTCTAGAATCCGTTTCTGGTTGAAAAGATGGAGATAGAATGGAGCATTTTGTTAAAATGGATTCAGGTGACAAGTTGGTAAAGATTTTGTGGTATTATAAAACTGTATTTTATTGTGTGTGTGGGGGGGTGTTGTTAAGTGGAATCAAAGTCATGACATCAGTTAATATAATGATGTTTTTGGTCGAATAAAGTTATCGGGTCTGAATGAATTTCTATGTTCTTGATATTACCTTTGTGCTTGGTGTTATAAACATTGGTTAGTCTACATGTTTGTAAGCCTTTAACTTTAATTGGTTGGTAGTATCTCTTTATGTTGCATATGCTGCACAGGATTGGTCAATGTAGCTGTGTCTGATAAAGTTCCCAGATTCCTTGTTAATCAAAGGATTTGTATTTGTAGCCAGCACTCCACTCCTTTTCTTAATTAGTGTATATCCCAGTTTGGATTAATTTTGTAGGAGCCTATCAATTAATACAAGTGTTTGATTTGATTCTTGGCTCAAATGAAACCTTATAAATTTACAGGTTTGAAAAGGGCTTACTTCATATTTTTGCAAGAATTAGCCTAATTTATGATGGTGGTTCCAACTAGTACATGACTCATCTGTCATGAAACCTGTTTCTGGTTTAACCTCATTCCTGTTGCTATATTGGATACTATAAATTGAAGAAATGAAACTGAAAATTAACTTGTTTTAACAACTGTCAGTTGTTTTCCATCAAGATCCGGATGCTGTCTAGTGATATAAATTTTCTTTCTCATTCACTCACTCTGTATTCTGGTTCATCATTTATCCATCCTCGACAGCAATGAGGGACAGCAGTGCTCACTCACTCTATATCAATGCGATTGACACTACAGGTTCTGTGCTTGATTTGATCTGTGAGGTGATACAAGGTTGTATTCAACCAGATCCAAAGTAAAGGCCAGCAATGAGGGACATAGCTTCATAATTAGCAAAGCGATAAATATATCTGCATTTTTAATATACAAATTCATGATTATTGTTTATTGATAGTGTTTTCTGGTTTTATTCTTGTTGGCATCCAAGAATCTTCACAAAGAGCTTCTTTTAATCATGATACAGAAGTCAATGAGAACGGGTTGCAGTCTTCCCTAAAAGTTATAAATACCGAGTTGATGAATGATGATGATGATTTTGAGGGTGATTCATGGGAATTTAAGGATGCTATCTCTAGAACACGAAGTCAAGGACAAGCATCTACTATAGATCACAGTGATTTACTGACGAAGTTATCAACAAAATTAGAGCCATCTGATTGTGTAGAGTTCTTTAGCAAATTGAAGGATGAAGTGTTAAATGGTGTTGTGTTCCATCTTCAGAACCTCAAGGTAGATAACCTTTTGTGGTCTTTCTTTGATGACAACTTGCTCATACTTAATGGCACTGAAATTATTCATAAACTAATATTCTTAGAAAGTTCGTGATGTTGCTGCTCTTTCGGGTGAAGATGCAAAAGTAAAAGCTCTTGAAGTGGAAATTCAGGTCAGAATATGAACTAGTTTACGGTTACCAATTTTCCTATCTAATACTGTTGTTTTGGCTATTTTTTTGTCTCTTTTAGCACAAAAACTACCAGAACCCCAGGCTTAATGGTATGGCTGTGATTTTTGTTTGTTGGGTCAAAGGCCTTTGTTAAATATGATTGAATGAAGCCATTAGTTATATGGTATTGTGAAACTGGTTTTCTTCTTGCTATTTGTGTGTGTGTGTGTGCATCTCCGTGTTATTATTTAAGTGCATACATTAATCATAGTCTCAGCCTTGTTTCTACTTTTCTTTTACTGGAATTTTCTGATATACTGCATCAGGATAATATGAGCATACCCAATGAATATCTCTCAGAAAATTATTCATCAAGAAATGTAAACTTCGATGAGCTTCTTGAAGTTTTGAAGGAATCGAAGTTCCAACCTCTTGAAAATGTCAAGTTTTACATGTTAGGGACCAATTTTAAATTAGTAAAATTATAACTTATAACTTATAAGGCATGTTTTTGTAGAATGGTAAGGCCCTTGTTCTTATCTTGGAAAACTCAGGTGTCTTTTGAGTAATATCAATGCCTTAAACTATAGAAAAAAAACAGCAATACAACATCACTAAGCAAGTATCACGTGTCAAATGTTAACTTGACAGCACTTGATGATTGTGTTTTTATATGGATATGCCGAGAAGGATATGAAATCTGCTATGGAACTTTTGAAAGATGCAGCATCAACATTAAGAATCCTCAAGTTGGGATCAAGAGAAGAACAATCGAATTATCTTACCAAATGGTCCAAGATTGCCTTTGTTTGTTCTCAAGAGCTGAAACACGGTGCTTATATCTGGACGCAAGCAGTACAAAAGAATGTCCACGCACCTGGAGAAATTTATAAAGTGATCGAAATTATTGGAGCTTCTGTCAAACTTCACAAACCATGGATGTTATCAGGTTCCATAGATCCTACAAGTTTATTTGCCCTTCTGAACGAGTGTAATAGCCTATGGTTGGCTTCAGTGTAGTACTCTGCTTTAATTTTTGTTCATTTTGAAATGGCTAAAGTGCTTCCGGGGTCTCTTATCTTTATTTAAAGTAACGATTTGGTCCTTTATGTTTTTTTTGTCCCAAATCAGTCCTTTATGTTTTAAATTTTTGACACATAAATCATTTTCTGTCCCAAATCAGTCCTTTATGTTTCAAATTTTTAACACATAAATCATTTTTTTTTACACATAAATCAGCACTGTTAACGGAAAAGGATTTATGTGTCAAAAATTTGAAAGATAAAGGACTTACTTGGGACAAAAAAATATAAAGGACTAATTCGTTACTTTAAATAAAGATAAAGGACCCCGGAAACACTTTAGCCTTTTGAAATCTAATTTTTAATGAAATGTAATTTTTGTTCATTACGATAGTTTTGCTTAGTTTATGTTAGAAGTAATTTTTTGGATAGTTTTTATGGAAAACAATTGATGTTGTGCCGAAGATTTTGTAATATGTACTTGAGATTGTGATGTTTCATTTTTTAATTATATGAATATTTGAGATTATACAGTATATAGTCTTGTCTCATGTATGCTGATCAGAAACACATTTTTTTTATTTTAAAAAATTCACTTTTAATATCGGTTCCTCTGGATAACCGATGTTAAAAGCATTTTTTATATCGGTTCCTCTGGATAACCGATGTTAAAAGTATTTTTTATATCAGTTCCAACAAAAAACCGATGTCAAAAGTACGCTTATATTTGATTAAAACACACTTTTCATAACGGTTCTAGGTGCAACCGATATAAAAACAACTTTTCATAACGGTTCAAGAACCGATATGAAATGTACCTATTTTTTATTTCTCCTTTTTCGGCATCGGTTCAGGAACTGATATGAAATGTCAATTTTAACCGATATGAAATACCTTTTTTCCATTAGTGATATACGACTAGTAAGAGTCGCAACATCATATGTATTCTTTTCGTGGACAGCATTCATTGGGTGCATGTTTCGCTTTTGCTTGAGTGTACATTGCCTCTAGTTGCTCTTTAGTGGGAAAGTTTTTCATCCGACAATGCTACTACATGGTTGGATCCTTTTATAGGGCGTATCCAACTATGGGGTCTTTAGCTCCGGTCCCCAAACCACCGCTTCATCCACCGGTAGTTGTCGACTTAGCAGCTGATTCTGATTGAGGTTACACGAATATTCAGCATTTTTTTGTATATGATATTCCTTATATATAATACTTTTTTGCCTTAAAATTGTAAAATAATGCTGAATTTAATTTTTTAATTAATTGTAAAACGGATTTATGTAATTGTTAGATAAATCCATAGTTAAATTATTAACTACGGATTTATCTAACAATTAGATAAATCCGTTATGTATTTTTTGCAAAACGGATTTATGTAATTGTTAGATAAATCCGAAGTTAAATTATTAACTACAGATTTATCTAACAATTAGATAAATCCCTTTTGCAGAAAGTAAATAACGGATTTATCTAACAAATAGATAAATCCGTTATGTATTTTTTGCAAAACGGATTTATATACCAATTAGATAAATCTGTCGTTAAACAATTAACTGCGGATTTATCTGACAAATAGATAAATCCGTTATGTAAAAAATACATAACGGATTTATCTACTTGTTAGATAAATCCGTTTCACCAAAAAAATGAGGGCAAAATAGGAAGAAAATTTCGCTGTGGGGGTATGATGTATCAAGATGGGGGTACAAAAAATGGGACCCCAAAATTTAAGGCTCAGCTCCGCTGGCCTATTCACGAAGCCCCACCTTCACTTTCTTTTTTTTCTTTTTAAACTCTTAACTATTAAATATACAAATTATAATAGTATATTATAACAAGTAATTGCACATAATGTCTGATGCTTATAATTTATTAATAATTTATAAAGCACAATATTTTATTATTAAAATATACTAATTGATTCAACAAGCACAAATAAATTTATCACAAAATTACTAATATTTGCACCGATATATATATATATATATATATATATATATATATATATATATATATATATATATATATATATATATATATTAGAAAAAAAGGAAAAAAAAATGGGGTGTTACAATGAGTAAAGACCCGTGTATTTTGTGAACAAGTACTAAGAGGAGTGGAGATGAGGTATCAAAAAATAGAAAATTTGAAGCTCGCCCTCATCACCATGACACGACGTTTGAGATCCTATTTTCAAAGCCACAAAATAATAGTTCGCACGGACCACCCCATCAAGTAAATGTTGAGAAACCCAGACCTGGCAGGAAGAATGGTAGCTGGTTAGTAGAGATGTTCGAGTAGGACATCTCCTTTGTTCCTAGGGGCGAAATCAATGCCTAAATCTTTGCCGACTTCGTGGAAAAATGGACCCCCATCAGCACAAGATCATGTTGTTCCTGTGTGGACATTATCAGTGGACGAAACTTCCAATATCAAAGGCACTAGGGACGAAATAACCATGGAGGGACCCAACGGCTTGCTGATTGAACAATCCTTTAGGTTCAAGAATTGGAAGTCCAGGACCTCAAAGCCAAGAGCTGCTCACAACTCCTCACAAGCCAAGTGTCAAGCGAATTCGAACAAAGGACTCCCAATTGGCAAAGTTTTTAGAAAAGATGCACTCACTCTATACTCTTCGACTCTTTTGAACTAACCTGTGTAACCAGGGAACGGAATACGAGAGCAGATATTCTATTCAAACTGGCAAGCACCAAGAGACTTGGCAACAACCATGCAGTCATAAACGAGACCCTCAACAGGTCGAGCATCAAAGCCTTGGACGTGAATCACATCGAAGATGAAGTTAACTAGATGTCACCCTTGATCAACTTTTTGCAGAATGACCAACTGCCAACCAATGAGATGGAGGCCCAAAAGATACGACAAATTGTAGCCAAATACACAATGGTGCCCCGACAAGGTGTACAAAAGGGGATTCTCCACCCCTATGCTACGCTATTTAACATCTTGGGAAGTTGACTATGTGATGAGAGAGGTCCACCAAGGTGCCTGCGGGAGCTCTCACTAAAAACTCCTTAGAGCAGGCTATTACTGGCCTACGCTTACCCAAGACTGCAAAACTTTCGTCAAAAGGTGCGACAAGTGCTAAAAGTTCGCAGACCTACATCACGAGCCCCTAGAGCCACTACATTCAATTACAACACCATGTCCCTTCTACAAATAGGGAGTAGACATACTCGGCCCTATCCCTATTGGCCCGAATAAGGTCAAATTCCTCATTGTTGGTGTCAAATATTTCACTAAATGGGTAGAACCAGAACTAGTAGACACTATAACTGTAGCCCAAGTGAAGAAGTTTTATTGGAAGAACATCATCTGTAGAACGTTATTGGAAGAACAACATCTGTCCATCCTGAAGAACACCACTCCTCACTCGTCCACAGGAGAAACCTCTTTCAAGCTGACATCTAGCAGTGATGCGATGATTCCGATTGAGCTTGGTGAACCTACATGGCGAAGGGAGAACTTCGACCCAGAGTCCATCACTGAAACCCTACAGGTCAACCTTGATGTGCTAGACGAAACAAGGGAAGTAGCACACGTGAGAGAGTATGGAGTTAAACGGAGAGCTGCCCAAAGGTATGACTCCAAAGTTATCCCACGAGAAATGAAGGAGGGGGACCTAGTTCTTAGGAAGATAACAAGACCAAATGGGACAGGTAAATTCTCCCCCAATTGGGAAGGTCCTTATAGGGTGAAAGAAAACCTCCCAACGGGAGCTTACAAGCTAGAAGAACTGCAAGGTAATCCGGCTCCTAGAACTTGGAACTCGGCCAACCTCCGTTACTACTTCAGTTAACCTTTTCAAAACATTCAATAAGCAGTGCACTATTTTCTCCCATGCTGGAGTCTTAAACGAGGCACCCAATTTCCATTTATCTCTTCCATTTCTTTTCCCCTTTACTATGTATCTCTCCTGTAATGTACTGAGACATTCATATGAATGAAAATCAATAGAAAGCATAACCTGGCGAGTACTCTTTTCTCCCACATGGAGTTTTTAACGAGACTCGACCAGTTGACAAAATCTTTCTTGTCTTCCTACTATTGTTCCCGTTAAAGCAAGTCCTCAGTGATAACAAAGACACTGTACCCTACTATTGTTGGAACCGCTCAAAGGGAGACACACCAAGTGATATATGGAGGGAACCACACGAGTAACTGCGAGAGCGGTTACTCGGGAAACATGGCCATATATATATAAAGAGAGAGAGAGAGAGGGAGAGAGGGAGAGAGAGAGTAATAGAGAATATGAGTTCTACTCCTATTTCACATTATAATAGTAAAGTTGTAGCAGCTGTAGCCTAGACTTAATTTTCAGTTGTAACTTAGGATATGAAAGGCCAGCACTAACTCAAGATATGAAAAGTCAGCTTTAATTCTGTAGAATAAAAAAGGCCAGCCTTAATTCTGTAGAATTTGAATGGTCAGCTCTTCTTGTATATATCGAGCATCATGCTCTATTCCAAATCAATCAAAAACTGATTCACATTATTTATATTTCTGAATCTATTATGGTATTCAGAGCATTTTCGCCACCACCGTGGCTTCATAGATCCTGCATCTTTGTCTTCCGCTTCACGTTTTTCGTGCGTCTCTCATGGCGAGTCCGTCATCACCGACGCTCTCTACGACATCAAATATTCCTTTCGCTACTTTCAACTACAAATTTACTGAAAAACTAGATGATAAGAACTATCTAGTGTGGCTACAACAAGTAGAACTAGTGCTCCGAGTGCACCGTCTTCACCATTATTGCATTGCTCCGCAAATTCTTGACCAGTACTTATCCGAAGCAGATTTTCTTGGTGCTAACGTGAATCCTTCATTCACTGCGTGGGAGGTGCAAGATCAATTTCTCCTCTCATGGCTTCAATCAACACTTTTCGCATAACTTCTCCCTAGTGTCATTGGCTGCCGTCACACGTGGCAGCTTTGCGATCGGAATCACCAGAATTTCCACTCTAAAGTCAAGGCGCAAGCACGACAGCTGAGAACTGAGTTGCGAACGCTCAAGAAAGGTACGAACACTGTTACTGAATATCTCAATAAAATCAAGGCAAACTCCGATTCTCTAATGTCAATCGGTGAATTGGTTACTACGACTGAGCAATTGGATGTTATTCTCGAAGGATTACCTTCAGAATATGAATCTCTAGTTACGCTCATTAACAGTAAGGTTGATTGGTTCGATGTTGATGAGATCAAAACATTATTGCTTGCGCATGAACAGCGAGTCAACAAACAGAAGATTGTTGAAGAAGTTACTTCGCTAAACGTAACTTAAGCAGCGTCTTCAAGCAAGCAGAATGTCACTCCTCAAGCAAACTACACTGCTGACACTCAGTCAAATGACAATTCTAAATCTGAGAATGCTGGTTCTAGTCGTAGTTTTTACGGTGGACGTGGTGGCCGTGGCGATGGCCGTTTTGGTCGTGGCTTTGGCCGTGGAAATGTTCAGTGCCAAGTCTGCTACAAGTATGGTCATGATGCATCCATTTGTTACCATCGCTTCCATACTCAGTACGCTCCATAAGGTCAGTATCCTGCTGCTCCTGCTTAAGGTAACTATGGTAATCCCTATGGCAATCTCTATCAGTATGTGAAACCTGCTGCTGCTGCAAATTACACTACTAATGTTACATCTCAACAACAGCAACCTGTTGCTTGGACCATGCCTGTTCCTTTAGGTCCTCCTGCCTTGGTTCCTCAAGCTATGTTTACCAATGCTACTAACCCTACTGCGCATGTTCCTTTCTTTGATACAGGTGCCACAAACAATGTGAGTTCCCAACCAGCACCTAACAATACTGGAGTGCCGCCCCCTCCTCACCTAGAAAATGCCTTTCTAGGAAATGGCCAAGGTTTGCGTGTTCATTCCATTAGATCTAAGTCCTTTCCATCTCTTATTAATCCTAAAATTCACTTACATCTCAAAGATATTCTACATGTTCCTTCAATCACTAAAGACCTAATTAGTGTTCACAAATTTGCTTATGATAATAACTATTATTTCCAAATTCACCCATTCCACTATGTTGTGAAATCACAGGCTGATAATGCTCCTCTCCTTCAAGGTCCAGTGGCTGCCAGTGGCCTCTATCCTCTAGACAGTACCAGTTTCAAGTCTGTTTCATCCCTCAATAATGTTTCCCATCCCCTTGTGAATTACACTGTATCACCTCACACACTCACTCTACAATCTCTTTGGCATAATCGACTAGGACATCCTAGTTCTGTTACTCTAAATTGTGTTTTGAAGTTGTGTAACCTCACTGCTATTCCACGAAATAATATTGACTTTTGTGTTACTTTTTGCACGGGAAAGTCTCATATGTTACCTTCTCAACCTTCTAAAACTACCTATACTGAGCCTCTTCAACTTGTATGTTGTGATTTGTGGGGTCCAGCACCAATGGTATCTTCTATGGGGTGTAAGTATTATGTGTCCTTTATTGATGCCTTCAGTCGTCATACATGGATATATTTTCTAAAAACAAAGGACGAAACATTGTCTAAATTTAAGGAGTTTAAGAGTCTGGTTGAGCTTCAATTAAACACTAAGCTAAAGGCCATACAAACAGATTGGGTGGGGGTGAGTTTAGACCTTTCAAACAGTTCCTAGCTGATCTAGGCATTGTCCACAGACTTATTTGCCCTCACACTCACCATCCAAATGGGGTTGTTGAAAGGAAACATAAACCAGCTAGTTCTGCTGCTCCTATTCATCTCCGGGCCTACTGTGATGCTGATTAGGCATCAAATATGGATGACAGGAGCTCAAATTTGGGTGCTTGTGTATTTTTGGGACCTAACCTCATCTCTTGGTTGTCTAAAAAGCAAACTCTTGTTGCCAAATCTTCTGATGAAGCAGAATATCGCAGCCTTGCTCTTACTGCCTCTGAAATTCTGTGGGTTCAATCCTTGCTTCAAGAATTGTGTTTGCCTATTCCTACATGTAACGCCCAAATAATTTAATTATTTATTTAATTAAATTATTTAGGTATTTTATTGGTATAGTCATATTAAAATTATATTATGGTGTTTCATTTAAATCAGGGAGTGGTGTTTAGTAAATAAGTTGAGTAGTGGACGGGGGGCCGTGATCCAAGGGCCCAATGGCTTAGGCGCATCATGAGAGCCTAGCTAGGGTTTTGGAATCATTTTGCGCATTTGGAGAAAAAGAAAAGAAAGAGAGATTTGCGAAGAGAGAAGAGAGGGAGGCGGCGAACCAAGGAGAAGAGGAGAGGAGCTCTTGTTGTTGTGGTTCGTTGGAGTCTTCGTGCAAGGGGATCTCATATTCGGCAAATCTAAGGTAAGGGTGGGTTCTACTTTATAATAGGGTGTATGATGGGGGTTATGTGGGAGATAGGCTCTATATTGTCCCTTGATCTTGTATGGTGTTGTTTTAATAATGTTTGGATGTATTCATGTTGATTGTGATTGGTGCTTGGTGAATGATCATGGTGAAAATTTGGTGTTTGGTGTTTAGTGCGATTTTGGTGTTGTGTCTTAGTTGCTGGAAATGGCGCCCTGCTGCTGGGCGCCATGCCCTATCATTGTGTTCTATTTTCGTTTGTTGCAGGAAGTGGCGCCCTAGGCGCCCAGTGTGTTTTCTGTGTTGCTGAATGTGGCGCCTTAGGCGCCCAGTGTTGTCTGGTGTGGTTTTGAGTTGCTGAGAAGGGCGCCCTAGGCGCCCAGTGTTTTCTGTGTGTTGATGTGTTGTGCCAGTAGTGTTCCTGTGTTGTTGGGGAAGGCGCCCTGCACCTGATCCTGTGTTGCTGATTTTGTGTTCCTGTTTCTGTGCTAGGCGCCCTGCTCCTGGGCGCCAAGTCTGTTGTTGTTCCTGCTGTGCTAGGCGCCCTGCTCCTGGGGGCCAAGTCTGATGTTGTTGCTGTTGTGCTAGGCGCCCTGCTCCTGGGCGCCAAGTCTGATGTTGTTGCTGTTGTGCTAGGCGCCCTGCTCCTGGGCGCCAAGTCTGATGTTGTTGCTGTTGTGCTAGGCGCCCTGCTCCTGGGCGCCAAGTCTGTTGTTGTTGCTGTTGTGCTAGGCGCCCTGCTCCTGGGCGCCATGTCTGTTGTTGTTGCTGTTGTCTAAGGCGCCCTGTTGCTGGGCGCCAGATTCTGTTTTTGTTGCTGGTGTCTAAGGCGCCCTGTTGCTGGGCGCCAGATTCTGTTTTGTTGCTGGTGTCTAAGGCGCCCTGTTGCTGGGCGCCAGTTTCTATTTTGTTGCTGTTGCTTGTGGCGCCCTGTTGCTGGGCGCCAGTTTCTGTGTTGCTACTGTTGCCTGTGGCGCCCTGTTGCTGGGCGCCAGTTTCTGTGTTGCTGCTGTTGCCTGTTGGCGCCCTGTTGCTGGGAGCCAGATTCTGGTGTTGCCGTTGCCTGCTGTTGGCGCCCTGTTGCTGGGCGCCAGATTCTGGTGTTGCTGTTGCCTGCTATTGGCGCCCTGTTGCTGGGCGCCAGATTCTGTGTTGCTGTTGCTTGCTGAAGGTGTAACACCCGTTTCTACCCCTTTCATTTATATCAATTATCAGAGTGCACAAATTATTTTTCTTTTTTTTTCTTGAAACGGAATGCTACAATTACTTCAAAAACACGTCATTTGTTTAACTTCAATTAAAAACATTACGTGGCATCATGGGCGGCCATTACTCAAAAATACAGTTACAACGTTAAAACAAAATCCAACAAGTCGTACAAGACAAAATCACTATCTAATAAGACGCCCCCCAGGTGCTACGTATCAGAGCGACTCGAACTCAAGGGAATGAAGGTCAAAGCCTTCAAGTACGGTTACCTGAAAAGTAAAATCAACAAAAGGGGTGAGTCTCAAACCCCATAATAAAGTACATAAGGAGTAGTATATACAGATACTGGACTACATCAAAACACAGCAATAATCACTTTAATCACCAGTTCAGCACCAACTTAATATTCACCAAACGATCACCAAATAAATAATCACCAAGTAATCACCAAATAAAATAATCACCAAGTAATCACCAAATAAATATTCACCGAGTATCACCAAATAAATAATCACTAAAACATTCACCAACTGTATGTTTAATGTATGAGATGCAACCCAAAACTCCACTGGGCATATGCATGTGGATCCATTCACCAAAAATAAGCCTTGAGGGCATTCACCAAAATTTATAATAAGGCCGAAGCCCGAGGCCGAAGCCTATTCACCAAATCATGCATATGATTATGCGACACCATGACTATGCATCACACACCAGAATCACCAAATAAATAATGCCATAGCATATTCACCAACAATCAAAAGAGGATTACAGACCCCATTCACCAATAATAATATATCCCATATATATATATATATATATATATATATATATATATATATATATATATATATATATATATATATATATATATTTGCATACCACACTATTACACATCACATCATTTTCACCGTGACAACACCATTTAAAATTACAAGGAACAGCACCTTAGTCTCATGAAGAACACCAACATTTTATTATAGAGGAACAGTAGCAATTTCCAAACCAAACAACAACTAGCACACAGTCACTTGGGACTTTCAGAAAACGACCGGGGAAAAATATTAAGTTTTGGTTTTGGCCTGGACAACCAGATAGAAAATTAAATAAGCGTCGTAACGCACTTTGAAACACCTAAAACGGACACCCGAGTCAAAAGTTACGTTAAAAACAAATTTGGAAGAAATTAGGCAACACTGCTGGGAACTGGCGCCTTAGGCGCCCAGCGCCCAGGCAACACACGCACTGGCGCCCAGCGCGCAACACACGCACGCCCCGCGCGCACAACAGGCGCCCAGCGCCCAGGCGCGCGCCACACTTGCCCAGCACACACACACAGCGCCTTGGCGCCCAGCACAGGCACCTGGCGCCCAGCACAGGCACCTGGCGCCCAGCACACTGTCAAAACCAGATTTTTATATAAATTCAGCCCAAACATCATTTCTTCTCAATTTTAAAACATCAAAATTATATTTCTTTTCCACCATCGAAAATCCTCACTCACCCCAAAAATCAATTTTATTTGAAATCATCAAAATCATGTGGACAACCATCATCACCATCACCATGGCACCCTAGGCGCCTATGCACACACCCACACCAAAGCATCACCAACACACACTGACTTGGCACTTGGCACACAACATATCATAAGATGCACTTAGCACATGGCACACTAACACAACACAAAATACACTTAGCCAAAACACAATAATTTGGCACGGGGCGCCTAGCACAAGGGCGCCTACTTCCATGACCAAAATTCCGACAACATCAATACTTGGCGCGGGGCACCCCACTCAAGGGCGCCTAATTCCGTACCTAGACAACAATTTCCAGCAACACTAAAAATACTACAATGGCGCCTCATGCGCCTATAACACCCAAAACATCAATTTCACCAACAACAACACATGAGTACCAAATGCTCAATCATCACCAACTATTTCAAACACCACAAAATTACTCCAAACTCAATTAATTAAGCCCAACATTATCATTTATACATTTATTCGAGCACTTAGTACGCAATTCGAAATTCATCACTTATATGAACAATTCGCAAAACATCAACAAGCCATATAGTGATCAATACATACATACAACTCATCAATATCAAAATCAATACAAAAACGACATAGATCCTAACCCCTACATACATCCCATTATGATCCCTATTATAAGGCAAGACCCACCCTTACCTTAGTTTCACCGAAGATAGAGGTCCCTCCACGAGCACACCGAGTAACCACAGCAACCGAGCTCCTCTCCTCTCCTATGGAAGTCGCACCCCTCTCTTCTTCTTTCTTCTCTCCCTTGCGCTATTTTTCTTCTCTTTCTTTCTCTCCTTTGCGTTTTCTTTCTTTCTTTCTCACGCCCCTTCTCTCTTTTTTTCTCAAGTGATGCGCCTCTCCCCCAACCCCTAGACACATACGCCTAAGCCAACCCTGGGCCTGGATCACGGGCCTCCATCCACTTAAGCCCATTTGAATAATTAAATATCACCACCCTCTAAAATAATTAAAACCACCCAATATTATTATTATTATTATCATCATTATTATTATTATTATTATTTCTATCACCAACTCCTATTTAATTTAATTAACTAAATACTAAATAACTATTTAATTAATTTCGGGGTGTTACAACTCTCCCCCACTTAGATTATTTTCGTCCTCGAAAATTCGCATCAACATCTCCTTAACTCACCGGCTGGCTACGACAATTGACATCCTCACGGTTATGCTCTAACTAGTCCGTACCCACGATTACAATTAATTCACCCAACAACAAACAACAAAACTCGCAACAAGGTCTCTGTCGAAGATCGACAAGGGACACAAAGAACACACCAAGCAACATAAGACCAATCAGAGGAAACAACACAAGACTTAAGCATTCACAACATTCAGCAGTATTAAAACAACGAGCGGCATCAGTATCGACAATAGATTTAGCGGAACACTCTAACGAAACACATACCTCCGAAATGATCATCATTCTTCAGAAGACTCAGCGCCCACCAAGGCAAACACCCTCCCACTAGACTTCTCTTTCTTCGGCTTGGAACACTTAGTACTAATGTGTCCCATCTCCCCACAGTTGTAGCAAACAACGTCTCTCTTCTCGCACTTAGCAGCTACGTGGCCTTCCTTGCCACACTTGAAACACTTGAAGGTCATACAATCGGGACTCTTATGTCCCGGCTTTCCACACTTGTGACATACAATGCCCGCAGTAGCGTCTCCCCCACTTGGCTTCCTGCCCGAACTCTCCTCTCCATTTCCCTTACCACCTGAAACATCATAGGGCTTCCCCCTAAACTGAGAATTTCTCTTCTCCTTCACAGCCTTGTAAGCAGCAGAACTGTCTTCCTCATAGATCCTACACTTATCAACCAATCTAGCGAAAACCCGAACCTCTTGATATCCAATTGCTTTCTTTATGTCAGGACGTAGACCACTCTCGAACTTGACACATTTTGAAAATTCAGAATTGGCATCGTTAGCATAATAAGGACAAAATTGAGCCAACTCCTCAAACTTGGCGGCATAATCAGCCACAGTCTTGTCTCCCTGCTTCAGCTCTAAAAACTCCACTTCTTTCTTGGCTCGCACATCCTCAGGGTAATACTTCCTCTTGAACTCTCTTGTCAAAACCTCCCAAGTCACTTCCTCACCAGCATTTTCCAATCTTCGCAGCATTCCCAACCACCAGTCGTCAGCTTCCTCTGCTAGCATATGAGTTCCAAACTTCACTTTCTGAGCTGGAGTACACTCCATGACACGAAAGACCCGCTCTATCTCCTTCAGCCATGACAACGCTCCATCCGGGTTGTACCGACCCTTAAAGGTGGGTGGGTTCTCTCTCTAGAATGTAGCCAAATTGCGCGTCCCGTCATTAACAACACCGGGTATATTACCCATCGCCCCGGCTATAGCCTGCAAGGCAGCAGCAAGTGCAGCATCGTCCCGTCTGGCCATTCTAGCACTGCAACAGAAAACAGAATTCAGAAACGAGTAACAACTCAATGTTACTCAACACGACGACTCAACTACCGGCCGGACAGACCGAACTGCTCTGATACCAACTTGTAACACCCGTTTCTACCCCTTTCATTTATATCAATTATCAGAGTGCACAAATTATTTTTTCTTTTTTTTTCTTGAAACGGAATGCTACAATTACTTCAAAAACACGTCATTTGTTTAACTTCAATTAAAAACATTACGTGGCATCATGGGCGGCCATTACTCAAAAATACAGTTACAACGTTAAAACAAAATCCAACAAGTCGTACAAGACAAAATCACTATCTAATAAGACGCCCCCCAGGTGCTACGTATCAGAGCGACTCGAACTCAAGGGAATGAAGGTCAAAGCCTTCAAGTACGGTTACCTGAAAAGTAAAATCAACAAAAGGGGTGAGTCTCAAACCCCATAATAAAGTACATAAGGAGTAGTATATACAGATACTGGACTACATCAAAACACAGCAATAATCACTTTAATCACCAGTTCAGCACCAACTTAATATTCACCAAACGATCACCAAATAAATAATCACCAAGTAATCACCAAATAAAATAATCACCAAGTAATCACCAAATAAATATTCACCGAGTATCACCAAATAAATAATCACTAAAACATTCACCAACTGTATGTTTAATGTATGAGATGCAACCCAAAACTCCACTGGGCATATGCATGTGGATCCATTCACCAAAAATAAGCCTTGAGGGCATTCACCAAAATTTATAATAAGGCCGAAGCCCGAGGCCGAAGCCTATTCACCAAATCATGCATATGATTATGCGACACCATGACTATGCATCACACACCAGAATCACCAAATAAATAATGCCATAGCATATTCACCAACAATCAAAAGAGGATTACAGACCCCATTCACCAATAATAATATATCCCATATATATATATATATATATATATATATATATATATATATATATATTTGCATACCACACTATTACACATCACATCATTTTCACCGTGACAACACCATTTAAAATTACAAGGAACAGCACCTTAGTCTCATGAAGAACACCAACATTTTATTATAGAGGAACAGTAGCAATTTCCAAACCAAACAACAACTAGCACACAGTCACTTGGGACTTTCAGAAAACGACCGGGGAAAAATATTAAGTTTTGGTTTTGGCCTGGACAACCAGATAGAAAATTAAATAAGCGTCGTAACGCACTTTGAAACACCTAAAACGGACACCCGAGTCAAAAGTTACGTTAAAAACAAATTTGGAAGAAATTAGGCAACACTGCTGGGAACTGGCGCCTTAGGCGCCCAGCGCCCAGGCAACACACGCACTGGCGCCCAGCGCGCAACACACGCACGCCCCGCGCGCACAACAGGCGCCCAGCGCCCAGGCGCGCGCCACACTTGCCCAGCACACACACACAGCGCCTTGGCGCCCAGCACAGGCACCTGGCGCCCAGCACACTGTCAAAACCAGATTTTTATATAAATTCAGCCCAAACATCATTTCTTCTCAATTTTAAAACATCAAAATTATATTTCTTTTCCACCATCGAAAATCCTCACTCACCCCAAAAATCAATTTTATTTGAAATCATCAAAATCATGTGGACAACCATCATCACCATCACCATGGCACCCTAGGCGCCTATGCACACACCCACACCAAAGCATCACCAACACACACTGACTTGGCACTTGGCACACAACATATCATAAGATGCACTTAGCACATGGCACACTAACACAACACAAAATACACTTAGCCAAAACACAATAATTTGGCACGGGGCGCCTAGCACAAGGGCGCCTACTTCCATGACCAAAATTCCGACAACATCAATACTTGGCGCGGGGCACCCCACTCAAGGGCGCCTAATTCCGTACCTAGACAACAATTTCCAGCAACACTAAAAATACTACAATGGCGCCTCATGCGCCTATAACACCCAAAACATCAATTTCACCAACAACAACACATGAGTACCAAATGCTCAATCATCACCAACTATTTCAAACACCACAAAATTACTCCAAACTCAATTAATTAAGCCCAACATTATCATTTATACATTTATTCGAGCACTTAGTACGCAATTCGAAATTCATCACTTATATGAACAATTCGCAAAACATCAACAAGCCATATAGTGATCAATACATACATACAACTCATCAATATCAAAATCAATACAAAAACGACATAGATCCTAACCCCTACATACATCCCATTATGATCCCTATTATAAGGCAAGACCCACCCTTACCTTAGTTTCACCGAAGATAGAGGTCCCTCCACGAGCACACCGAGTAACCACAGCAACCGAGCTCCTCTCCTCTCCTATGGAAGTCGCACCCCTCTCTTCTTCTTTCTTCTCTCCCTTGCGCTATTTTTCTTCTCTTTCTTTCTCTCCTTTGCGTTTTCTTTCTTTCTTTCTCACGCCCCTTCTCTCTTTTTTTCTCAAGTGATGCGCCTCTCCCCCAACCCCTAGACACATACGCCTAAGCCAACCCTGGGCCTGGATCACGGGCCTCCATCCACTTAAGCCCATTTGAATAATTAAATATCACCACCCTCTAAAATAATTAAAACCACCCAATATTATTATTATTATTATCATTATTATTATTATTATTATTTCTATCACCAACTCCTATTTAATTTAATTAACTAAATACTAAATAACTATTTAATTAATTTCGGGGTGTTACAGAAGGCGCCCTGTTGCTGGGCGCCAGTTTTTGTTGTTGCTAATGATGTTGTAAATCTATTGGTGTCTTTGGTGTCATTGGTGATGATTGGTGTTATTGGTGATGATATAATAGGTGATGTGCCTATTTTATTGGTTAAGGTGATAGGTGATGGGTCTATGACCATTTGTTGATATTGGTGTTGTTGTGTCATATAAATGGCTATTGTTGTTGATTGTCTTTGGTGTATTGTTCATGGTGTCGCATACAATTCATATGCATTATTTTGGTGATGAAGGCTTCGGCCTTGGAGCTATAGGTGATGATGGTGATGCTCATACAGGTGATGATGCCCTTAATGGCTTTTTTATTGGTGATGATTGGTACCACATGCATATACCCGTTGGTGTGGGTTGCATCTCATATATTTACTCATGATGTCTGTGATGATGTTTGGTGATTTCTAATTTGATGTTGTTGTGAAGCGGTAGATATAGTTGTCGTAACTCTAGCATATTGCCTATCATATATGCTATTATAATGTTAGATATCTCACCCCTTCTGTTTGAATGTTACCCCTATGTTGGTAACGTGCAGGTGATTGCGAGTGAAGGCATGTCTACCTTCGCTAGTTGAGTCGGTGCCGTCGCTCTGATACGTAGCACTCGGGGGGATGAACGCTAGTCTTCATTAGTTGTCTTTATTATTTAATTGCTGAAGTTTTATGGTGATGTCATGATTATTTGTTGAACATTTATTTTTATTCCGCTGCGTGGTGATGGAGTTAATTATGACGTGCTATGTATCGCACTATTTTTAATGGTGAATTTTATTATTGGCGTGTGATGTTTATTTGGTGTAAATGTGGCATCCCTTGTGGGTGAAAAGAAAAATGTTTCTGAAAACTCTGATTTTTGTCAAAAATTTACCGGGCAGAAAAGGGGTGTTACATTAGTGGTATCAGAGCAGTTTCGGTCTGTCCGGCCAAGTTGTCGAGTTATTGTGTCATTGACGATCAAGTATTGTCAATTAGTTCTAACTGTTGCTTATGATTGTAGTGATTAATTGAGATGGCTGGAAGGAACGGTGCTGCTATTGCTGCTGCGTTGGCTGCTATGGCTCAGGCCGTGGAGGGTCAGCAGAATGCTGGTGAGAATGCTGGGTCTCGTAGTTTGGCTACCTTTCAGAGAGAGAATCCGCCTACCTTCAAGGGCAAGTATGATCCCGATGGAGCTTTGGCTTGGTTGAGAGAGATGGAGAGGATCTTTCGTGTGATGGACTGCACTCCAGCACAGAAGGTCCGTTATGGTACGCATATGCTGGCAGAAGAGGCCGATGACTGGTGGTTAGAGGCTAGGCAGAGGTTGGAGACTGCAAACGAAGAGATCACTTGGGCTGTGTTCCACAGGGAGTTTATGAGAATATATTATCCGGAGGATGTCCGGGGTAAGAAAGAGATTGAGTTCCTGGAGCTGAAACAAGGGAATATGTCTGTGACTGAGTATGCTACTAAGTTTGTGGAATTGGCCAAGTTTTATCCGCACTACAGTGAAGCAACTGCTGAATTTTCGAAGTGTATCAAATTTGAGAATGGGTTGCGACCTGAGATTAAGAAGGCGATTGGTTATCAGAAAATCCGTGTTTTTGCTGATTTAATTGACAGCTGCAGAATCTATGAAGAGGACAACAATGCTCACTACAAGATTATGAATGAGAAGAGGAGCAAATTTCAAAGTCGTGGTAAGCCGTATGATGTTCCTGCTGGTAAGGGTAAACAGAAAGTTGCTGTTGGCAAGAGGACTAGTGGGGGAGATGCTCCTACTAGCATTGTATGTTACAAATGTGGCAAAGCTGGTCACAAGAGTAACGTGTGCAAAGCTGAAGTGAAGAAGTGTTACCATTGTGGTAAAGATGGTCATGTGGTGGCTGAGTGTGAGCGTAATGAGGTGGTCTGCTACAACTGTGGTGAGGGAGGGCACATTAGTACTCAGTGTCCGAAGCCGAAGAAGGAAAGGTCCAGTGGAAAAGTGTTCGCTTTGGCAGGTGAAGAGCCTACTGAAGATGATGGACTTATTAGAGGTACGTGCTTCATTAATGGTACTCCTTTAAAGTCTATTGTTGATACTGGTGCTACGCATTGCTTTATTGCTGCTGATTGTTGTAAGAGATTGAATCTTGTATTGTCTGCTATGAATGGAGAGATGGTTGTCGACACTCCAGCTAAGGGGTCGGTAACTACTTCTCTGGTGTGTTCTCAATGTCCCTTGTCGATCTTCAACAGAGACTTTGTTGTGGATTTTGTTTGTTTGCCGTTGAGCGGATTGGATGTAATCTTGGGTATGAACTGGTTAGAGCATAACCATGTCCATATTAGTTGTCGTAGCAAGTCGGTGAGTTTTGGAGGAGAGGAGTCTGGTCTGTTATCCGTTAGTCAGTTGCGGAAGTTGATGAAAGAAGGAGTTCAGTTATTCTCGCTGATGGCATCGTTGTCTGTTGAGAATCAAGCCATCATTGAAGAGTTGCAAGTGGTGCGCGAGTTTCCTGATGTTTTCCCTGATGAGATTCCAAGTGTACCGCCAGAGAGGGAAGTTGAATTCTCTATTGATCTTGTACCTGGTACCAGACTTGTTTCTATGGCACCGTGCAGGATGTCCGCGTCCGAATTGTCTGAGTTGAAGAAGCAACTTGAGGATCTGCTCGAGAAGAAGTTTGTGAGGCCTAGTGTGTCGCCGTGGGGAGCTCCTGTGTTGTTGGTGAAGAAAAAGGATGGTAGTATGAGACTCTGCGTGGATTATCGGCAGTTGAATAAGGTGACAATTAAGAACAAGTATCCACTTCCGAGGATAGACGATTTGATGGATCAGTTGGTGGGTGCTCAAGTATTCAGTAAGATTGATTTGAGATCAGGTTATCATCAGATCAAGGTGAGGGACGAAGATATTCAGAAGACGGCTTTTAGAACCCGTTATGGTCATTGTGAGTATTCGGTGATGCCGTTCGGTGTTACCAACGCACCTGGAGTATTTATGGAATATATGAATCGTATATTTCATACTTACTTAGATCGGTTTGTGGTGGTGTTCATTGACGACAGTCTGATTTACTCTAAATCGGAAGAAGAGCATGCAGAGCATCTGAGGTTAGTGTTGGAGGTACTAAGGAAAAGAAGTTGTATGCGAAGTTGTCGAAGTGTGAGTTTTGGTTGAAAGAAGTGAGTTTTCTCGGTCATATCATTTCTGGTAACATTTCTGGAAAAGAAGCTGTATGCGAATTTGTCGAAGGAGGACCCAAGTTCAAACCCCGGAAACTTAGTGTGGGTGGGGGAATCTTAGGTTCAAATCCTAGTTTTAATTTGACTTTCTCGGATTTTTCAGACGTAACCGTTTTTGATCCTTCTTCACGCAAATTTAATTTACACACTTTCTCTCTCCCGACTCTTCTATTCCATTCTTCTCATTTCGATCACTAATAACATGAACATGAAGCTTGATGCCAAAAAAAAACATGAACATGAAGCTTAATTTAATCGCCACCGTCAATCTCCGCCGCTGCATCGCCGCCTAAAAACCTAACGACTCCGCAATGGCTTTTCCACATTAACGACTTGATAAATATATGCATCCTTTCTGCTGCGTCTCCGCCATCTCCGATCATTCTTCTCCGGTCAAACCCTCCGCCACCGCCGGTCCAATAGCTGGCTTAATCATGCCTCCCCTTCCCTCCCCCGCCGCCCTGGCATCCGATCTAGTCGCCCGACCTGCCGGCCATGGTCACAACAACCACGGTGTCACCAACAGCGGCGACAGCAGCCGCAGGAGCCAGCAGCAGCTTCGGGTGGTGTCGACGGCGGTTGACCTGAGAATCAACGACCTTGTAGGGAACCGAATCTCCGGGATATTACAGAAGTGGGTGAACTACGGCAAAGGATGGAGGCCTCGGTGGTTCGTCCTCCAAGATGGCGTTCTCTCCTACTACAAGATTCATGGACCCGATAAGATTCTTCTTAACTCTGAAACTGAGAAGGGATCGAAGGTCATCGGCGATGAATCCATGCGCATCATCTCTCGCAACCGCAATTCAAACCATCACCACTTCAACCATCGACGAAAGCCCTTCGGTGAAATCCACCTCAAGGTTCATCTTCTGTTTTTTGTTTACTTATTTATGTCCATGTTTTGCGGTTTTAATTTCATTTCAGTTTCTATTTCTTACCTCAATTCGGTTTGTAGTTGTTTGCTTAAGGAATGTGAGTTATGAAACTTGAAGCTCACAACCCCCTAATTGTGGTTTCGCATGTATATGAATCTGTATATCTTCTAATAATTGTGATATTTTTTGTCTTTCTGATTTTCAATTTGAGATGCAATTAATTATTAACCAATGATATGTAATTTTAGTCTATAGAATCTTTGACGTGTTAGAATGATAATTGATGAGGCTCTGAAACTGGGGAATCCTGTATGTCATTGATATGATTATATTCATGTTTCTGTTTGTTATTTCACTGGAATAAGGTTTGACTGTAGGTTTCAACTATTCGCGAGAGCAGATCCGACGACAAGCGGTTTTCCATTTTCACTGGGACAAAGAGACTGCACTTGAGGGCTGAGACTCGTGAGGATCGAGTGGCGTGGATGGAGGCCTTGCAGGCTGTGAAAGACATGTTCCCTCGGATGTCCAACAGTGAGCTGATGTCTCCAGTGGACAATGTGGCCATTTCAACCGAAAAACTGAGGCATAGGCTGCTGCAAGAAGGTGTTAGTGAGGCAGCCATTCAGGATAGTGAGCAAATTATGAGAGATGAGTATGCAGCTCTACAAAACCAGCTTCTGCTGCTTAAGCAGAAGCAGCTGGCACTAGTTGACAATTTACGGCAATTGGAGGTACATTTAATGAAAAGTAGAAAACTTCATGCCAATCAAACTGGCAATTTTTGTTGGATATCTACTGCACAGAAAGCTGGTCCTTCTCAATACCCTTTAAAATTCTCAGCAAGAAGGGGGAGGATCCCATCTTTCTCCTTTTGATTTTACAGAAAGTAAAGAATCGTGTATCAGCCTGTAGTTATGTGAATTCTCAAGTTTTCCCCCCTATTCTTTGAGTTGTACATTTGTATTTTCGCAATCAAAAGCCAAAAAACTAATGGCTTTAAGTAATAATATTCAGTATTCTTTGGTCAATTTCTCTCTTCTTCACTGTTTGATTGGTTCTGTTTAAATCAACCAAGCCCTCATTTAATTTATTGACAAATAATAAAATAATGCACTTAACTTTGAATGATCTTATATTCTTTTATCTAATAATTTATTGTGCTTGCTTTCATGTATCAATGTATTTTGCAAATGCACATTCCTGATAACCTGCCTTGCAGATCCCCTACAATTGTATAGGAGAGATGAGGGCTTGGTTGATTTAGAAATAAAAAATATTTCAATATGTTAAGCAAGAAACGGTCTTCCCTTTTTAAAATCCTCAGAGTGTTCTGTGTTTGGTTTGTTTCTTTTTGTAGTGTTTCTTTCTTTTTATTTATTGACATATTGGTAAGGCTAACATTTTTATTTGTCTTATATATTAATTAATAAAAGTTAACTTGTACTTCATCATTGTAGACAGAGAAGGTTGATCTGGAGAACACAGTTGTTGATGAGAGCCAAAGACAACGGAGTCATCAAGAGGCTTCCTCTATATCGAGGCAGGAAAAATTCGGTGGTTAGTTTCACCCGTTTATATGTTTAAGATCATTTTATTGTTTGATTTTGTTTCTCTCAAGCATTTTCTTAAAACTAGAAATATTGGATGCCAGCTATTTTCTTTGATGTACTGATTTTCTCTGTACTATTTCTGTTTTCTTTCATTTACTTTTTGATCCAGAAGCAAGTGTAAGTGGGTCTGAAGATGATAACGATAGGAATGATGCAGTAGAGGAAGAAACAGATGAAGATGACGCCGCCTTTTTTGATACTCGCGATTTTCTATCATCATCCAGTTCTTTTAAAACTAATGGATCTGATTTTAGGGCTTCATCTTTCTCTTCAGATGACGGACTCTGGGCAGTTGGATCAGAGGAGGATGTAGATCCTTCTATTAGATATGTTGGGACCAACTACCCTTTTGTTAAGCGGCGTAAGAAATTGCCCGAGCCTATTGAAAAGGAGAAAGGTGTCAGTCTTTGGTCATTGATTAAGGATAATATTGGGAAAGATCTAACTAAAGTATGCCTTCCTGTTTATTTTAATGAACCTCTCTCCTCTCTACAAAAATGTTGTGAAGAAATGGAGTACTCGTATCTTTTGGACCGAGCTTATGAATGGGGAAGAAGAGTAAGTCTAGATATGGCACTCGAGTTCCATATGACCCTGCCATTTTTGTGGTAGCATAATATTTTGTACCTTTATCAAGTCAAAACTGAACACTTTGGATACAATAGTCACATTTGATATGAAACATGTCTCACTTTGCATAGTTTACATTAGTTAGCTCTTCAGTGTATTGCTGGGAACAATGTTCCAACTTTTCAAAATCATTGATGATGTCATGCAGGGTAACAACCTCATGAGGATTCTCAATGTTGCTGCTTTTGCAGTATCGGGTTATGCTTCAACCGAAGGGAAAACTTGTAAACCGTTTAATCCATTACTAGGGGAAACATATGAGGCTGACTTTCCAGATAAAGGCTTTCGTTTTATCTCAGAGAAGGTCTAATCCTACCCTACACATTGATGTTATTAATGCACAATATTTTGTTATGATGATTTGATCATATATGTATTTATAAAATACCTATTATTATTTGATACATTTGAACAATAGCATAAAAATTGAAAGCTTCATATTGTTCATTCGGTACAAAAATGATTATCCAGAGGGGAGGTTAAAGTTAAGGGATACCACAAACCTTAACGAGTGTTTAGTGTGATTATGTTTTTTTTAATTCCTTTGAACTTCTTGTTCCTGGATGGAAAAGAAATTTCTTCCTCTTTGAAACTACCTTACTTAATTTGATGAATAAAAGTGGATTATTTCATGTGATTATGTGCCTGAGTTCCATCTATGAAACATGATTGAATTTGATTTCTATTCAACAGGGATATGGTTGTTTCTTTTACAATCTTTATTTACATTTTGAATTTGAAATATTTAGTTCCTCACTCCCAGGTCAGTCACCACCCTATGGTTGTGGCATGTCACTGTGAGGGTACAGGTTGGAAATTTTGGGGAGATAGCAACTTAAAGAGTAAATTTTGGGGGCGATCAATTCAACTCGATCCAGTTGGTATTCTGACTCTGGAATTTGATGATGGTGAAGTATTCCAATGGAGTAAGGTATATTTAACTGCTTCTACTATTACTTGTTGAAGGCCAAAAAAGAAAAGTAAATGCTATGCCCAGATTTGGTTCTAAACTTAAATGGACCTGTTCTTTCAGGTTACTACATCAATCTACAATCTCATTTTGGGAAAGCTGTATTGTGATCATTATGGTACGATGCGTATACAGGGAAACCGAGAATATATATGCAAACTAAAGTTCAAGGAACAATCTATAATTGATCGAAATCCGCATCAGGTGCTTCCATGTGCTTTACGGATTCTTTCTTTCCAGAGATTTCCTTTGCTACAATATAAACTTTTGTCTGATATAGTACTTTACATGTGGAGATTTATTAAATATGATTGTTTCTTATTTAGTTTTCTTGCTTTTTCAGGTTCATGGTATTGTTCAGGACAGAAATGGGAAAACACTGTCTACATTACTTGGAAAATGGGATGACAGCATGTATTATATTAATGGAGACTATGGTGGGAAGGGGAAAGGTTATGAATCCTCGTCCGATGCGCATCTACTATGGAAGCGGAGCAAGCCTCCCAAATTTCCTACTAGATATAACTTCACTCGTTTTGCCATCACATTAAATGAACTTACCCCGGGATTAAAGGTCTTCTCTTTTAACTCATCCATGATCTTTTGTCGCTGATCTACCGTTTGATGCTTTTTATACTGGAATTATTTTCTATATATTCGATTTTAAGTTTTACCACATGAGAGAAAATTATTACTTGAATAAGCAAGGAAAATTTTGTCTATTTCTATAACATGGCAGACTATGAAGTATATAAGATAATGTAAATGTAACGAGAAAGGAACAAATTGGCCATCTCAACATATTGTGCATATTATGTGTGTGCATGCGATAGACCCGGAATTTAATGGACATTCATCATGAATTTTATTTGAGCATACAGGAAAGGCTGCCACCTACTGATTCCAGGTTAAGACCGGATCAGAGGTATTTGGAAAATGGGGAGTATGAGATGGCAAATTTAGAAAAGTTACGGCTAGAGCAGCGACAACGGCAGGTAGACCTTTCATTTTTCTTTATTATGCATTTCATGTGTTGATTACACCTGTAGTGTAGCACCGACTGTGTTTGTTAAACATGCTAGGAGGCAAAACGACACGATAGAGTTATGTTCTTTGTTTATACATTTAACAGTTAGAACAAAATAGAACACGGGATTTAAACATAATAAAACTGCAGAGAATACCAAACTTTTTATTCTCATTCTATCTGATTCTGTGCAGTTCACGAGCCAAACTGTGTACAAGAGAGGGCAGTGCTTTATATGATGTTAAAATTTCTTAAATCTTGCTGTCTCTAATCCCTAGTACTTGTGAAGATTAGAAACATACACAACACACAGCCATTCCCGCAAGCAAAGCACTAATTCTATGACCTTTAGAAACATTTTATACTAAGACTTTGTTAGGCAAAGACAATAAGCTAGCATATAGCTTATTTGACTAGCTTATAAACTTCTTTGATCAAAGTAGAGGTATTTGGTAAAGGAGTTTATCTCAATAGTTTTTTTATGAGCGGCTTCAAGTAGTGTTTGTGCTTATAAGTTATTATTTTTCCATTACTTTTACCCTTACTGTTTTGATTATATTCCTCTTTTACCCTTTCTTAAACGAGAAATAAAAGGTAGTATGTAATTATAAGTAATTTCTATTTTTTTTTAAAAACAATTCGCACAATTGGTTTCATGAATTATATGTATATTTAAGATAAAATAGACTTTTTATTTATTAAAAAAAAGTTATATTAAAAGTTATGAATGTGTCTTTTCATTTATATTATCTTGTTTCAATTAATAAAATTAAAAAAGCAACATTCTAATTTCTAAGATCATATATAGTAAAAATAGATCAAGATATTAAAAGTTATAGCTAATTTAAAATAAATATTTATATAAATATAGTCTACATAAAAAAAAATCGAATAATCATATCCAGCCATTTCATATATTTTACCTAGGGAAAAAGCTAAATATTAAGAACAATTAATGCACGAAAAACGAAGAATGTATTTTATCCATTTGATTTTTGTTTTGTTTTGATTTATTTTGACTTTTATTCATTTGAATTATATTAGCCATCAAAACCTGTATTCTTACAAATGGTGCATTTAATCTTCGTGACAAATAGCAACTCTATCTTACCTAATGCTTCAAATTTAATTGGATAGTTTTTTTTGAATTAAGCTATCAACTAGCTTTCAGGCTAGAAGTTAGTTTATCATCTAATAGGTAACTTATATATTATTTTTGCGATAGAGAGCTTATATTCTCAATGTGTGCTCTTATCGACCTTTATACCGATTTGGATGAATTTCCCATGTCATTCCTTCTGTAATAAGCAATACTGGTCTACATTGAATAATTAAGTAAATAGGAAATATCCTGGGATGTAGCTTGCTTCTTAGCTAGATAGCTTTAAACTTTTGAAATTTTCTATTCATTCACCTACTTCTCAATTTTTTAATATAAATTTTTTATTCACATTCTATTTATTCCACCATTCACATTCTAGTTGTGTTTAGTTTTAAAAAACCCCGATTTTATTTCAAATTTATTGCATTGAGAGCAATTTTATCTTTCATTCAAGTTATCAACATTAATGACTTCAATGGAGAAAATGAAGGAAAATTCAAAGGGATACTCTACCTTATTTACCATGTCTTTGTTTTAGCCTCTACACTTTTGATATCACAAGATGTGATATTGTACCTATTGCAGGGTTGAGTCTATTTTCGCTCTCACCATGAGGTTTTTGTTGTTTTAATCACTGTATAACAAAGTGGGCTTCAAGCCCTTTATTTTCACAAAAAAAAAATCATTGTATAACAAAGTTGTAAGAATTTCAGATATAAAAAACACATGATTTTTGTATTTTTTTTTTGAACTAAAATAAAAAGAACATAATTTAAATAGAAATTAATTTAAAATTTGTTGATTTTAAAGGAATTAAGACCTATTTAACCCATGTTTCTGTCATTGTTGATGAAACAATTGTATGAATGGGGGATTCAGGCTCGGGAGATGCAAGAGAGTGGTTGGGAACCAAGATGGTTTGCTAGGGATAAATCAAGTGGTACCTACCGTTACGTAGGAGGTTATTGGGAGGCTCGAGTACTAGGAAACTGGAACTCTTGTCGTAATATTTTTTGTCAAATTTCTTCTGATCATCTTTCAGATGAAGGTTAAGTTACATTGTACATTTTCATTGTTTTTCCTACATATTTTTACTAATGGGTGTCATTACTGCTAGGTCGCAGTTAAGGTACCCCAATGATATACATGATAGTTGATAGTTAGAAATAATGTAAATAATTTTTTCCCATTCCAAGTCTCATTTTATGTCATCTTTCTTATTGTTAGTAACTGAACTATAAAATTTCTTTCGACTTATGTTAAAAAAGTTTTTCTAATTTTATTTGATACAACTAATCTTTAAAACTAAATCACCCTATTTGTTACCATTAACTTATGGTCATAAAATTGAACATTTGATATACATGTTTTAAGTAGGCAAAAATTAAACAGTAATATGAGTTGAAATGTTTCTTGTGTTTTTTAATATTGGGAAGAGGGGAAATTTAAGATCTCTAAGTTTTGGTTCGTCTCAAGTCTCAACATGTGACATATACAATTTTCTTTTTGGTACATATGTGACAGTGGTTATATGTTTAGATAGTGTGTAACTAACACTGTTGGCCCAGTGGCTTAATTTACCCTGGAACACTGGGAGTTGACTCGGTGCTCCCAGGTTCGATTCCCACAGTGGACAAACTCGGTGTTGGCCAGTGCGAAATTTGATCCTAAAAATAATCGGAGATTAGTCGATCGTTGGAAGCGTTGGAACACTCCGAGGGTAGTCAGTGTAAGTTTCGGGAATGATTGTTTAAATAATAATCTTAATAGCACACAGGTATAAGCAGAAGAAATCTCTTTGTTTCTAACATATAAATGAGGGTTACAGTTTAGCTTAAAGGCGCTTCAATTAACTGGGTTATGATTATTAATGTGGAAATCATGATTATGAAAAGTGAAGTTTCAACAACCAAAATCGAGGAGTGCACCAAAACAGTGCAAGAAGGAGGTCTCGGGTTCAAACCTTGGAAACTAATATTTCCCCACCCCACTAACATTGCTTATAAAAAAAACAACCAAAACTGAGTATAAGGCAGATCAAGGTGAAACTAAACATTAGTATATTCTATCTCGGATGAAAGAATGACTTCATAATTACAATTAACCCAAATATATAGTTTTAATTAATGAACGAACCAAGTAATCATAAGAACTGTGAATTCTATGGTTAACCTAAGTTTCAACTAACTAGAACTGATTATATCAGTCAATAGTCTTCCTCAAGTTGAAAGGCCTAAAATGGAAGTCAATGACTGAGATAAGCTTCTAAAGGGCTTTGGTGAGGGAATTCACAAGTTGCTTTTGCGATGTAACATGAACAAGTTTGAGAAATTGAGACTACACATATTCCATTTCTGATGAAAGAATGACCCCATAATTTCAATTAACTGGAATATATACTGGTAGTTGCTAGTTACTGAACTTATCAAACTAATCATAATTCATATGACGGGAAACTGTGAAGTGTGAACTAACTTGGCAAAACTAATTATATCAGTTAGGTTAAAGTGCTCCCGGGGTCCCTTATCTTTATTTAAAGTAACGATTTGGTCTTTTATCTTTTTTTTGTCCCAAATCAGTCCTTTATGTTTTAAATTCTTAACACATAAATCCTTTTCTGTCCCAAATCAGTCCTTTATGTTTCAAATTTTTAACACATAAATCCTTTTTTTTGACACATAAATCAGCACTGTTAACGGAAAATGATTTATGTGTCAAAATTTTGAAAGATAAAGGACTTATTTGGGACAAAAAAAACATAAAGGACTAATTCGTTACTTTAAATAAAGATAAGGGACCCCGGGAGCACTTTAGCCTATCAGTTAATAGGTAATGGCCCCTTTTCTCTTTCAGTTTTGTGGTGAGCTTCGTATCATCGTGTGTGGTGGAAGTTCTTCTGAAAGCAACAAAACTCTGCCATAATGACTTCTCCATGTATACCACATAATCCCATCAATAATGAACCAACGTAGTTTCTCCCAGTACACCTTCAAGCAGGGAAGGGCTCCATGATTGTTGTGTTATTGTCCCGATCAGAGAGTCTTGTCAATTTCATATTAGTAAGAATAAGCAAGGATGAGTTAGACAAGTGGCCCAAATCAAATTTCTTCCAGGCATCCCCTATTGAAAATGGTAAGCAAACGTAAGGGAGAAATGATTATGTTTATGCAGATTTTGGTACATTTGCGGGACTGAGTTTTTGTTTTTTGGTATCTCTTGGGATGGGTGAACAATAAGTTTTACATGGGTTTTGCAATTTGATACAGTACGAAAATTGCATGGCTCAGGATTACCCAAACTTCTCTTTTTTAAAACATACCCCCACACATTTCTGTTCTTTCCGGAATTATGGTTTTGACAAAAATCTGGAATTAAAAAAAATACATACTGGATTTATGTCAAAAAAATAAATTTAGAAGTTTTTTGGGATGTCATTGAGCATGTACCTAAGCCTCAGGGTACATGGTTCGATTCCCACGGAAGGCAAAAACTCTACATGGGAGTAGAGAAGATCATGAGTGCATCGCTGGGTAGCCTACTAAGTAAGAAAATGACCCAGAATGTTACAAAAAAAGGCGCCTTTTTTGTAACAGCCCAACCCTTTTACCTACTCATTTTCGGCTTATGGCATTGGCATTGTCACTCATGACCTTCTCCACACCCCTGTGGAGTTTTTGCCTTTCGTGGGAATCGAACCATGTACCCTGAGGCTTAGGTACATGCTCAATGCATTCCCACTACCAATTGACTTAAATCCGAAAGTCAAAAAAATACATCATGGATTTCTGTTTTTACATAAATCCAGAAAATTCTTAAAATCGCCTTCCGAAATTATGCCGTACATAAATAATTCCCGAAAAAATAAAAAATTTGGGATTTTGAATTAAATTTTGAATACTTTTGAAAGGGTAAAATTAGAATAAACGAATTGTGGAGTGGGGGTAAGTGGTCCAACTTGGGGGGTAGAAAAATCTTGGGCCGAATTGCATTAGTTCCACGTGATGCCAACTGGGATAGAATCATTTCCAAGAGTGAGCCCCAAAAGAGATAGAAAGCATCCAGCTTGGGCAAATGACTATTTCACAAAGTAAGATCCGTTCTTTTACGGAATGAGTCTCTAAAATAAAGAGAAGATCTAGAACTTTTAGAAATTAGATATTTACCATTTGGGTTTTTTTTGGTACCCCCTATCCTCCCTTATACCCTCATAATTCACCAAATGGACGATTTTACCCCTGATTTCTCAAAAAAATTTCGGAAACACATAATTCTGGAACACATTTTTCACTTTCGGAATTATGCCAAAAACACACAATTTCGGAAGACAATTTTTTGACTTCCGGAATTATGTGTTTTGGCATAATTCCGGAAATCTTTTAAAAACTGTGTTCCGAGTTACCTCAAAAGAGGATAATTCCGGGGAGAACTTTTCGGAATCACCTCAAAAGAGGATAATTCCGGAAGCCATTTTCGTTTCCGGAAATACCTCTTTTGAGGTGATTCCTGAAAGCTCAAACAAATTGGCTTTCGGAATTATCATCTTTTAAGGTAATTCCGAAAAGTTTTAAAAAAGCCAGTTTCCTTTTAACTTTTTGAGGGGTATTTTGGGGTTTAATTGGATTACGGGGGTATAGAGGAGAATGACGGGGTAAAAAAAAACCCTTACTATTTTAGTAGATTCCCTTCTCACTTTCTCTTATGACTATTGTAATCTTGACGTAATTTTCCCTTTTCTTCCTAATTTTTTGGAGTTGCTCCTACTCCAATGGGAGCCTTTCAATTGCTAAACCCTTTGATGGCCCCAACCCCCTTATTGGACTTTTAATATTTCTCCCCAACCCTTTGATCACCTATGGGCGGCAAAGCTTTCCCTCAAGAGATTTAACACTGTTGCATGCTGAAGTCTGGATTCGAATCCAGAACCTTGGTTAAACTAGAAGAGACCCCTACTATCTCATCCAAGTGCTATTGAGTTGGTTGATCTGTTCTTTACATAACATTCCAAATAAAGATGGCGTTGTTTAGAAGAATATTAATTTCCAAACTAAACGGACTATCTCAATTTTGTTCATTGATAATGGGAAAATGCTATAATTATGCCTTCTATTGGAGGAGGCCGGATTGGGCAAAAGCAGACATAAGGGACACTAGTGTTTCTATCACAAAGTTGTGACTACAAAATGAATCAAGGATCATTAGGTTCTCTAAGTTTGACTCGCCGGGGAATCTAGGATGATTTTCAAAATTAAAAATGTTATGAATGTTAAGCCTCATTTATATTTCAAATGAATTACATAATTATGAAATAACTATATAGTATTTGGGACTTATTGAGGTTAAACTTTCACCAGCTCTTCTATTTATAATATGGAGAATTAGTCTCACATGCACAAGAAGAAATGCGTAGTCAACTTTTATTTATTCTCTAGTTATTCACCTTTTATGGTTCACCACCGTACATATCCAAGCTGATGATTTCCCCTACGAGCCGGAAGGCTCTGTTAGGGTTTTTCCTCCCTACGAGCCGCAGGGCTCAGTTAGGGTTTCCCTCCTCTTCCTTGGAGGCCTATCCCTCCTCCCTTCGTGGTGGTTCTCTTCCCCTCCACTGCTTGTCTTTTCTGTAATGCCCCAAAATAATTGATTAATTAATTAATTAATTAATTAGGATTTATGTGGTAGAAAAATAATAAAATAAATATATATTATTATGTGTGTTATTTTGTGTGGGGGTTGGTATTGGTAAGGAGTGAGATGTTAAAAGGAAAAGGGCTTGGGTTAAGTCGCATAAGCTAAGTAGAAAAACTCATAAGACTAACTAAGTATAAATAGGTAATTTTTAGGGTTTTGCTCACATAATTAGAAAAACAAAGTGAGAGAGTGAGAATAGAGAGAAGAGGACGGCGCTAGAGAGGAGAAGAGAAGAGGGAAGTCGCGAATTGAGAGGGGGCTAAGGCAAGCAAGGATTTCGAGTTCTTCAAAAACAAGGTAAGGGTGGGGTTCTATCTATCTAATGGGTTATATGAATGTCTCTATGTGGGGTGGTTAATGGAACCCTAGGTGATTAAGATTAGAGAACCTTAGTTTTAAGGATTGATTATGTTTGATGATGAATATATGTGCTTAAAAGTGTTTAAACATGAATTGACGATGTCCAGGCATGGTTGATGATGATTGTATGTGATTGGTGATGATTAAATGTGTTTTGACGGTGATTAAATGTGATTAATGGTGTTTAGACATGATTGGTGATGATTAACATGTTTGATGATGATTTGGATGTGATTGTTGGTGTTTGGTGTTGTGTGTTGTTGATTTTTTAAACAAATTTTCTGGTTGTAGGGCGCATAGGGCGCATTCTGCGTGTATTCTGGAAACAATCTAGCAATCCGAAAATTATGTGGTTTACCTTTTTAGAAACTAGACTTAATGCTTGTTAATTTGGCGCTAGTTTGGTTGCATTTGGAGTTGTATAGCTCGAGTTAAAGGTGTTGCAAGTTAGGTTAAAAATCTGGAAACGATCTGAGTATAGGTTCGGTTATACAGTAACTGGGAACAATCTAGTGGTCCGAAAATTATGTGGTTTACCTTTTTAGAAACTAGACTTAGTGCTTGTTTATATGGTACTAGTTTGGTTGCATTTGGAGTTGTATAGCTCGAGTTATAGGTGTCACAAGTTATGTTAAAATTCTGGAAACAATCTGGATATAGGTTCGGTATTTCTTGTATAACGTTTTCGTTTGAACTCCGTTTTGAATGATTCTTGATTCATTGAAAACTACACTCAACTTGTTTCGGGTTAGGCTCAAGTCCCATGTCATTTGACTGAGTTTTGATAATTCTAGAGGTGACACAAGCTAGGTCATGTTTGCTGTCACTGTTTTTGCTGCCACTGTAAACAATTTTGTTTTCGCAATATCTTTTGATCCGGGAATCCGATTTGGACGTTCTAAAATGTTTTGGAAAGCTTATTCAGAGGCCTAACTGAATATTCTAATTTTAAGGCAAAAAGTGACTGTTTCTGGTGTCGTTAATTTTTAAGCGTGTCTGTTGATTTAATGGTTAAGTGTCGGCTGCTTGTCCGTGGTTGTTGATAGCTGGGCGCCCGTGTGGCTGCCCGGTAGGTGCTGTCCTAGGTGTTGTCAATTAAAATGATGTTGAGTATGTGATTAAGCCAAATTGTTGTGATGTTGCAAATTGTGGTGATGTGGCCAAAGCGCTATAAATTGTTAAGTTGTAATTGTTGACGACGATGTTTATATGACGACGACGAGTTGCCTCTATTTATGGGCAGGTGATGTGATGTAGGCCTATGGCCATTGTTGTTTTGATGTTGTTGCGTGCTATGCAGTTGTTGTTGTTTGTTTGTGCATTTGCATAGTGTCGCATGCATAGCATATTTACGACGAGGAGCTATGCTCAAACACGACGAGTTATGATTACGACGACGACGAGATGCCTTTATTTATGGGCTTGATTTTGGTACCACATGCATTCAGGGGCGGTGTGCCGTGCATTTGAGTCTCATCCGCATTGTGAGCATAACTGTGTGTTTATAATGATGTTGATTGCTGTATGTTGCTGAATGGATACCATGACGTGCCTTTGTATATTGATTTTCATGTATCCTATTATATAGTGTGATATCTCACCCCTTCTGTTTGAATGTTACCCCTATGTTGGTAACGCGCAGGTAACCGTGAATGAAGGCAGTTCACCTTCATGTAATCGAGTTGGGTCGTGTCGCTCGGATATGTAACACTTGGGGATGGGCGAACACTTATTTATGGCTATGAATTTCGATGTTGTTATTTTATTGAACTGGAGTTATGGTTGTTCGATTATTCCACTGTGAACCATTTTTGAAGTTACTGTTGTCGAAGTTGAAAACCCCTTTATTTTCCGCTGCTTATTGAATGAAAGATAATTATTTTTGCAGTATGTTTTCGTGGTGATTTTCAAGATGTAAATGTGGCGCTCGTTTAATTGTTTAAAAACTCTGATATTTTTACCAATAATATGATGGGTAGAATCGGGTGTTACATTTTCCGCTGATCCTCCATATTCTCCTCCCACCCCCCACGATGCCTACCCCGATCAAACCCCCATCTTGCTATAACTGAGCGCCTTAACCCACCTTCCTTCACCACCGGCCACAACCCAATCTTCTTCCTCATGCGAGTCCCCATGCCTATTCCACTACCGATTGTTTGATTTCCCTTTACCCTTGGCTCGCTGCCGTCAAGACCGCCGCTTCTGTGGTCTCTCCATGGCTGCCAACCAACCGATCGCTTCTCTTCCTCCTCCTAGGGTCTAGGTCTCTCTCGGGCGACATCCTCCTACCACCACCTGCATCTCTGCTCGCTCTGTCGCCTGCGTCGCGCCCTCCACCCGAACCGCCACCACTGCCCAAAGGTGAAATCCATAAGGGGTCCTTTGCTTCCCCACTACTGCTGTTTCTAAGGTCGGACATGCTGCTCTTTCCAACTGTTCTCCTGGCTTTCATCAGGCCACCACGGAAGCCTTCATGGATCAACCCTGAATTACTGGCCTCAGATTTGCTCTTCGTCGTATCTAGGGGTATGTTGTTTTACCTTTTGTGTTTTTTGTTTTGGCCTAAAGAAACATCCCAGGAATTCGATGAAAGTCGCCATAGAAATTTTGGATGCCTAAGCACTCTGTTGTGGACATTACACCATTATGTGGTGATGATTAAGGCTATGGGCATTCCTACTCCGCCAAAGGCTGTCTCCAATTACCAATTAGCTGCTGATCTTGAGGTTAAGTTGGCTAGTCTTGAGACCATCATTAGTCGAAAGGAGCGAACACTAGTCAGAGATATCATCCGTAACTAGATTAGGAGAAAGACAACAGAGTCTCAGTCACTGATTACATCTTCCTGGAAGCGAAAGCTACTGATAATCTAGATGACTTGTCGTTGTACTTTGGTCGGCCATGTTTTTATGGTTTTTAATATTTCTAAATGTAATGGCTCCAATGTCTAAAATCAGTGTGTAGTTCTTTATCTTAGATCGGTTGATCCTAGTTTGAGTCTCCAATGATTATATTTTTTTTTTGACAAAATCATGATTATATATGTTAATAACGTATACTAATTGCAAATAATAGCATGTGGGGTGTTATACCTACCTTCTTACTTTTGATCCCTCTTAACGCCTTGTCGGTGATTGCACTATGCTCACAAACACTGCAATATTTTTTTGTTTGGACCATCGTTGGCTACCCACGTAGTGTTTCAACGCTTTCAACGAAAGACTAATCTCCGCTCGTGCTTTGGATCAAATTTTGCATACCGAGTTTGTCCACTGCGAAAATCAAACCCGGGAGCCGGGTCAACCCCCTGTATTCAAAAGTAAATTAAGCCGCTGGGCCAACGATGTTGGTTTCACTAACACCGCAATTTGATTCACTTGGATAGTTAATAATTTTGCTATTTCTGCAATTTCCTTTTATCATGAGATTGATAGTCGAGACATTAAATATTTCTACTTTATTACGAGTTGTGACAAGGTGCATTTTCCTTTGAAAAACAAGTTTTTGTGCCATTGCTAAGAAAATAGAAATATTGAAGGAAGGAATGAATTAATATTAGACTAATCATTTTCCTTTTTATTTTTACTGCTTGTTATTTTGCTTATGCATGTTCACTATGTCCAAGTCCAAGGATCCTGCTTTGGTTTTTATTCAGAAGTAGATAAAAGTTTCTAAGTCAAGACTGAGATGCCCCCCATCCCATTATTGTGAATCAACTTAACAATTTGAAACTTTAGCGTTGATGTACACCTAAATATGGGGTCGACCGGTAAACAGGATAAACCCAATGGGAACCAAAAACGGGAGGGTACCACATTGACATTGGGCAGAAGACGATCCAAAAAGCGAAGGCTCACTCAGCTGAAGGCGATATCTGTCCTGTGTTAGCTGCCTGTCTCTCCCTGCCCACGACATGGGTTGGGCTTAGAGTCTGTTTCTTCTCTGTAGTTTCTGTAGTTGGTACTAGTTAGGGAGTTTGGCTGACCATCCTGCTTTCTGACGCTTTCTCGACGGTAGGCACCCAGCGTCGCTAAAGAAATTAGGCTCTCCTTCTTCCTCAATAGCTGCCTTAACTGAAAATGGATTGGGGAAATAATTATCAAGGCACGATTCCACTTGTGTTCCACAAGCTGTTAAAAACCAGAAGTTTTTTTTTTTTCACATTTTTTTCCAGTAGATCGTAGCTTAGATTTGTGCCAAGGTTTCACTCGAGCGTTAAGCCGCTCGAGTTACAGGAGAGGAGCAAAGTGAGAGGCGGATATGACTGCTTGTCATAAGGAGAGAACTTAGCTTACTATAGCAAGAGAAAAACAAGAACGAAGGGTCGACTGGAGGAGGAGGAAGGAGTTGCTGACCCCAGTAATGACCCGCTCTCGCTCGCCGCTACTAACAGGGTCTCGGTTGATTTCCCTTCCTTTATCTACTAAGATGTTTCAGTTCGCTAACAACGGCAGTAAACCCTGGCTGCCATTTGGGAGCACCTGCCTCCCATCGATCCAGCGCTTGTGGCTGCAGCCATGCAAAGAATCCTGGACCGCTTTCGCGGTTTGGAAGAAAAGAGGAGGCCTGTTGGGCGTCAAAGTTGGCATTAGATCCCCTTATCTCTCGTATTTTTGCCCCAACAAAAAGCCCAGAGCAAGGGGGCTGAGGGGGGATGCATTATGTTGTGGGCAGTAGAGATTAGATTCTTATATTCTTCTCTTTGCTTTATAAACAATCTTGGGAGGCTCGCTATCCCGATTATTCTGAAGTGCAGGCGGGATAAACTAATCAGATCAGAGCGAGGACCTCCATTGAATCTTTGACTCAGTCAGCTCTATGCTTCGTGGAAGAAGAAGAAGCGATTCACGAGCCACTACATCTGTGGATCCCACCAAATCATTAAACCTAGCGGCTGCTCGCACTTTGATCAGTGATTCACCTGCCACTATATCGATGATTTCAGACTTTGCAAACATTCAACTGAAAGAAGGGAGGGACTGGGAGAGGGGATTACGTTCTGCAGATGAACTCAAGAGCAGCTAGTCTTGTAGGGACAACTGCTTGAGCTCCTACTCTCACTACGGTTACGAAGACAGCAAAGGGATATTGAAAAGAGGGAGCACAAGAGCTCTGAGTCATCCAACAAAGGAATCCTGTTATGGTAATTATAGTGTTTACTATTTACACCCCCTCCAAAGGCCCAATTTCTAAGAAGCCCAATCAAATCATTAGAGTCCAATCTTCAATGGCCAAGATCATTTCACGAGATCGGACGGCCTAAATCGGCCACAACAAACACCACTCCAAATCTATAAATACAGCATTCAAAGCTCATTAATGGTAAGATTTTTCCCAACACAATACTCATTAACTCAAATACTGACTTGAGCGTCGGAGTGTTATTGCAGGAACAACATCGGACACTTCAAGATCGACAACCTCGAAAACCTTAAGATTATCAACCTCGGACACCTCAAGATCGGAAAACATCGAATATCTCAAGACCTGGACATTAAAACAGAATCAAGGATAAAACACCTACTAACTGCATAAAACCGATCACCAAGGTCGGAAGCACAGTACAGAACATTGGCGACCACAGTGGGAGGAATCAATACCCTATTTTTCTCACCATCTCCTTGAACTTATAAATGGCACCAACGCGCCGTTCAATACCGACTAGTCTCATGGCCGAACCTGAGCTCGGCCCGCAGCAAACCCCTGAAGGCCACGTCCAGGAACTCACAAATTCGTCGCAAACACGAAGCCGATATCCCAACACGGGACCATCCCGAGCGCATTCGGGCGCAGATGAAACGAGCCTACCATCTCCTCCTCAATTACTTCCGGCCTTGACGGACGCGGTTCAACAGCTCGTTCAGCTATTGGCTCGGCAAGAAGCCGTAAATGAAGAAAGAAGCAACCGTTTCGCTAACCTCGAAGTCGAAGTAGCGAGACTGCAAGTTCGAAACGTTCTGGACCAGCAATCGTCCGGGCAGGGCTCCCTGGAGGAACGGCGCCCAACTCGAAGAAGACTTTTTCATCGATCACCCCCTCGGAGAAAGCTCAATCATCGTTCCCCCGCACGCCGTCAACGAGGAAATGGTTCCCGTTCTCCTCCGGCTCGACAACATAATGGTCTCGACGATCTTCATCCTTCCCCATGCCATCACCAAGGGAATGATTCTCGTTCTCCATCAGCTCGACAATATGACGATCTTGATGATCCTCATTCTCCTCCACGCCGCCACCGAGGGAATGGTTCCCGTTCTCCTCTGGCTCGCCGTTTCGACGATCTTGAAGGCTCGACCTCGTCAAGGAGACGATCAAGAAGCCGTGACAACATTCAAAACAATCAAACACGACGATACGGACATCCTGAACCTCATCGCAGACACCAACCACTGTCACGGGCGAATCAACCTGGGCGAAAAGGTCCTTTCACAAAATCGATCGACAACTTCCGGGTCCCACGATATCTCGAAAAACCACCTGGAGGACTGAAGACTTACGACGGGACGGGCGACCCCGACAGGCATCTAGACCAATTTGACACAACCATGCAGTATCGAAACGTACCCATGGAAATGAAATGCCGAATATTCCCGTTAACCCTGGACAAAATGGCTTCCGAATGGTTTCGGACGTTAAGGTCGAATACCATTTCCTCATGGGACCAGTTAGCGAAACACTTCTCGGTGCACTTTGCCCATTCCAAGAGCAAACCCAAAAACAAAAATGTTTTAGCATCTATTGTCCAGAAGGGAAATGAGCCCCTGAGAGAATATATAGAGCGATTCAACATCGAAGCTCTTCAGGTTCGGCAGTTAGACGACGCTTTCCGAATCTTCTTCATGGCCCAAGGTCTGCTCCTTGGAAGCTCGTTCCGAAAGCACATCAACACCTGGGAACCTAACACCCTTCAAGAATTCCTCGAGCTATCCCAGTGCTTTATTAGTGAAGAAGAAAATTCCAAAGTCGACAAAACATCGTCACATACAGAACCGTCGAAACGCCACATCGAGATCGACCCTCGTAAAAATTCGTGGAACATCGGTAAGAAAAATCGCCACCAGGTATATACCGAACTCAACGTCTCCAACGCCCAGTTACTAGGGGAATGTTGGAACGTCGAATTCAGGGACGTCAAGCCTCCCAGGTCCTTACCTATCCGGCCTGGGCAGAAGGCCAACAAATACTGCCGATACCACAGAAGCAATGGCCATGACACAAACCATTGCAACGCCCTAAAAGATGACATTGAAGATTTAATAAAACGTGGAAAACTATCTTCTTATGTCAAAAGGGAGGGAGAACGATCTGATAATATCGGAAGAGAAAGAAATGAAAATCCTAGGGAAAAAGGAAAAGAAGTGATCGACCCAGACCACGAAGAACTGGATAAAAAACGTTCGATTATCATGATGATAACTGGAGGATTCGATCATGAAGGATCAGGAAAATCAATGAAAAGAAAATGGAAGGAACTGTTATGCGTGGCTTCAACGTCAACAACCCCGATCAAGACCAATCGACCTCCATTATCTTTTAGCGATAACAACCTTATTGACGGAAAGGCTAACAAACACGTACCTCTCTTAATATCGGCGATCATAGCCAATAAGGAGGTACGTAGGATCTTGGTCGATCAGGGGAGCTCATCAGACATCCTCTTTATCGATCTTCTGAACAAAATGGGGATCGACAAAGAGGAACTCACCCCTTATAGAGGAACGGCTCTGTCCGGCTTTAACGGATCTCGAACGAAACCCCTTGGGCATCTGGAGCTAATGGTTACCTACGGAACCGAACCAATGGTTCGAACCGTCAAGACCAAATTCCTCGTCTTACCTTGTGAATCCATATACAACGGTATTATAGGAAGACCGACCCTCGGGAGGCTCGGGGCGGTTACATCCACCACACACTTAAAGATGAAGTTCCACTCTCTCTGCAACAGAGTTATCACTCTGAACTCTGACTTAGAGTCGGCCTCCAAGTGTTTTTTCCTATGGACGAAGAATGAACGAAAAGCTTCGGAGCATGAAGGGGTTCCCCCTTCGGAAGAACTGTCGACTCCCAAACTGCCAAAAGGTAGATCGACTGAAGTTAACACCGCCACTAACATAGAAACCGGCTGCAATCCGAAAGTCGAAAATCAGAAAGACGTCGACGAGCTAACCAAAGAACTCAAACGAAAAATCAAAAGACCAGAGCCTGATGGAAAGTTCGTCGAAATACAACTCGGTTCAAACCCCTCCCAAAATATCAAAATAGGGATCGACCTTCCAGAAAAAATCAAGATCGATTTAACCCAATGTCTTAAAGATTTCAAAGACATCTTCGCTTGGTCGGCCGAAGACATGCCTGGGATCCCACTAGAGGTTGCTTGCCATCGACTCGCGATAAACCCAGAAGCAAAATGGATCGCCCAAAGAAAGCGGGCTCAAAGCAAAGAGAAAGCCATTGCTGCCGCCTTAGCAGTAGACGACCTCATCAGAGCCAACTTTATCTCCGAGGTTAAATACACAACTTGGTTATCAAACCCAGTCCTGGTGAAGAAATCTAATGGAAAATGGCGTATATGTGTCGACTACACCGATCTTAATAAAGCTTGCCCAAAAGATGTTTTTTCGGTCCCCAGCATCGATCGTTTGGTCGACAACGCTTCCGGTTTCCGGTTATTATCCTTCATGGACGCATACTCCGGATACAACCAGATCGCCATGTTTCCCCCAGATCAAGCAAAAACTGCCTTCATCACTGACCGAGGAAACTTCGCGTACCGTGTCATGCCATTTGGGTTAAAAAACACTGGAGCAACTTATCAAAGAATGATGAACAAAGTGTTCCAAAACCAGATCGGTAAGAGCGTAGAAGTCTACCTCGACGATATGATCGCCAAGAGCAGAAGTGATGACGACCATATAAGCGATCTAAGAGCGATTTTTTATGAGGTACGAAAGAATAGAATGAGGTTAAACCCAGAGAAATGCACATTCGGAGTTCGAGCAGGGAAATTCTTGGGTTTTTTCTTAACAGAAAGAGGAATCGAGGCGAACCCGGATAAATGTCGATCCGTCACAGAAATGCGAACTCCGACGTCCAAGAGGGAAGTGCAAAAACTTAATGGAATGATAGCTGCTCTATCTCGTTTCATATCAAATGCAGCATTCAAATCTCTTCCACTTTTTAAAATCCTCAAAAAAGAAGAAAGAGATTTCGAATGGACGCCTGAACAAGATGAAGCTTTGAAACAACTAAAAAATCTCTCTCCAAGCCTCCAATTTTAACTCGACCAAATGAGAGGGAAACCCTATACCTATATCTGGCGGTCTCGGAAGAAGCTTTAGCTGCCACTCTGTTGCGCGAGCTCGAAACCGTGCAAAGCCCGATCTACTTCGCAAGCAAGGCTCTGCACGGAGCTGAGAGTCGTTATCAGAAAATCGAGAAAATCTCCCTAGCTCTCATTGTCGCAGCTCGACGTTTTCGAGCCTATTTTGTCGCCCACCAGGTAGTCGTCCGAACTAACTACCCCATCAGGCAGATACTCCATAGACCCGATCTGGCTGGAAGAATGATCAAATGGGCTGTGGAACTCTCAGAGTTCGGGATTAAATATGAAGCTCGAACAGCACTTAAAGCGCAAGTTTTGGTGGACTTCATCGCCGAGATGACGCCTGCTAACATCGAATCTGACATATGGATCCTATATGTCGATGGGTCCTCTAATCCAAAAGGGAGTGGCGCTGGGATCATGCTAGAAAGCCCGACGGGGGTCATCATCGAAGTTTCCCTTACATTCGGTTTTCCCACCTCGAACAACCAAGCAGAGTACGAGGCTTGCATCGCCGGACTCCGCCTGGCAATTGACCTCCAAATCCAACAAATAAAACTTCATACCGACTCTCTCTTGGTGGTCTCCCAGATCGGAAGTAAATACGAGACCAAAGAACCGATCCTGCAAAAATACCTACTTCGGGTACGGTCGCTATTGGCTAAATTTGAAACAAGCGAGATAGTTCATGTCCCAAGAACGGAAAACCAACGAGCTAATATCCTCGCCAAACTCGCAAGCACAAAAACCCCAGGGAACCAGAGGACAACCATCCAAGAAACACTCCACAAACCCAGTGTGTCTCTCGAGCCTCTGTTTAACCCGACCATCTGCATGCTCGAAGAAACGGACAGCTGGATCACCCCAATTGTAGAATACATCGTCGCAGGAACAGAACCCCTAGACAGAAACGACGCTAAATACATCAGGAGAAGGGCCTCGGCTTTTTCAGTCATCAACGGAACGCTTTACAAAAGAAGCCTCTCTTCCCCGCTAATAAAATGCATCGAGGGAGAGGAAGCAGCCTATGTATTGACAGAAATTCATGAGGGAATCTGCGGCCAGCACATGGGAGCTCGATCTTTAGCGCGTAAAGCTCTTTGAGCCGGTTATTACTGGCCGAGCATGATTGGCGATGCTAGTGATCATGTGAAGAAATGCAAGAAATGCCAAATCCACGCCAATGTCCACATAGCTCCCCCCACAGACCTCACAAGTTTATCCTCCACATGGCCCTTCGCATGGTGGGGAATGGACTTACTCGGACCTTTCGCAAAGGCACCAGGACAAGTCAAATTCTTGATCGTCGCCGTAGACTACTTCAGCAAATGGATAGAAGCGGAACCCTTGGCAACCATCACTGCAAAAAACTGCATAAAATTCTTCAAAAAAAACATTATGAGTAGGTTCGGGATCCCCGAGGTAGTAGTGACAGACAACGGGACTCAATTCACAGACACGGGATTTCGAAAACTAATGCTCGAGCTGAAAATTAAACACCAATTCACTTCAGTAGAGCACCCTCAAACCAACGGTCAAGCAGAGGCTGCAAACAAAGTAATACTGAACGGGCTAAACGACGTTTGGACAATGCCAAAGGAAATTGGGTAGAAGAATTGCCTTACGTCCTCTGGGGATACCGGACGACCCCCCAAAGCTCCACTGGAGAAACACCTTTTAGGCTCTCCTACGGCAGCGAGGCGGTCATCCCCGTCGAGATCGGCGAACTTAGTTGGAGAACGGCAAATCCCAAAACACAAAGCAATCACGATCAAGCCTTAAGAGAAGAACTCGACCTCATCGATGAAATTCGAGGTCGGGCCTCGCTCCGAGAAGCGATCATCAAACAAAAAGTTGCAACCAGATACAACACCAAAGTCGTTCACAGAGATTTCGATCCAGGCGATCTGGTACTCAGAAGAGCTGACGTCGGTCAGAAAAACGCCTCCCAAGGAAAGCTCGCCCCAAATTGGGAAGGCCCATACCGAATTTTATCTAAAACCGGTACGGGAGCCTTTAAATTGGAGACCCTCCAAGGAAGAAAGATTGAGAGGACTTGGAACGCAATGAAACTGAAAAGTTATTATCCGTAGAAAGAAATCATGTACTCCGACCTTATGTAAACTCGAAACGAGTTATTAATTAAAAAGAATGTGACCTTTTCTTTCAAACGCTTTCAAAGCTTCTCAAGGTTCTCACCAAGTCTCCACACATTCTTGATTTTCATCAAACAGAATGTAGGGACGAAAATCCCTCTACCGGGAATCAGTTGGGACCGATCTTAGATGATCTCCCCGAGCGACCACCCAAGGTCGCAAACTCTTTGAGAAACAGTTAAATCCGAGCCGAGTCTTGGCAAACTATCTCAAAGAGACCAGGTCTTCAAGGATCGAAACATCCTAAGAACGACCATCGGCCACAGCTGCCGATACCCCTATAGGGCGAGTTAAATCTGGGCCGAGTCCTAGTAAACTGTCCTATAGGCTCGAACCCGGTAAATCGAGTTCCTCATTTACCGACGTTCTTACATCGTACACAAAGTGCAGAATTCAAAAAGCATTCATTAAAGCTTCACAAAAACGACGTACATGACATGCAGAATTAAAAAAGCATTCATTAAAGCCCGTAAACAGGTTTTTCGGATAGACATGTCCCAAAAAGAATTACAAATATCTCCAGTCTAAACCGAACCCTCAAAGTTCCGGATCTATACAAAACCTACACAGATAAAAGCATACACCAGGAACTTCTGCAAAAAGAAACGCCATTAAACATCAAACAGTAGAGGTCGGAAAAATCACAGTTTTCTTTTTCGCCCGAGCATCGATCTTAACGATCCTACCTCCTTCAACCTCATGATCGGCATCGATGATCGAGCGGTCCAAATTGATGGAAGGATTGACCAAAGCAATTTTCTCCCGGGCACACTCAAAACCCTCCCTATACAGCTCAATTGCAGAATTTGCGGCTTCACGAGCCTCCTTCCTAGCTTCATTTGCAATCTTCGTAGCCTCCTTAGCATTTTTTCTGCTCTGCTGAAGGGCTGCTTGAAGCTCCGCAATTCGAGCCTCAGCATCGCTGCTTGTTCCGACCCCTGCCTCGGATGCCTTTTTCAGATCGTCTTCCAAACCGACGATTCGAAGCTCCAAACTTTTTATCTTCTGATTAGCCTCGACCACTTCCCCCTCCAGACCTCTCTCCTTTTCTTCCAGCTCCTTTACACGAGTTTCCGCGAACTCCGCCCGGCGTATAACCTCCCCCTGGCTTTCCTTCAAAGTTTGAAGTTCTTGTTTAGTTCGAGCGAGCTCTTTCGACTTCGAAGACACATCCTCCACAAGCTTCACTCTTTTAGACTTCTCAAGCTCCAACAAATCTGCAAGCACGAGAATAAGAAAAATCAGGTTGAGGGAAAAGATCATAAAAGCGAAAAACAAACAGGAAAACACCTACCCTTAGCCCGTTTCTCGTATTTCTCTTTTTCGATCTTATGAACCTCGCCCAAGTTCACCAATATTTTAACAGACGCCCCGACAGGATCCTCCCGCCATTGGGCATAGTTTTGTTCCAAGAAACCCTCCTCTAAAGGTACGGCCTTGTTTTTATGCTTCGGTCTCCTTGAGGTTTTACTCCTTTTATCCGGCCTTAGCTCGCCACTTGCGTCGGTACGCACCCTCTTCGCCGAGATCCCTGCACAAATATCGGGAGCAGCTGGGGGAGGAGAACTGGAAACAAGATCGACCCGAGCCTCATAGGCAAGGTCCTCTTGGGTAACAGTGTTGATCGGGGAAGCAGCAGTAACCGTCCCAACGACAGTCTCAATCTGGGGAGACGTCGGAAGCGGAACACCCACTTCCTCAACATCGTCAGATATATCGACGCTCCTCATCGCCAGCGCCTTCATTGCGGCAAGCTTCTTTGGGGCCATGGTATCTGGAAAAGAAACAAAAACTGGGTCATACAAACTACAATCAAAAATATGCAAAATTCGAAACAAGAAAAACGAACTACCTAAAACAAATTGCACCCGTCTTCGCTTCCCAGCCTGAACTATCTTAGCCGCAGGGATACCCCGATACTTATGTTTTGAAAACGGAATGTTCTCAGAAATAAACATCAGGATCCTCTTGGTAAGAAGATCGACAGCGTTCAGTCGATCCTCACCAACAGAAAAAGAATTGGTGGATCGTTCAAAATGGGCCTGACTCCAACAGATGGGAAACTTGGTGGACACCAAAGTCCGACCATCCTCGGAAAACTTTCCCACTCTCTCGATCGCTTCGTCGGTCACCGGCTCGACCCAGTAATATAACTCCTTCCAATTCCCCTTCAATGAGTCCGCATAAGCTTTGAAAATCTTGGCCCCTCGCCTCGAGCGAAGACTGACATGCTCGCGACCGGACTTATTTTCACTGCTGTTTCGGTTAATCTCAAACAAATGGAAGAAGAGCAACGGCGAGACCGGTCTGTCCAGGTGAAGGCACATTAGTTCGTAGGCTCGAACAAAAGCCCACGCATTTGGATGCAACTGAGAAGGCGCAACATCCAAAGTCGCCAAAACCGTCTGCTCGAACCAGGTGAAAGGAGGCCGGATATTCATCTCATTTATCAGCATATGGTACAAAGTGAACTTGAGCTCTCCAGGCCACAAAGCCACGTGCTCTCCTTTCTTCATTCCCTCAACTCTCCAAATTCGCTTCGATCGACCGGAAGCTTTCCTCCCGACCATCTCCAAATTAAAACCGTGCTGGTACAACGATTCGATCTCCAAGATATTTCTGGAAACCCAATCATATTGAGAGACCTCTCACACCGGTACATCGAGGTCCCCACAACCAGTACTCGAGTAGCCATCCAGAGAAGCAGCAGAAGCTCGTCTGGAACCTGGTTGACTCGAAAGGCGAGAACTCAACACAAAGTCAACCTCGGAGCCTGTCCCAAGATCGACCTCGGAATCCTTGGATTCCTCCACTTGGATTTCCTCATCAGACTTAGAAGTGATAGCCATCACATCCACCAAACAATCTTCCTCCACATCTTCAGGAGTATCTTCGTTTGGCTCATTACCATCGGTCGCAGGAGAGGAGCTTTCACTCTCAAAATTATCTTCCGCCTTATCACTCATAGGGGCGGAAGCAGAATGCTCTTGCACGTCCGGGGCGGCGACTTCAAGAGGGTCGGTACGAACTTCAGGGACTTCACCACCAGAAGCCATCACGTTCGTAAACTCTTTCCGGTACTGAGTAACGTCTCTCCGAGTTTGTTTTGTCCTCGCCAGAGCGAATCTACAGGAATGGGGGACGAAATGTCAGGGTTAAAGATCGAAAATGGGTTCGCGAGCATGTCGGAACCCGACCTGACGACCCCCATTCTGAGATCAAAGGGGACTGGGGGAGGTCCAGGCACAAACGAAAAGAAAAGTAAAGACAAATCAAAAAATAGACTAACCTCGGAACTGAGTCGCAAGTTGATTATATCTGGAAAAAATACGGTTGTCGATCCACAGAAACCGACCTTAAAAGTACTTCAAAACTCTTCAAAACTCGTTCACTTTAAAGAAGCTCGGGAGCTCTCGAAGGTCGACAAATCCAAAACAAATGAACAGCAAGCAACAAATGAGAAGGTGAGACCCTTTATTTATAGCAAGGCGGATTTAATGGGCTTGGGCCGGGAAGTCGAAACGTCACGTCCAAACAATAGTCCATTAAACTTCGCACGCTGAAGAATAAAACGTCACCATCATGCGCCGCCACTGCGAAATCACACCTTGTTAGAAACAGTAAAGATGGCACTGATTCCAAGATTACACTGATTCCAAAGCAGCACTGAATTCAAAAAACTATCTACCTCGCTCGAAAGCTTGACGGACAGTTAACATCGTCCAAAAACCCCAGCCTCGACATAAGCTCGAGACCGAAGAAATTTCTACTCAACAAAGACAAAAATATGAGGCTACGTCGCCTATCAAAGTCAAGATCGCTCCTCAAAGCGACCAGACTTGGGGGGCCACTGTTATGGTAATTATAGTGTTTACTATTTACACCCCCTCCAAAGGCCCAATTTCTGAGAAGCCCAATCAAATCATTAGAGTCCAATCTTCAATGGCCAAGATCATTTCACGAGATCAGACGGCCTAAATCGGCCACAACAAACACCACTCCAAATCTATAAATACAGCATTCAAAGCTCATTAATGGTAAGATTTTTCCCAACACAATACTCATTAACTCAAATACTGACTTGAGCGTCGGAGTGTTATTGCAGGAACAACATCGGACACTTCAAGATCGACAACCTCAGAAACCTTAAGATTATCAACCTCGGACACCTCAAGATCGGAAAACATCGAATATCTCAAGACCTGGACATTAAAACAGAATCAAGGATAAAACACCTACTAACTGCATAAAACCGATCACCAAGGTCGGAAGCACAGTACAGAACAAATCCGAAAAATAAAAGAGAAACAAAGAAAATCATTATCGTGTAAACAAATAGTTTCAATTCAAGGGAAGGTCCACCAATACTGGAAAGGCATAGACTTCCCACTTCTTTGTCTTATTAGCGCAGGTCTTCGTCAATGATGAAAGCCGCTGAACTTCAGACTTGAGTTGAGAAAGAGGGATAGGCCATGGAAAATAGGGCTTTCAGGGCGGGATTGACGAGTACCTTGCCCCCTTTAGCCTTATTAAAACTAAAGAAAATGTTTTTTCGTCCTTGTCTGGTAACTGCTCTCGAGGGATAAATAAATGAGGAAAGATTAAAGCAAAAACATTGAAACAAGAAAGGGTCCCTCTTTTCTTTCATACCAGGCAATCCTTGCCACTGATGTAGATAAAATAAAGGCTATTCCTTATTCTTGATAGCACAAAACTCGGTTTTTTCCATTGGAAAAAGAGAAGACCAAGCCCCCAAATGGTTCACTAAATCATAGCCTAGTAGGAAGACCAGTGGCTTCTTCTATTTGCAGTGGTAGGAGGCATCCCCGCTTTGTTTTAAGTAGGTTGAACCATTCTGTTTTTGTTCTTCTCCACCTTCTTTCCGACCCACCCGCTCCTATCAACATCCCCAAGCCCTGTTGAACTTATCTTTTTTGATGTTGCTTACTATCAGTTTGGACGAACTAATGTGAATGGGTGTAAGCCTGACTACTCGGAAACACCCAGTGGTGACCACACTGAGAGAGACGAAAGTGCAGGCTCTACCCCGCGATAAAGAGAACAATTTCTAATTAATGGAAAACAAAGATGGAATGTGCCCTTCCACCATATCTGTACAAATAGAATAAAGTGCTTACACGCCAACTGACACTGGTTCTAAAGAGAAGAGAGAGAAATATTCCTAGACCTGGCAGAGACAACAATATAAGCCCCGGACGAGCTTGACTGGCGTCCTTTTGGTAGACACTACAAGAAAATCGACGATTTCCGACGGAGATTTTCGTCGCAAATGCAGCGATTTTCGTCGCAAATTGACGTTTCCGACGGACAAAAAGTCGTCGCAAAATCGCTCGTCGCAAATCTTTTCCGACAACTTTTTTCGTCGCAAATGTCTCCGTCGCAAATTCGTCGGAAACCTGTCGCAAATATCCGTGGTAAAGTCGTCGCAAACGCTGACACATTTTCGTCGCAAATCCGGCAGGAAATTTTAAAAAAAAATTTAAAAAAAATTAAATTATACAAAACCGATCTTATTTCAGCATATTTGTTGCAGGCTTGAAGCCACAAGCTAAACATCTAACACGGTGTAACGAAAATCAATTATTTTTGTAACTGATTGTAACTTTACACAGCCAAAACTATCTCAAATGTCTGTGACACATTTTCTATTAGGAATCAAATGATAAGAATCAAGGCATCCATGCCAAATTTACACATTTTCTAGAATATTTACATATAAATAATATTTACAACTGTGCAGTTGCTCATCCTCACAATGCGAAGACCAAGACCAGTGCCTCCATGGCTGAAATAAGTCAAGGTTTCAAAACTTTATAAATCTTCAGTACATAGCAAAAGGTTTTCACACCATTGGATATAAGTTTCATGTTAGTTTAGAAGTTTAATGACTAATATCATGATCATTTTTTAGCTAAAATTAATTTATAGTAATAGAAGGCTTATTTTGTCTATGTGAAGAAACTAAATTGCTTACAGTCGAGTAGTTGATGGATCAGCTTGCTCAAAGCTTTCAAACACAGAATCCCATTTGCATGGGTCAATACCTACATAGGAAGAAAATCATAGTAACTCATCCTTGAATTGACAAAAGAGACATTTGTCTATGCAGATTTTCCAAATGAGTTTTAAGGTTCATACCAATGCCTGTGTCATCAACTTCAAACCAAAGTATCACTCTGTTATCTGTCATAGATGTTCTCTTTGTGTGATTTGCATTTGGCTTCTCTCTGCTCTTTTGTAAACTCCGTGATTTCTTCTGGTCAAGAAAATGATTCAGACCAACACTGCATGAATTCAGGTTTTCACACCATCCTCGCAGAATAACATGACCCACTACAGTGCATTCAAAAGAGTTTAGAGTAGTCTTCTGTCACAGTTTCAGTGCTTCATTGATAACTAACATAGAACCATTGGAAAGTCATTTTCAATACACCAATTCTTAATTGTTGTTAGATTTTTCATATTTCGACCTTGCAAACATTTTTTTACCTCGATTCTAACTATACAGGTAAATAGGTATTGAAAAAATGCCTGAGAAGCTTGTTAAAGGAACTCTAATGATCTACATTTCATTGTAATTAAAGTCACTCATGAAAACAAATTGAGAATCATACCAGAAAGGTCTAAAACAGTCTTTAGATTGTGGTTAATGCACTGGACAGAAAACATATCTACAAGCCCTTCAAGTTCGCGTCCCAAGTCAAGTTCTCTCTGCCCTTTTGTAAACTCCGTGTTTTCTAGACTCCACCTAAATTCTATAAAATATCAGAAAGTTCTTTTTTTTTTGGCAAAAGTGAAGCTTTATTATTGGAATTGTTTTCAAATATTCACTTAACTTATGTCTCACCTTGCTCAGATCCAATATGTTGTTACGAAGGCGAAGAAGAGCTGTTGAGCATTTTCTTATTTGAGTAACTGTTGAATATTGTTCATTTGTGAGACAATCATCAGATATAAGAATGTCAAGCAATCCAATTACTGCTGCCATAGGTGTCCTCAGCTCATGACTGTAAACCCAAGAAAAAAACACACCATGAACATCATCTTACAATGATAAACCAAGTGGAAAGTTAGAGTAGATTTGTAATATAAACATTGTTTTGGATTGCTTAGATCATAAATTGAATAGATTAGGTTGTATTTACAAAACTAAACTTGAAAAACCAACCTCATGTTTGCAAGGAACTGGCTTTTATAGTTGCTTGATGCCTCTGCCCTCCTTCTTGCTTCCAATTGACTTATCAGTTCTGCTGTTAGATTCATTTCCTTTGACACTCCATTAGTCAATATCAAGATGCAAACACATCCAATGACTAATATACATAATGCTGCAGATATCAGAATAACCAATGTTTTGAAGGCTCTCTCATCTACTTGCCCCATGACGTACTTTCTTGGTATGATGATTATAGGTTTGCTCATAAATACGAGCAAAGACCGGTCTTTGATCTTGTTCAGCTCCCATATCTTCTGCAATATCAATGCAAGCTACTAAAGCTGCTGCAGATGCAATTGCAGCAGAAGCCATAGTAGGGTTCTTGTGTTTGTCATTAGGCTTTTCAGATGATGCTATTGAAGCTGCAACAGCTGCAGCAACACCAACCACAGATACTGCAGCATGCAACTGAGCATTATGGGTCCTAATTTCCTGCTTTTTCCTCTCCTTCTGATCTTTCAACCACCTTCCCATTGTCCTTCCTCTTAGCAAACTCCTGTAAAGCTGGTGAGCAAAAATGTGCAGCAAGTATTCTTTTAAAAAACTGAAGAAATGAAAACTACTTGGTATAGTAACAGATTGAGCTGGTTTTTAAGTATAAGTAATGAGGATAATCACAACAAGGTTGAATGTAAGATACCCCATTTCTCAGCAAGTTTGGACTGGAAAGGAATTCTGGAGAAAGTGCTTGGTGGAGTAAAAATAAATCCTGAAAATGATAGGTTACTATGTTATTGACAAGAGGAAACTAGTACAACTTCATTTGATGAGTGACTTATCTGAATTCCCCTTTAGTTAGTAATTGATTTTAAAATGAAAATTTAAGCTTATTTAGCTGACAAGTAACAATAAAAAGTGGTTCTTCATTAAAGCATGCTAACACCAAATGACAGACTTCCAATTCTTAATGGAAACTCAAAAGAGCCAAATTATTTATACTCCCTCCGTTTTATATTACTTGTCGGTTTCTTAGAAGGAACTTGTTTCTTTTTAGTTGTCATTTTGATACTTTAATTACATTAATTGTTTGATTTCCAATTATATCCTTAGTTATTTACTGTGGAGAGATAAATAAGTGTGATGAATAATAGACAATCAAAGACATAATAGGGAAAAGATTAAAATGTTAATGAAAAACAACAAAATTTATTAACTTTCCTTGTTATGTGCAAAGCAACCTTAAAAGACAACTAAAATGAAACAGAGGGAGTACATATCTGCAAAAAAAAATAATCATAAAAAGTTACAAACCTGTTAAACCAAATTCTGGAGATGAAATTCTTGTCAATAGTTTCTGGCACATGATTGTTCCCGGAAAATCTAGGAAAGCATATTCCAAAAACTGCGATCTCTCATTATTCGTCATCCGCGCAAAGCCAAAAGCATTTGTCCATATTTTTAGCACATCAGGAACAGCAGGTAAAACTAGCCTTTCCACTCCCAGTTGCTTGAGATTCTGTTAAAAGAACAATTCAAGTGAGAAAATTGATTAAAATAAATTAACTTCATTAAAATAAAAGATCTTTTGATACAAATCAACTAGCTAAAATGCGACACATTCCAAGTCGACGATTCTGAAGTCTGGTACCAACAAGGGGTCATTCAGCTACCTTGCCTCCAAATATCCTACAAAAAGAAATGGCAAGTTAGAGGATCATGAAATATAAACAGCAAACAGACATACAAAATCTGCTACTTGATTCTTGATGTAGCAGATCCTGCATATGGAATGAAATAAAAGAATCTCAATAGATACAAACAGTGAAGAGAAGAATAACCAACTGCATGATATAAGTCAAGTTAGAGCACACAGGGAGTGAAAGTGGGGACAAACCTCCAGTAGAGGTTTTGACAATGAAGCATTCTCAAGCCCACCCACTAGAATCTCTCTAGCCTTTTCTGCATTTCCCGAAGCCTAATGACAAAATGAAAAAGAATTCAAAAACAAGACAAGACAATTTTCACAAATCTAGCAAAGCAAATGGACATATAAAACTAATAAAACTGTTAAAAGAAATAAGAAGGGATCCTTATGCATCTTGTAAAAATATCATTATCATTTAGCAGAATTCAGACAGCTCAACAAAAAAGAAGTAGCTAACATCAATTAAGGTATCTGCCATTAGTTCATCTTGTAGAATGAGAATGTGTATGCAGCTCAGAATATTTTCAGTTTGCACACAAATATGCTAACGAACCTACGAAATAAACAAATCGAGAATACTGAGCAAACAGCATTGGCAATGTTTGTGAATGTTCTTTTCCTTTCTCAATAGCAATGACCTGCTCGTACAAAGAGTAGGCGTCGTCCAACTTACCTTGTAATATCATGTATGGAAAAGCTGTAAACAATTTAAACCAAAATTAAGTCACAATCTATTAACACTTTTGTAAGTCGACATACCAATCTATATTCCATATTGGCATGCCTGATTATTGCTTCCAGAAGACCTGGAGAAATTTCAGTATGCACAAGTTGATATGCAGCTCTAGCACCAGCTATATCTCCAGCTTGCTCCTTGAACCGAGCACAAAAAAGATGTATCTCAGGTTGTCTCTGCATAATGACCAACAAAAAATGATAAAGTTACAACTCTCACCACAAGAAATGTGAATTATGCTAATTATGATATATTGAAGTTAAGTAAAATCAACTTTAACAAGTGGCTAGTACTTGAGTACATTAGATATCCCTTTCACTTACAAGCCAAAAAACTTGACAGATGAAGTTGCAATCAGAAGCATGCAGTTCTGTTTAGCAGTCAGTATCATGACGAAGATCAACAAGCAATTGTTGATCTTTGATCAACAATTGACGGTTGATCTTTAGTTATATTACAATGTAATATAACTAAAAAAAATCTGTTAAGAGAGTGGCATCAAAATCATCAACCATGACAATTAGGAATGCACAAAAACATATGATAGTACATGTATCAACTGAAGAAAAAATAAGCATTGTGAAGGGGAGAGCCAGTTAGAGAAAACACCTGATCAAAGTCCACAAGAAGAAGCTTGCCAATCCCTGCCCTCAAGAGCATAGAAGCAGCATGACTGCCAACCCCTCCAAGACCAATGACCACGACATATGATGCAGTCACTTTCTGTTGAGATTCAAAGCCAAAAAATTGAATGTTCCTAGATACATGGAAACATTCCATCCCAAAAAGTTTGATTAGTAGAAACCCAAGAAAAGATAGATATAATAATTATTAGCTCTAAGCAGAAAGGCAATATATATTAATTGATGCATCAACGCTGAAATTGTCCCCCCCAAACAAAGGGGCTTTTAATATCAAATAGAAATAAGATTGTATGTACTTAGAGCATATTTTACTAAATAATTCAACACTACATTGCAAAAAAAACATATACGTTCAAAAATAACTTGTGCAGCGAAAATGTCAAATTAATCGACAATAATTTGTGATACCTAGACAACTGTTCTGAAACAATCTCATCATTCAGAATATCTTCAGTGACCACCTTATCACTCTTCTTTCCAGAAATAGTGCATCCTTCAACACCTATATGAGACACAAAGTTCAACAGTTATTAGGATACAGAGAACATCAATCTCTATGATGTGAAAATAGAGTTTGGGCAACACTCTGATCATTGATCAGTTATGTACAATAAGTTGCTTATAATTGACAGCACATTAATAGAAGGGTTCAGCATAACACATTCAAGTTCACCTGCAATACTTGACAACCCTAAGACCCAAATATTAACCTTCAAAAATGTCAGCATTTAAAATTGAATCATTGACGACCTACAGTATACAAATTGTATTGATTTTAGGTAAAAATTGACGGTGATACCTAAGAGAAGAAAACACACAAGAAAAAAAAACAGAAAAAGAAGGAATTGACGGTGATACCTTTGATGAAACCTTGAAGAAGCACCACGCCTTGAAGAAATGAAAGGCACGAAGCCTTGAAGAAGCACGATTCGAGCTTCAGAGACGAGTTTGAAGGTGAGAGACGATTTCAATGGTGAGAGGCGATTTCGAGGGTGAGAAGATGAGAGGCGATTTCGAGGGTGAGAGGATGAGAGGAGATTTCGAGGTTGAGAGGGTGAGAGGGCGAGTTTGAAGATTTTGAAGATGCTGGGGTTCGAAGGTGAAAGGCACTTTCGATGCTAAGAGAGGAGAGGGGGAGAGGCGCTGAGAGAGGAAAGGAGGAGAGGCCCTGAGAGAGGGAGGAGTGGTGGAGGAGAGGCGCTGAGAGTGGGAGGAGTGGTGGAGGAGAGGCGCTGCTGTTTGAGGTGAAAGTGAGAGAGCCTTCGAGGGTTTGTGAGGAAGAGAGCTTCGAGGGTTCTACTTTGGTTTTTATTCGTGTCTTATGATTTCCGACGGATATTTAGTGGATTCCGACGGAAGTGTCCGTCGGAAATTTGCGACGAAATATATTTTGGTCGGAAATGTTGAGTGGGAATTGTACCTGATTGGTTGCGACGAACATTTTGTCGCAAACCCGTCGCAATTTGCCACGGAGTATATTTTCGTCGGAAAGTTTGGCATGAAATGAGCTTTATTCTTGTAGTGAGATCGATCTTCTGCTTTCTTTCACAATTGCGTCCTCTCTTTCATCCCCCGAGCAAGGTTTGGTCACTTTCAACTTTCCTTTTGAGATAGTATTCAGTCTCATTTCTATCTCACTCTCGTTCTTTTGAATTCTTCTCGTGCCTTTTGAACCTTTCTTTGGGGTTATCGATTTTAGGTGTCTAAAATAGATGTAGAAATAACATTTTTGTTATTGAAAAAAAGTGATTTGTAAAATAGAGATAGTTCTGACTAACATGTTACATTTCATCAACCTATGGGAAAACTTCACATAATTGAGAGTGCACGTGGATGGACGTGGGATCCATATAAAATTCCAAAGAAGGGCGGTTTTTTTTGACAATAAGGAAGGGCGGGTTGTCATTACTTCAATCAAACTAATTTACTTTTGAACTTAATTTTTTTTTCTTATTAAAATTTAGAATTTAAATTCAAGTAATTTACTTTTTTTGACAAACAAGTATAATAACAATCTAATTTAAATATTCTGAAACAAACAATAATTCCAATAGCACATTCAATAATGAGTAATCGTAATCGTATAAATAGGTTACGCGATTGAATATTACGTTCATTAATTAGGTAGATATTTTTTTATTAGATATTCGCCATATATATCATCCCTCGAAGTTGTGGTCACGACGACGACAAAATTGATTATTGTTGATCAAAATATATTTGTTTTGTTTTTGAAGAACAAATATAAAATTGAAAGTCATTGGACACTTGGCTATTGTAGGATTAAGGTGATGAAACCAGTCCATTCCTTCACGTACGTATCCTCTCCACAATTAGCCACATGTCCTGCCTCCTTAAGTTTCTCTGTTATTCTTATTCTTCTAATCATAACCGTCTCTCTAATTAATCATTTTTATAACCAATCAATGTCCTAGCTAGTTTGATTTATTAATTTATTATTACACTTTGCTGCCTACCCTTTCTATTGACGTGGGAAAAATATTTTACAAGTGTTGACCGAAAGAGACCGACAGACAACATGACATTACGAACCATAAAGACAACTAAAAATGCCAGGTCACATCTGCCCTTCTTGCTAGGATTTAGTTGGACAACCAACCCCCAAAACTCATCTATCTCATTTTAGGAGAAAATTTGAACTATTTTGAGAGAAATTAAATGCTTTTTGAGTGGAATATTCTTGTGATATTCTGGAAAACTAGTGATCAATGTATATTTAATTTTTCCATATATATCAATTTAGTTAATTAGTTAGTTTAAATCACACAGTTTTTCTTAATCAATTTCTCTACATGCAAGTTAGAGAAAGTCTGGGAATTCCCTATGTCAAAATCAAAATTAATCTAATTTTTTTTAAGCCACAATTAAATGTGTTTATTAATAAAATAAAGAGAAGACATGAAAACACAAGGGGGGACTAGACCAAAACCCTTGGCAATGAGAACAATAATAGAAGGCCCAACAAAGGCCCCTAAAATAAACAATCAAAGAGCTCTAATAAAAGATATTCTAAGGCGACCAGGACAACCCAAAAAAGGAAGCAGGGCAACACCTGAATAGCCCCCACAACCTCCACCCACTGCCTACTGCGCACACACTCCAAACCACCACAGCCAGAATCACCTCACTATCCTCACATTAAGCACACTCCCAAAGATCGAGGTTAGAGGTGGAGGCCAAGAGACGATTGGGAAGGGCTCAGAAGCTGAAGGCAAAGGTAGGAGCCCAGCGAAGAGAACTGCTAACTGTAATCTAGGGACCCAAACTCCGAAGCAGGGCAGCACCTACAAGCCCCCACACACCACCACCCACCGCCAATTGAGTGCCACACCACAACACCCAGCATCACCTCACTATCCTCACATTAAGCACACTCCAACTGATCGAGGCTTGAGGAGTAAGCCAGGAGAGGGAAAGGGCTCAGGAGCTGAAGGCAGAGGGGAGGAGCCCGTCAGAGAGAACTGCAAACAGCAGCCAGGCAAACACCCACCGAATCAGCACACCCCCTGTCTTTCGGCGTCGAAACACCAGCCACCACCGCGAAGCCGTGTCACCGGCCAACACCGCGACACAACCGAGCATGACCGAGGTCGTTGATCACCAGCCACCACCGCGGCTTTGTGCCACCGGCCAACACCGTGACACAACCAAGCATGACACTACTCAGCGACATTCAGCTAGTGACGGCGACGAAAGACGAAAAAGCGGCCTCGGAGGCGGATGTTGCCGTGATCGCGGATCCAAGAGCGATCCACCAGCCGCCATCCCGCTCAAATCAGCACACCACCGTGAAACAGAAGCACACCACGTACCTCCTAAAACGCGCAGATCCACCAAAAAGGCAGATCCAAACCAGCAACGCCACGGGGCAGAGACCATGAACGGCACAGAGGAAGCAAGATCACTATGCGAGCCACGGTTAGAACAACAACAAACGCTGAGACCCAAATCATCAAACGCAGAATCAATCGCACAAAAACCCAGATGCCGAAAAAATCACAGTCAAAACGCAGGACAAATCCGAACCTACAACAATCGCTGGACAATCGCACGAATCAAATCGCAGGATTTAAGAAAACAATCGCACGACTCGGTGGAAAAGAGTGCGACAGCAGAGGCGGAGACGCAGATTGGAAGGGGGAAGAAGCCCACGGGGAAGGAGCCCCCCCCCCCCCCAACACAGCGGCGGCGGTAGGTCGCGCTCTCTCAAGCTTTTGAAATATAAACTTCGATTCTTTCTAAAAAATCAATCTAATTTGAATCAAGAAGTTCAACAATTAAGAACTTAGCATTGATGTTGAAATTAAGTGGACCAATTAGATTAATCCCCACAATGGAACTTCAATATTTTCTGGTCATAAGTCAAGTGCTACCTAGCTAGTAGCTCAGTCGAATAATGCATGCAAACAAATGGTCAATCTAAAATACCCTTCTTATGGACTTCTATATAGCTTTGTTCCTCCACAAATGACATTTGTAAGGCAGAATGTGTCAACAGGATTACACACTACTCCATTCGAAAAATGGATAGAATGGTTTCAAAAAACAAATATGATCAGTATGCTTGGAAATAACAAGTCGTTGTTTCCAACAAATAATGCCTTCTGCCTTACGGTCCTTTAAGCAACAAATGCCAAACAATAATCATGAAATAATGATTTTTTTTGCTCAATAGTCATGAAATAATGAATTTGATTACTCATAAAATGTTTACAATTTTTAATCCCTTAGAAACATTGGCAAAACAAATGGGATACATACTTTATTACAATTTTTGTTGGCCAGTAGCTTAATCTACTCTAGGAGACACGGGGTCGACCCGGTGCTCCGAGTTCGATTCCCGTAGTGGACAAACTCAGTGTTGGCCAGTGCCAAAATTTGATCCTAAGCACTAGCGGAGATTAGTCTTTCGTTGAAAGCGTTGGGACATCCCGTGAGTAGCCAGCAACGGTCCATAAAAAAAAATATATAGATTGCACATTCTCAAAAAAGGGAAACATGGGTCCTCTTCTATTTCAATCTTGAGCCTTCCATTTCATAAGTTCTTTAGATGTAGTCAACAACGAAGGAACCAATTGTTAATCTCTAAAGGATTAAGCAGACAGCTCCAACCACTACAAGAAAATTGGGTATTTTCGATGGAAGAAAAATATAGAAAAACCTTAAAAAAAACACTTTCGGCAGCTTACCGACACCGATAGTTTGCTGGTAAAATCACTGTAGGTAAGACTTACCAGTAGCTATAGACCGCCAGTATTACGTTGATCAGTGGTTACCGGCAGTATAGCCGCCGAAATGTTTTTTTTTTAATATTTATTTAAAAATTTATCGGCAGCGATGTAATTTTTTTTTTAAATTTTAAAATAGCTTTATTCTTTCCCAAGCCGGCGGAAATGTATTTTTTTAAAAGAAGTTTTTTTAAATTTTTAAAATCTTTTATTTTAATTTATACAGTTGATTAAATTATTTATTACATTAATACAATTATTTAATTATTTATTACATCAAAACAAAAATTACGGGTTTAAATCAAAGTAAAAATATCAACATAATAGCGATGAAATAAATGCAAAATTCAAATTCAAATAAAGAAAATAACATCTAAATGAAGATAAAACCAAATCTAATCCCCCCCGTAATGACCATCTCCATCTTGCCCACAATTTGGAGGATTAAGCCAATAATCACCCTCTAGCAGCTCGTAATATTTAAATCCAACCTTCTAGGGCCAAGCTAGGGTTGGTGGGTATTGGTATGCTGTTGGGATGGCAGGTGATCGAGTGTCCGAGTAGCATGAGATGCTTGGGGATTGTTGGAAAAATAGTTATGCAGGAGAGTCTATGCGTGTCGCCCGACTATTAAGCATTATACTACTACTGGTATGGTGGCGGAGGCGGTTAAGCGCCTGACTGATAAACTCCTTAATGTTGGTGCGGTGGAGTCGGATAAAATGATGTTAGTGGCATATATTATTGGTCTTGTAGATACATCGCTGGGATATGCTCTGTCTGCTGCTTGTGGCGCTCTTGATTTCTCCTTGTCTTCCCCCGCAACTCCTATATCTTATGCTCCCGCTCACTCAACTTCTACACCAATTCCTAAACACGACGAGACTCTTTAGGAATAGGTCAAGCTGAGTGAGTTGTATACTAGAAGAAGAAGGTGATAGATCTAAGTAAGAGGTTCCACCCTTGTAGAAACACGGGCTGAGGATCCAAAACCCAATACCCGACCCAGCTCTTACCCCCAAATACGCCATCCAAATCTTTTTTAATTTTCAAAAATTAACGATGCACGTTTAAATCGAATGCGGAAAATAGGATTTAAACTATATGGAATACCTAAGCAAGCTATAACTATGAGAGAACCAGTTACAATGATATTTTAAGCTAACCACACTATTATCAAATTTAACGATGAACAGATTGTGATATTGAACGCAGCGCAATGAAATCAAATATAACGATAAACAAATATAAACAAAAAACAAAGTAAAGAGAAGGGAAAGAGACACACCGTAATTTTTACGAGGTTCAGGATAAAAGCCCTACGTCCTCGGCCTCCGGCTCTGCAACCTTTGGACTTGATAACAACCACTATATGAGAAGAACTTCTTCAGCGTCTTACAAGCAAGCAACTTCCATATAGCTACCATACCAATCTAAATTTTCCCCAAATTGAGAACCCAAGCTCCCCGCTAAGGATTTCGCTAACAACTCAATCTCCCGGATTGAATTACCCTAGAACACTTCCCAGGATTTCACAACCACCAAGTAATAGATGAATACAACTGAAACACTATGATCCAATCACTCAAGCAGTATAACAGTATAGTAGTTGAGAGAGATGAGAGATTTGGATTCAAAGATGAAGAACTTGAAGTAAGAATATGACAGTGAGAGTTCTGTTCTTTTTTTCTTTTTGATTCGTAAGTTGTGCGTTGTTGAACATTCTCATGAAAAACCCTAAGTCCTATTTATAAGGTTTGTAAAAATATGATCGTTGAAGCACTTTTAAACATTATTGTATAATCGAATGTTTGCTTATAAAAACATAGTTTGAAATCGATTATGTGCTTTAAGTAAATAGGAGAGAAATTGATTTTTGGCTTCCAAAACAAGTTAAAAAATCGATTCCTTGCTTAAGAGAAAGCAAGTCATAAATCGATTTAGTGCTTAATACAACTAAGACAAGAATCGATTGTTTTCTTCCCAACACAAGTTCTTTTAAAACCAAGTCATGAATCGATTCTTCTCTTTAAACTATAAAGCCATAAATCGATTTCCATACTTTAAAAAACAAGGTCATAATCGATTTGGTTCTTCAAATACACAAAGTCATCAATCGATTGTTTTCTTTCCAAATCGATTGATGGAAGCCACAAATCGATTTCTAGCTTGAATAATTAGACTAGAAATCGATTTTCAACTTATAAACACAAAGTCATCAACCGATTCTTAGCTTTACCATTTTCTCATGCTACGTGCCTACCTATTAGGCTTTAATATAAAAGATTTTTCTAAGCTTTTAACACAACATTTATATTTTAAAAAATCACCTCTCAACTACTAAAAGTTATAGAACTGAAGTGATAGGATCTTACATGGTGTTCTATCAAAAGCAGATTAACAAATAGTTCTTGAACTCTAGAGTAGCTTCTCCTCCAAGCCGCTACACTTTAAGATATCCTGCTATTTGATTCATGAAGATGTCCTGCTCCTTGATTCATGTCCTGTACTCTTGTTCAACTGTAACCATTAGTAGACACATTGTAATTTGTTATCATACAAAACAAAGAGTGTTTGTCCTTGGTTCAACAAACTCCCCCTTTTTGATGATAACAAATTACCTTATGCATATGGAGGCGATAAATAAGAAACAATAGCAAAACCTCCCCCTAAGCATAAGCATAAAAATAATAAACTAAACTAGTAACATAGCAATAGACGTAAATAGCAGCAAGTATTTCTCCCCCTTTGCTTTCATCAAAAAGGAGGGAAAACACACAAGACACATAATCACATTATGAACTGGCAAAATCAAGCATACCGAGCTCTCTCCGGATCTTACAAAATTGAGATTCGGCTAGGGGTTTCGTGAAGATATCCGCTAGTTGGTCATCGGTGCCTACAAACTGTAATGCTATATATGCTCCCCCTAGAAACATGGTCTCTAATGAAATGATGCCTTATTTCTATATGCTTAGTTCTAGAGTGTTGGATGGGGTTCTTAGCAATGTTAATGGCACTAGTGTTATCACATAGAACTGGCACATTTTCATATAACAAACCAAAATCCTCTAAAGTCTGTTTCATCCACAGAACTTGTGCAACGTAATTTCCAACCGCCACATATTCGGCTTTAGCGGTGGACAAAGCAACACTATTCTGTTTTTTACTAGACCAGAAACTTAAACAATGCCCTAAGAAATGACAGGTTCCACTAGTACTCTTCCTATCTAATGTACATCCAGCAAAATCAGCATCACAGAAACTGACCAAAGAAAATTGACTCAATTTCGGGTACCACAATCCAAAATCTATGGTTCCCTTAACTTATCTAAGAATCCGTTTTACAGCTTTTAAATGTGATTCTTTGGGACATACTTGAAATCGAGCACACAAGCATACAACAAAATAATATCAGGTCGAGAAGTAGTTAAATACAAGAGACTACCGATCATACCTCGATACATCATTTCATTGACTGGTTTACTTTGTTCGTCCTTATCAAACTTTGTTGCAGTCGCCATGGGAGTACCAATTTCCTTTGCATCACGCATGTCATACTTCTTTAGTAGCTCCTTTGAAAACTTGTTTTGACATATGAAGATTCCTTCCTTCATTTGCTTCACTTGAAGTCCCAAAAAGAAATTCAGCTCCCCCATCATGCTTATCTCAAACTCGCTAGTAATCATTTCAGAAAACTCCTTGCACAGATCATCATTAGTAGACCCAAAAATAATATCATCAATCTTACCCTTTTTGAAACCATTAGCAATTAAATGTTTGCTTAGTCTCTCATACCAAGCTCTAGGAGCTTGTTTTAATAAAGAGCTTTGTCAAGTTTGAAAACATGATTTGGGTTTTTTAAATCTTCAAAACCAGGGGGTTGTTTTACATATACTTCTTCTTCTAAATAACTGTTTAGGAAGGCACTCTTGATGTCTATTTGGTGTAGTTTGAAGTCCATGTAACTAGAAAATGCCAATATTATACGAATGGACTCCAACCTAGCCACCGGAGCAAAAGTTTCTTCAAAATCCACCCCTTCAATTTGGTTAAAACCTTGAACAACTAAACGACTTTTATTTAATAAAATAACACCATTTTCATCAAGTTTGTTGCGAAAAACCCATTTAGTACCAATGACGGTTCTATCAACGAGTTTTTCGACAAAATGCCAAACTTTGTTCCGTTTAAATTGTTCAAGTTCCTTTTGCATTGACACAACCCATTCTGGATCATTTAAAGCTTCCTTAATATTATTAGGAACTATTTGAGAGACAAAAGCACTATGTAAGCATAAATGATTAAGAGAAGAGCGAGTTGTTACCCCCTTTGATGGACTACCAATAATTTTCTCCATGGGATGATCTCGAACTGATTTCCAAGTTTTGGGCAAATCATCATGTGTTCTTCCATGGAGATGGTCATCGATGTCTTGGGGCTCTCGTTCCACTTCAGCTTCTTCTTGAGGTTCCACTTTCACCTCGGCTTCTTCCACACTTTCATTCCAAAAACCTTGAAGTATGAAATATTTGGAGCTCTACCATTCCACAACTCGAATAGTGTCTTGTTAAGAGATGGCCTCAGGTATACCCGGTTGAGCACGTGACATGCTGTATCAACTGCATGACCCCAAAAATATTTGGGTAAGTTGTGCTCGTTCAACATTGTTCTGCTCATCTCTTGTATGGTTCTATTCTTCCTTTCCACCGCACCGTTTTGTTGAGGAGTCCTTGGAGCTAAAAATTTATGATGAACACCATACTTTTCACACCAAGTCCTGAATGATGAATTTTCGTACTCTCCTCCATGATCACTTCTAATTTTCTTGATGGCTAAGTTTTCTCATTCTGTAACTTTCTGCACAACTTAGCAAACTCTTTAAAAGCATCACTTTTATTTGCAAGTAGAATGACCCAAGTATACCTAGAATAATCATCTACAATCACGAAGACATACTTGGTCCCTCCTAGACTTACAACATCAATTTCACCAAATAAATCAAGATGGAGCAATTCAAGCACATTGCTAGTGGAAATAACCGGTTTTGGATTGAAAGAAGATCTATGCAACTTACCTAGCTGACATGCATCACACAATTGACCCTTTTCATATTTCAACTTGGGTAGACCTCTAACATGCTCATTCTTACTCAACTTAGATATATGTTCTATACTAGCATGTCCTAAACGTCTATGCCACAGATCCACATCATCAGTCAAGGAAGGCATGCATACAATATCATTATATACATTATCAAAATCAACATAATATACATTATTTTCTCGAAACCTAGTAATATAAAGTTTAGAAGATCTATGAGTAATAACACATTTATCAATAGAAAAATGCACATCAAAATCACTATCACATAACTGGCTAACACTTAGCAAGTTAAATTTCACACCATCAACTAGTAAAACATTTTTAATTTTGATTGTGTTTACCCACACAACCTTTACCTATTACTTGAGCAGATTCATTGTTGGCAAACTTTACATATTCACTAGCTTTGTTGCTCAACTTCAAGAATAGTGAAGCATCACCAGTCATTTGCTTTGAGCATCCACTATCAACCAGCCACACATTTTCTTCTTGGATGACTGACCAACCTGTAAAAGGAACTTTAACAACTAGTACGAGGTACCCAAAATTTGTTGGGTCCTTGGGGGTTAGTCATCAAGGGGTTTGTTTTCACAATCCACCTTGGTTTCTTACAAGCAGGTATAGGGGTACTAAACTCACACAATCTACGAATAACACATCTATGAGAGCTATGGTTCCCCTTTTGACAATAAGTGCAAGAGAAAACAGTAGGTGTCTTACTTCCTATCAACATATTCATGTTGGGAGTGAAGTATCTTGGTTAAGGTCATTTCACCTACCTCAAACTTTTTTAAAGATTCTTTCAAAATTTCATTTTCAACCTTGACTTTTTCAAAATTTTGTTTAAGCTCAAGAAGCTCAAGGTTGAAAGGTTTAGTTTTATGTAGCTCATTCGTCAACTTAGCTACCTCATTCTCAAGAGTCTCAATTTGAGTGACCATGCTTTTGTTGCTCTTTGCCAAATTCTTTGATTTTACCAAAAGAGTTTCATGTTCGTTATAAAGAGCTTCGAAAGCCTCACTCAAATCTTGACTACTACACACATCATCAAATAAATCATCTTGCTCAAGTGAATCAGAAAGACTATGGTTAGTAAGGATTGCCTTAGGGGTGTCATTTGCCATAAGACAAACAGCATTTGCAGTCTTCTCTTCTTCATCTGTTTCACTATCAGTGTCATGATTGTCCCATGTAGCCTTCATGGCTTTCTTCTGAGGGTACTTGGATTCTAGCTTTGGACAATTCACTTTAAGATGACCAGGTTTGTTGCATTCAAAACATTTTGGTTGATCATCTCTTCTCTCATAACTATCTCCTTTGTTGTACCCGAATTTCCTTGAATAGTCACCCTTCTCAAGCTTGTTGAATCTCATGAATTTTTTGACTTTCTTGGAAAACATAGCCATGTCTTCATCATCAGATTCTTCATCAGACTCAACCTCTTTCCTTGCCATCTTAGGATTCTTAGCAGCAAGAGCAAGAGACTTTCTTTCTTTGACCGCTTCTTTTTCTTGAGCCTTCTTAGCGGCCAACACCACCTCAAATGCAAGAAGTCACCCAATCAAGTCTTCTTGAGGTAAAGTGCCAATATCTTTGGCTTCAGTGATAGCAGAAGTTTTAGGAAAGAACTCACTAGTCAAGGATGCAAGAATCTTCCCATTCAAATCTTTTGTTGAATATATCTTCCCAAGTGCTCTCAACTTCACTATCAGATTTAATCTTTGGTGCATAGCTGCAACAGATTCACCTTCCTTCATTTTGAAAGCTTCATACTCAGAAGTGAGAACTCTAATTTTTGTATCTTTCACTTGAATCGTGCCAACATGTGTTGCTTCCAAACAGTCCCAAATTTCTTTTGCTGTCTGACAACCTTTTACCCTTCCATACTCTTCTTCACATAGAGATAAGTGAAGAATGTTCATTGCTTTGGCATTTAGAGACATTTTATCTAACTCAAACTTTCTCAGCTCACTCAAGTCATTGGCATAGATATCTTCAATAGGTACTTCCTCAGCTTTACCAGTAGCTTGAGATTTAGTAGTATCTCCGTTAACAACAACACCAGGTTTGGTAATTTTGATTCTCACAGGAATTAATAAGTGGTCCATCAACAATGATCTTCCATAAAGTGAAATATATAGCCTGCACATGACATTTCATTCGACTAATCCAATAGTCCTAGTTAGTCCCATCGAACATGGGTGGCTTATTGAGGGACATCCCCTCTTTCATAAATGAACCCATGATCAAAAATAAATAAATAAAATAAAATTGCGAGATGTTAAGCTCTATATGAAATTTCTAGCTACAGATACCAATTGTTGGACTATATGATAACCTTAGGGGGGGGGGGGGTGAATAACGTTATACACTAAAAATGAAATCTTTTTTATTTTTCAAAAATTAACGATGCACGTTTAAATCGAATGCGGAAAATAGGATTTAAACTATATGCAATACCTAAGCAAGCTATAACTATGACAGAACCAGTTACAGTGATATTTTACGCTAACCACACTATTATCAAATTTAATGATAATAAGATTGTGATACTGAACGCAGCGCAATGAAATCAAATATAACGATAAACAAATATAAACAAAAAACAAAGTAAAGAGATACATCGTAATTTTTACGAGGTTCAGGATAAAAGCCGTACGCCCTCGGCCTCCGGCTTTGCAACCTTTGGACTTGATAACAACCACTATATGAGAAGAACTTCTTCAACGTCTTACAAGCAAGCAACTTCCCAATAGCTACCACACCAATCTCAGTTTTCCCCAAATTGAGAACCCAAGCTCCCCGCTAAGGATTTCGCTAACAATTCAATCTCCCCGATTGAATTACCCAAGAACACTTCCCAGGATTTCACAACAACCAAGTAATAGATGAATACAACTGAAACACTATGATTCAATCACTCAAGCAGTATAACAGTATAGTAGTTGAGAGAGATGAGAGATTTGGATTCAAAGATGAAGAACTTGAAGTAAGAATATGACAGTGAGAGATCTGTTCTTTTCTTCTTTTTGATTCCTAAGTTGTGTGTTGTTGTACACTCTCATGAAAAACCCTAAGTCCTATTTATAGGGTTTGTAAAAAAATATGACCGTTGAAGCACTTTTTAACACTATTGTATAATCGATTGTTTGCTTATAAAGACATAGTTTGAAATCGATTATGTGCTTTAAGTAAATAGGAGAGAAATCGATTTTTGGCTTCCAAAACAAGTTAAAAAATCAATTCCTTGCTTAAGAGAAAGCACGTCATAAATCGATTTAGTGCTTAATACAACTAAGACAAGAATCGATTGTTTTCTTCCCAATACAAGTTCTTTTAAAACCAAGTCATGAATCGATTCTTATCTTTAAACTATAAAGCCATAAATCGATTTCCATACTTTAAAAAACAAGGTCAAAATCGAATTGGTTCTTCAAATACACAAAGTCATCAATCGATTGTTTTCTTTCCAAAACTAGTTCCTTTAAAAACCCGTACGCTAGAAATCGATTTCTAGCTTTGTGAAGGAAGCCACAAATCGATTTCTAGCTTGAATAATTAGGCTAGAAATCGATTTTCAACTTATAAACGCAAAGTCATCAGTCGATTTTTAGCTTTACCATTTTCTCATGCTACGTGTCTACCTATTAGGCTTTTATATAAAAGATATTTCTAAGCTTTTAACACAACAGTTATATTTTAAAAAATCATCTCTCAACTACTAAAAGTTATAGAACTGAAGTGATAGGGTCTTACATGGTGTTCTATCAAAAGCAGACTAACAAATAGTTTTTGAACTCTAGAGTAGCTTCTCCTCCAAGCCGCTAAACTTTAAGATATCCTGCTCTTCGATTCATGTCTTGTACTCTTGTTCAACTGTAACCATTAGTAGACAGATTGTAATTTGTTATCATACAAAACAAAAAGTGTTTGTCCTTAGTTCAACAATCCATTTATCAAGTTCCACGCTCCTCTCCTCGATGGGGTCATGACTCGATCCTCTATTGTCGAGTGGAACGGTATTGGGTCATATAAGCCTCAAACATCTCCTAAAAAACAAAAAATCATAAATTATTAATATAATAATATAATAACAATAATATAAAAACAATAATAATATTATTATTACCTTAGTCGCCCTCGACCGTTCATCGATAAATTCACCAGTATGTTTCCGAGTGTGGAGATGGCAATGTAACTAATTAGGCAAGAAAACTTGGCGACCAATATATATTTTACTTATATATAGTGCATAACTTTGGGTAGTAGAGATGGAACCAGGTGTGTTTATGCACCCCAACCCTCTTCGCATTGTGGTTCTTCTTTCTTGCCCACGGACATTTTTGTATCTAGCATATCTACAATGCTCACATAGAGACTGCCAAACAGTTTCTCTAATCCAGTAGGGCATACGATTCTTCCTACCGTCCCTAAGCATATCGGATAGGCAGTGTGAGGCTCTTCTATGGAAGATCCTCTCAGCATCCTTTTCATCCTCTGCCACCCAAAGTACACTTCACTTATTTAAATAATAATCATAGAAGTTTCTAAATATATGAAGAAAAAAATTAGTTCAAAATAATGAATAGTTAAATCAACTTACTATGAAAGTCGCAAACATAATTTCCCTATCATCCTTCCAAAGAAGAGCCAAAGTTAATAAAAGGGTTACTTTGTAACAAATTTAAAACATAAAGGACGTGTTACAATCAAATTTTGAATTCGAAACTCGTTACATGGACACGCAGCAAACCCATAAGGTAAGATTCAAAGTTTGGCATAGGGTAAGAGAATTCGAAGGACAACACATCTAAGACAAGTTTTGAAGTATAATGCAAAGCGCGCGAAAGCATAGAAAGATTATGGCGGTTCTTCAATAGACACTCAAACGCAAGAGACAAGTGTAACGCATCTAGTGGTCAAGGGATACGTGGCATCAATCATCAACAATCATCATTTTAGCCTTTAAATTAGATTAGTTTCAAATGGACAAGTGTCCATCATGCAAATAAGTTAGTTACTGCTTGTAAATCTATAAATAGTAGTTCGTAAGAAGTTCAAGGGGTGCATTTCATAACATACAGTAATCCATACACACCTAACACATCCGATTACACAGTATCTCTGACAATTGTGGTGAACAATGTATGTTTGAGCCAATCTTTATGTATTCAAACCATTACTTTTTCAAGTCAATTCCAATTTCACTTTGACAATCGAGTGCTCCACTCTTGTCTCTTTTCTTTCAATTCTGCACTTTGTTTTGTTTTATTACACTTTATACTTAAAGGAATTGTGATGTTCCTTCCCTCAGAGGATTGATTTCCATGGTTGAATAAGTTATTTTTAATTTCATTTTGTTTAGACTTCGATAGTTGTTTGTATAGAATTACTTGAGGAATTCATTATTTTCCGACCCTTTTGGGTTTGATTTCTGTGTCTTGTTCAAGTCCTTTTGTACTGGTGTTTTTGAAACTTGATTCGAATCATGATTAAGTTGTTGATCTTGAGGCATTGAATCGATTAATAACATAATTAGATTCTACGTGAAGACATTTTCCGACCCTCTCAAAATGCATTGAACTTGGGGATAGTAAGACATTTACCTTTGTACTAGTTCTGGTGGCAACTGTATTGCTAGATTTAGCAGGTGTGGCATACGAAGGCTTATCACGTCTTGGAGGACGTTTGAAACGACCAGGTTTGTCCTCTTCAGTATCCTCACCATCATCATCCTTCTACTCTACCTTAGTATTCTTAGAGCTGGCGATCTGAATGGGGATGGCGTCTGCAAGACAAAGAAAACACGGTCATAAAATGAAGAATTAAAAATGATCTTAAAAGTGAAAATGTATAACTGCCAAAACCTCCGTTATTCGAGTTTAGTAGGTCTGTAGTTCGAAAGGGAGTGTTTCTTGATAATTGACTGTAATAATTTGTTTTTCTTTATGAAGTTTGCAGGCTTGGTTGAATTTAAAAGGGAGGAACCACTCAAGGCCTGGGATAGATTTAGCCAAACCAAAGGGTGCATTTGGTAAAGGTGGGAGCTTTGGAAAAGGTGGCTTAGTTCGTTGTAACTTTAGTAAGAAGGATTGTTTGGGCCTAACACTAAATCTCTCTATTTCCTGTTGGTGTTTTTCTCTTTGAACTTCGGATTCCTCTCTGACAATCTTCTCCAGGTGGAACGGATCATAAGAAATCTTAAAATACTTTTCGAAGTTAAAGATTTCAGAGGAATGCTTACCTTTCAGTCTTCTATTCTGGATTCCCTGCCTGCATTAAAAACTCACTGTCAAGTGTCTCCAAGAAACATTTCTCGAATTTCTTTTGAATCGAAGTGAAATAACCTGCCTGCATTATTTTTTGTGCTAAGGCCCATGAAGAATTTGCGCGACAAGGCGGTATTAGATGTCCGTGCTTGAAATGTTCCTTTCGATATATAAAAAATGAAGAAGAAATTAGACTTGATTTGTACAATAATGGGTTTAAGCCAAATTATTAAATATGGACTCGTCACGGGGAAGTAGGACCAGGGGTAGCTGCTGCAGTTCCTGCGGTTACTGTTCCGGTTGAAGTAGTAGCTCCCACATCAAGTAGTTATCCAGTGACTACGACATTTGAAGGCCAAATTATACAACCGTTAGATGTTTATCAAGGAATGATATCTGACGCTGTTGGAGTAAATTTGGATTTTGAAGAACCAGAATATGATGCTGAAGAAGTTCCAAATGAGGAAGCTCAATGGTTTTACATGTATTTGAGTGAGACAAATAACCCATTATTTGAAGGATCTAAAGACTCAAAATTATCAATGTGTGTTCGGTTGTTGGGTCTTAAGTCTCAATTTAATGTTGCTGAGTTGTGCATGGAATATATGACCAAAATGATGTTGGATGCAACCCCCATTAAAGGGCTTTTGCTGCAAGGTTATTATGAAGCTAAAAGACTGGTATCGAAGCTTGGCTTAAAATCTAAAAGAATTAATTGTTGTGTGTCTGGTTGCATGCTCTATTATAACAATGAGTTTGCCATAAATGATGGAGAGTTGTCGGAATGCAAGTTGTGTGGAGAGCCACGCTATCGTGTCAGTAGGAAAGGGATGAGCAGAGGCAAATCGGTTTCACGAAAAGCAATGTTCTATATTCCGCTTATACCAAGGCTACAGAGGATGTTTACTTCAATGGAGACCGCGGGTAAAATGACGTGACACCATCAAAATAGAAATAATTCTGGTGAATTACGTCACCCATCTGATGGTGAAGCTTGAAAGCATTTTGATCGTGTTCATTCAGATTTTGCCAGTGATCCACGCAATGTTCGGCTTGGTTTATGCTCTGATGGTTTCACACCATATATTCAAGCCTCTACAACACCGTATTCATGTTGGCCAGTTATTGTTACCCCATACAACCTTCCTCCAGAAATGTGTATGTCTAAACCATACATGTTTTTAAATTCTATTATTCCAGGGCCAAGTAATCCAACAGCTGGTATTGACATATATTTGCAACCATTGATTGATGACCTAAAAAGGTTGGGGAATGGTGTTTTAACTTATGATGCAGCACGCAAACAAAATTTTGTGATGAGGGCGGCTTTGATGTGGACCATTAATGACTTCCCTACCTATGGAATGTTGTCTGGATGGGGGACACATGGTAAGATGGCGTGTCTGATTTGCATGGTTGACATAAAGGCTTTTAGTCTTAAATACGGAGGAAAAACTTCATGGTTTGACTCGCTCTGTAGGTTCTTACCTATGGATCACCCATTTAGAAAGCAGAAATATGCATTCATCAAGGGAAATGTTGAAACAGCTGGACCTCCTCGTAGGTTGACACCAGAGGAAGTTTGGAATAGTGTTAGGGATATCCCTCTTGTGGAAATCGTAGCGGGTGTTGTTTCTCGTCCAGATGGCTATGGACAATGGCACAATTGGACAAAAAAAAGTATTTTTTGGGAACTTCCCTATTGGAAAGATAATCTATTGAGACACAATCTCGATGTCGTGCATATTGAGAATAATGTTTTTGACAACATATTTAACACTGTCATGAACGTGAAAGGCAAAACGAAAGACAATGAGAAAGCTAGGAAGGATATAGATCATTACTGTAGACGAAAGGATTTGTTGTTGGTTGATCAAGGTACTTGGACTTTGAAACCCAAAGCCAATTATACCTTATCTACCGAACAAGCGAAAGCAGTTTATCAGTGGATAAAAGAGTTGAAAATGCCAGACGGTTATTCTTCCAATTTATCTAAATGTGCGGATGTGGATAATGGGAGGTTGCATGGGATGAAGAGCCATGATTGTCATGTATTCATGGAGTGCTTACTTCCTATCGCTTTTAGTTCGTTGCCAACACACGTTTTGAATCCGCTCATTGAAATAAGTCAATACTTTAAGAATTTGTGTTCTGCAACGCTAAAAGCTGACGATCTTTCAAAAATGGAACAAGACATCCCACTTATCTTATGCAAGTTGGAGAGAGTATTTCTGCCTGGTTTCTTTGATTCTATGGAGCATCTATCGGTGCATCTCGCATATGAAGCTAAACTTGGCGGACCTGTCCAATACAGATGGATGTATCCGTTTGAAAGGTTAGTTAATTTTTATAATATAAGAAACAAGTTTAAAATATATGATTATTATGTTAATTAATATCATTTTCTCTAGGTTCATGGGTGATTCAAGAAGATCGGTGAAAAACAAAGCTAGAGTTGAAGGGTCGATATGTTCTTCTTACTTACCCCTTGAAACAACACATTTTTGTTCTTATTATTTCAAGAATGAGTTTGCTCCTGGAAGTAGTCGAAATTAAATGGATACTGAATGGCCTAGACATCATTTAGCTTTGTCTGTCTTTTGTCTACCCGGCCGTCCATCTGGGAAGGAGTCAATTCACTGGCTAACAGATGAAGACTTAAGTTCAGCACATGTTCATGTGTTGATAAACTGTACTGAGGTGCAACCATTTATTGAGTATGTTCCTCAACATTAACTATCGATCTTAATTAGTTAATATAAAGTAGACAAATGTGTAACAATTAATTATTTCTTTTTAGGGAATTCTTGTCATCAGAGGACGTAAGTGAGCAACAATCTTCTGCTCATATTAATGCACATTCTCCAACGTGGTTTAGGCAACATGTTTATGCCCTCCCACCAACTCCTACCAACCAACACTTGAGGAACATATCAGACGGTCCTCAAAGATGTGTTAAAGAATGACACACATACTTTGTTAATGGATACAAATTTCACACCAATGAATGGACACAGGGCAGAGAGACAGTTAATAGTGGAGTGTGCATGAAGGGTGTCACTGGAGGAGGTGAAGATGATTTTTTGGTGAGGTTCAACACATATATGAACTTTCGTACCCCCATCTAGATTTTAGTCAGAAGAGAGTGGTTTTTTATTGTAATTGATTTGATCCGTCTGCTCGAGGAACAAATGTGAATCCAAAGTCAAATACAGTGGACATTAAAATGAATGGTGAATATCGACTTTATGATCCATTCGTCATTGCACAAAATGTGAGACAAGTCTATTATGTCCCTTATCCATCAATGCGGACTGATAGGCGTGGTTGGTGTGTCGCAACTAAAACAAAACCAAGAGGTCGCATTGAGACAAATGATGACACGGTGGAAGATGTGCCATATCAAATGGAAGAGATATGTCTAATGTAAATGAAGTGATTCAAGTTGAACCCATTAGTCGTTTATGTGATGAGCCAAACACCGGCGATGAAGTTGATGACGAAGAACATGTTGATGAAGATGCAACAAACCACATTGGTGTATCAAGAATTCACTCCTCTGATGATGATGATTTTGTGAATGAATGGGATTCCAATTAGTTATTTATGTTTCAACAATATATATATATATATATATATATATATATATATATATCTTAACCTATTTTTAATCAACGATGTAATTTATGTTTGTTATGTTTATATATTTTTGTTTAGTATGTTTATGTTAACCTTGTTTAGTGTATGTTTGTTTGTTTAAATGTATATGTCTAGCATGGCATCTCACTCAGGATCCGATGACGAGACATATGTTCCTCCACCTGTTACGGGTGATGCCGCCAGCACTAGCAGGCGAAAGACTTCTACTCGCCTAGGGAGTCGTGTTCAGCCTGCTCGTGTTTTTGTTTCTGGTGGCAGATATTTGCCACCACCTGGTGGTGTGTGAAAAGATGTGCAAGTATACACAGTCACAAACAAGTAATACAATGATAAGAAATGTCGAACCCACAAGGATTTGATTAACTTTATGTATGTTTAGAAAGCATATAAATTAGTGCTACTACACTACTCACAAAATTTGGGGTTTTTAGTTTAATTAAAAACAGAATGCAAGTATGTAAAATAAGATGAAGGAAATCAGTTGAGAAAGATAGTTGAGATGTCTTTACTAGATAATGCTTCTTTTGAGAGTTTCTATGCTTTTAGAGATGTAGAAGCACTATGATGCAGAAGCATCAAGTGCAGAAGCATCAAGTGCAGTAGCATTGAGTGCAAGTGCAGAAGCATCAAGTGCAGTAGCATTGAGTGCAGTTGCAGAAGTGTGTGCTTGTCAGCTACTTTCTTCAGAGTTTCGTTACAAGCTTCCCATGTCTGGGCTTGCTAAATAAGTTCACTCCTGACTTTGAAGTACCCATTGTATCACCCTAAGGACTATGTTATCCTATGTCTAGGACTTAACATGGTTTTAACAAAGTTTTCTTTATTAACAAGTCAACAAAGCCTTTATTAAAACACTCACCCTTATTAGTCTTGATTTCTAGTTATAAACCATGTTTGTGTATATAACTCTACTTCTTTTAAGTGATCAACCTTAAAATAAGATGGATATAGTATAACACAAGACCCAAAATGCTACAACACTTAAAAGCATAATAACTTACTCAAAAGATCATTATATGGTTAGAACATCTCAACTAAAGGAATTTAGCTCATGTTACTCATTATATAATAGAGAGAATCTGTAAGGAGCATAATAATATGGATAATACAAAAGATATCAATAGGGTAGAAGTTACACGGATTGATGTTCCTTTGCATGGAATTCTGATTGGTACAGAAGCACTGATTCCTTCGTCTATCTATGAAGAAGTGGAGGAAGAGGGTGTCAATTCCTTCCTCACCTTCTTACAACTAACTACTGAATAAAATACAAGAAATAAACTACTAAAATATAAGTAAAGTGTATGTTCTACATATAATCAAGTGAGATATGCGATGATCTTCAAGTGAGAAGTGGGAGCCCTTTTTATAGCCTTGGAGATTTCCTTTGCTTGAGGGTTTGCTTGAAAACCAAGTTAACCTAAGGAGGCTTAACCATGGTTGCTTTTTTGATCTTTAGATAAGGAGATTGAGTTCAGCACATTTCCATAAGGAGAGGTCCAATTGTGTAAGGCCACATGTCTTTAGGTGAGTAGCCTTTCATGATGATGTTTATGGTGGGCGCCTCCTTATGCATGTGGGCATGTGCTCCATACGAATTGTGACAAAGCATGATGTCATAGAAGAATTAGAGCAGAGGTATGAATTGAGGTGCTTCCATTGTGGGGTTATAAATCTTTAACGCAGGATGGTGCAGAAGCATCATCTGTAGGAAAACTAAACAAACACATCAAACATACCAATATATATACAAAATGCTTTATTCATCACATAATTCCTAGAATGTTGTTATTTTACTAATACCACTATATTTAACATACTTTGTACTTGAGTTTCAAGCAATTTGTTGCGTTTAGAAGTATAAATAACTCTATATAAATTAGAGTTATCACACCCCCAAACTTAAATCATTGCTTGTCCTCAAGTAATGACAAAAAGAGAATACAAGTAGGATTTTCAATTTAAAGAAGAACAGATCAGCTTATATCTTTTCAAAGAATGATTTTGCATTTGATGAACTTCATTTTTCAGAACATTTTGTGCTTTTGAATTCCCTAAACATCCAAAGTTTTATTAAAACTCATTTGTGTGAGTGTGTGCCCCACTGAGATCCAATCAGTTCCAAAACTAAGTGAAAAAGTTTCTCCTTAACTTTTGGGAAATTTTAGATCACGTTTGGTCAAAACAAAGATGTTTCAAAATATAGACTAGACTAACAACATCTTTAAGATTTGAGGAGCTTTAAGTACAACTAAGGACTTTAATTGAGCATTTCAAAACTGTTTGAGTCTATGCACTATACTTTATTTTTGGTGGTTCTTTTTGTTGGTGCAGAAGCACTGTTAGTGTAGATGCACTGAATATTTTTGTGAAGTGCAGAAGCACTGACTTTTTGTAACGGTGCAGAAGCACTTGAGTGCAGCTGCACTTGACACTACTTTTCAAGGCTTGTAGCATGTATTGCCCTCCTCACTGACCTCCTTATGCATACTTTTTTCTTTGGTTTTTGTTTTTTTTTCTTTACTTTGTTTCTTTTCTTTTTCTTTCAAACCAAATGCACTACTAGAACAGGTTCAGTAGTGTATTTTGGTAACCATTTGCATTGATTCCTCTAAGCTTTTTATACTCAGCCTTAGTATTCATGGAAATTCCCCCAAACTTATTTCTTTATGCTCTTCTATATTTTTAGTAAAAATTTGTTTTTGACCTTGGTTTTCTAAAAATTCTTCTTGTATCAGATAGTTTTTCATATAGCAAGGTTCATTTCAAAACTCAGTTTTGATGTGTCAAGGTAATAAAAATTGGTCATTTTGAGGAAAACAAGGCTTTCTTTTCTTTTTCTTTCTTTCATCATTAAAACTTAGTTCAAAGAATGCATTTAGCTAAGTTTTTTTTTTAAAAAAAGATTTCAAGCTGATCATGCTTTAAAAACTCTCAAATCTTACTTTGATATAAAAAACAATTTGATGCACTTTCAACAAAGGTTTGTGTAACTGATGTTTTTGTAAAACAATTTTTTGAAAAAATTTCAAAAGAAACTTTGTTGATTGTATCACAAAATTTGAAATTAGCTATACTATATTTTGCACATATAAGGAAATAACAAAACTCAGACATGCATACATACTAGAAGCATATCATCACATGCATATAGTAGTTTAAAAGTGTTTTTCTCCCCCCCCCCCCCAACTTAAAGTTGAGCAGTGTCCTCACTGCTCTAAGTTGAGTTAGAAAAAGTAATTTTTTTTGTTCCAAAATGGGGAGCGGGTTAATACATGTGGGATACAAATAGAACATAAAAAGTACTTATAAAATAACAACATGAAAGAGTTTACTCTTTCTTGGCACCACTTGTGATTCTGGTGCTGGTTCTGCTGGGCTTGTGTTTGACTTTCTGTTTCTTCTTCTTTGCCTCTTCAACCTTTGGTGCTTCTGCACCAGGTGCAGCTGCACCAACCTCCTCTGTTGCTGGTTTTGTAGGTGCAGATGCACCAGGTGCTTCTGCACTGATTTGTTCAACAGTAGTTGTGTCTTCTATTTGCTGTTCTGGTGGTTGCTCAAATGTAGCCTCAGCTTCTTTTGGTTGGTCTTTCTCCTTCTGTGGGTCCTTCTTTTCAGCTTCTTCTCCTTGCACCTTGCTGTGTTCTGCACCTTCTAGGCCTGGAGTTTCCTTTACACTGGTTTCAACAGCTTTCTTGAAGAATTTCTGGGTGTTTCCCAATTCTTCTCTTTTCTTCTGTGCCAGCTCTTCCAGCACCAGTTTGATAGTATCTTCTTTGTTCTTTGGTATGACTGTCACAACTGGAACACCTTGAGATGCATCTGCACTAGGTGCAGAAGCATCAGTTGCTGGTTGATCTTTTTCTTCAGGGCTGGCTTCTTCTTCTTCTTCCATTGTTTCTTCTTGAATGACCTGCAAAGTTTGTTTCTCAAAAATAATGTTAGAAGTTTGTGTGGCTGGTTCTTGTTCAGGTTGGCTTTCTTGGTGGATGGGTGGTGGTGATGATGACTGGGGAGTAGGTGATGGTGGAGGGGTTGGTGTCTTTTCTGTGGAGGGTGGTGTTGATTTTTCTGGGTGGGGGTGGGTTGGTGGAGTGACTTGGGTGAGGAGTGGTTCTGCTTGGGATCCAGCCTCATATTTCTTTCTTACAATTTTCTCCATGCTCATATTCTCTCCCTCTTCCTCCCCACTTTTGTCTTCACTTTCAGTGGTATCATCATCCTCTCCATCTTCATTTTTCTCCATTTCTTTCACCATTCTTGTTAATGTCTCATCTTCATCAGTCTAAACTAGTCCCTCACTTAGCAGTTCTTCCTCTTCTTCTTCATTCTTTTTCTTCTTCCCTTTTTGCTTCCTGCTAGTCTCCCTCTTTCTTTTCGTTACTTTTTTCTTTTTCTCTTCAGTCTCTTCCTCCTTTTCTTCTTCTTTCTCCTCTTCTTCTTCTTGTTATGGGTTTTGAAAGACCCATGTTGGAAACACTGGGATTTCTATCTGGGTTGGTACCTGAGATATCTCCATTAACCTGAGTTGTAGCCACTCATGCTGTTCCTGCTGAAATTTTCAAACTGCCTGGTGCTTCTGCACTAAGTGCTCCTGCACCAGGGTGTTTTCTTCTGTTTTAATTTTTGTTCTTTCTTTCATCTCAGCAGATAGTGGGCCAGGAGGATATTTTCTTTGCTTATGCTCCTCAGGACTGATATCTACCCCTTGTTTCATACATAACTCAGCGATTAAGCATGGGAAAAATAGAAATCCTTCCTTCCTTGCTGCACAATCTAGGATTTTTTTATTGATAATTTTCCCTATATCCACATTTTTGTTTGCTAAGATTTCATCCAATAGGATCAATCTATCTTTTGACAGTGTGTATGTGTGGGATGTAGGGAAAATAAAACAATCAATGAACAGATACCAATTTCGTAACTCAGGGATTAAATATCTGTTTTTCAGTTTGAATTCAGTGTTGGTCATCTTATCCCATTTAGAGTTTTTCACAGCAATCCTAGACTTGACTCTTTCCATCTTTTTCTTTCCATAGTTTTCTACTTTTTCTTTGAAATCGAACCCAGAATAGACTAAGTTATAGTGAGTATTGATTCTATCAGCACTAAAATAAACTTTTCTACCTCTTCTCACAGAATGATCATGCATGTTACCTTGTTTGTTGCCTTGAATTCCAGAGTAGAATTCTCTGACCACCTGCTCCAGATAGAAGGCTCTGTGTTGTATAAACTGATCCCAGTTGAGACTTGAGACTGTTGCCATAAAGTTAGGGTGAGCCTTCATTAGACTGTAACCTCGTTTTGGGAGAAATTTTGTATCCCAGAAATGTGCAAACTTAGGGTCCACAGTGCTTGAAGCAGGTGCAGTTGCACTGGACTGCTTCTTTGGTCTTTGTTGTGATGAGGTGACTGTGCTAGCTCTGCTCTTGCCTGAGGTTTTGTTTGCACTCTGTTTACGAACCATTGTTGATTGTTGGCAAGGAACTTTTGGAATTTTCGCAAGAATACGGAACTTGGTATTCTCAGAAATTGGGGATTTTCTTGATAGAGAAAGGGACTTTGTGAATTGCGGTTTCTGTGAGTGATAGTGTGATTAGTGGTGAAGGGAAACGGTCACCTTGGGGAGGTTGCGTAGGTTTAATGAGGGTTAGTAGCTGTTAGGGGTGTGTTTGTGTAACTGCATGCATGAGGACACGTGGGGGACTAGGTGACACCACACGAAGTCTATGTCACAGATCACAATTGCTATTTTGTTGTGCTGGCAGTTTTTGAAATTTTTTTTTCACCCAAGTGTATTTTTTAATTTGAATTTCTGGTGCAGTAGCAATGAGGAGCTGCTAGGTGCAGATGCACCTAAGTGCAGAAGCACTAAAAACTTGTGTTCCTACAAAACACTTGAAAAACATTAAATTGAACAAAATTTGCATAACTAAATATTTAATAACATGGGTTGCCTCCCATAAGCGCTTGTTTTAAGAGTCTTTCAGCCTGACTATCTCTTTTCTTTAGAGATATTGAAAATGGGTGGTGAGTTTATCTTTCACCACATGTTGACCATAGTACATTTTGACTCTCTGCCCATTTACCTTGAAAGTGGTATTTGTGGGTTCATCATATAGATCAACTGCACAATGGGGATAGATTTTAATTAGTTTGAATGGCCCTGACCATCTTGATTTCAGTTTTCCAGGAAATAACTTCAACCTGGAATTGTACAGCAAGACCATTCCTCATTCTCTAAGCTCTCTTCTTTGAATTTTTTTGTCATGCCAAGCTTTGGTTTTTGTTTTGTAATTTTCTGCATTCTCATAAGAGAATTGCCTGAATTCATTTAATTCATTCAACTCTAAAAACCTTTGTGCTCCTGCTTTGCTGAGATCATAATTTAGCTTTTTCATAGCCCAATAAGATTTGTTTTCCAGCTCAACAGGCAGGTGACATGCTTTGCCATATATATAGGGGGACATACCTAATGGTGTTTTAAATGCTGTTCTGTATGCCCATAATGCTTCATCTAAATGTGAGGACCAATCCTTTCTAGATGGTCCAACCATTTTTTCAAGCATTCTTTTAATTTCCCTATTTGATAGCTCAGCTTGCCCACTTGTTTGTGGGTGGTAGGCTGTAGCAATTTTATGCTTAATCCCATATTTTGCAAGAAGATTTTCAATAAGTTTATTGCAAAAATGTGATCCTTCATCATTGATAATTTCCCTTGGGGTGTCAAACCTTGTAAAAATGTTTTTCAAAAGGAATTTGCTAACAGATTTGACATCATTATTTGGTAATGCTACTGCCTCTACCCATTTAGACACATAATCAACATCTACCAAGATATATTGTTTGCCAAAAGAAGGTGGAAATGGTCTCATGAAATCCATGCCCCATACATCAAAAAGTTCAATTTCTAATATATTGGTTCTAGGCATTTCATGTTTTTCAGAAATATTACCGGCTCTTTGACATTTGTCACAAGTTTTGACTATTGAGTATGCATCTTTAAATAAAGTAGGCCAATAATAACCAGACTGTAGTACTTGGCAGTTGTTCTGTTGCATCCAAAGTGACCTCCATATGGTGCAGCATGGCAGTGCAGAAGCACTACTTGCTGTTCTTCTTGGGGAATGCATTTCCTCATTAATTGGTCTGGACACATCTTGTAGAGAAATGGTTCATCCCAGTGATAGTCCTTGATTATGTGAAAAAATCTCCTTCTTTGTTGGTAAGTCATATCCACTAGTACCACCTTGCTTACAAGAAAGTTAACAATGTCAGCAAACCAAGGTGCAGAAGCACTAGGTGCAGAAGCACTTGGTGCAGAAGCACTGGATGCTGTTAGAGTTATGGCTAACAGTTTTTCATCAGGAAAGCTTTCCTTGATCTCTCCCTTTTGTGTACCTGTTCTTTCACCTTCAAGTTTAGATAAATGGTCAGCAACCTGATTCTCCACCCCCTTTTTGTCTCTGATTTCAAGATCAAATTCTTGAAGGAGGAGAATCCATCTTATTAACCTTGGGTTTGCATCTTTCTTGGAAATTAAGTACTTGGTGGCAGCATGATCAGTATAGACAATAATTTTGGTGCCAACCAAGTAAGATCTAAATTTATCAAATGCAAAAACCACTGCTAACAATTCTTTTTCTGTTACAGTATAATTCATTTGAGCTTCAATTAATGTCTTGCTAGCATAATAAATAGAATGAAAGATTTTGTCATACATTTGCCCTAAGACAGCTCCTACAGCAAAGTCAATAGCATCACACATTAATTCAAAGGGCCTGCTCCAATCTGGTGTAACAATCACTGGTGCAGTTACCAATGTTTTTTTGAGTTTTTGGAATGCTTCCATACAAGGCTCATCAAAGTTAAAAGGTGCATCAATTTGCAAGAGTGTACATAATGACTTGGATGTCCTTGAAAAATCTTTGATAAATCTTCTGTAGAAGCCTGCATGGCCTAAGAAGCTTATGATTCCTTTGACAGTTGTTGGAGGTGGTAGTTTTTCAATGACCTCAATCTTTGCTTGATCTACTTCCAGACCTTTCTTTGATACTTTGTGACCTAATACAATGCCTTCTTGTACCATGAAATGGCATTTCTCCCAATTAAGTACTAAGTTTGTTTCCTCACATCTTTGGAGAATTTTCTCTAAATTTGATAAACATATTTGAAATGTGTTTCCAAAGACTGAGAAGTCATCCATGAATACTTCCATTGATTGCTCAATGAAGTCAGAAAAGATGGACATCATGCACCTTTGGAATGTTGCAGGTGCATTACAGAGTCCAAAAGGCATTCTTCTAAATGCAAATGTTCCATAGGGTCATGTAAAGGTAGTTTTTTGTTGGTCTTCGGGTTCTATTGCAATCTGATTGTACCCTGAATAACCATCTAAGAAACAATAAAACTCCTTACCTGCCAACCTATCTAACATTTGGTCAATGAAGGGTAAAGGGAAGTGATCTTTCTTTGTGGCTTTATTGAGTTTTCTATAATCCATACAAATCCTTCAACCTGTAACAGTTCTTGTTGGTATCAATTGATTTTTTTCATTGGCTATTACTGTCATACCTCCTTTCTTTGGAACACACTGAATAAGGCTTATCCATGCACTATCAGATATGGGGTATATGATTCCAGCATCTAGCCACTTAATGATTTCTTTCTTTACATCCTCTTTCATTATAGAATTTAGCCTTCTTTGCCCTTCTATATAATTTTTAGAATTATCTTCTAAATTTATCCTATGCATGCATATAGAAGGGCTAATTCCTTTTATGTCTGCCATTTGCCAGCCTATAGCTTTTGTATGCTTTCTTAAGGTACAAATGAGATCATGCTCCTGCTCTATTGTTAAGTCAGAGGCAATGATCACTGGAAGTGCATCATCTTCCCCTAAGAAAGCATATTTCAAATGTTTGGGCAGTTCTTCAATTCTAACTTAGGAGGTTGTTCAGTTGAGGGTAAATTCTTTTTAATGTTAGGGTCTTCTAAATTAAGATACTCAAAAGTTCTAGACCATACCTTTTGTGCTGGTGCTTTTCTTGAAAAAATGTCTTTTTCCAAGATTTCTTCTTCAGGAGGTGCAGAAGCATCTGGTGCTAGTGCACTGGTGAGATAATCATACTGTTTCTGGAATTGCTTCTGCACCAAATGGTCAAGATTGGTGATTGCTGAACACTCTTCACTCTCCTCAGCAGGATACTTCAGAGCATTCATCACGTTGAATTTCACCTCTTGATCATTTACTCTCATGGCCAGTTCTCCCTTTTGCACATCAATTAGTGCTTTCCCAGTTGTTGCGCCCGAAAAAGTCCCTGAGGGAATCTTTCTTCGTTTACAACCCTTTTTTAAAAATCAATGAAGTCGCCACCAATATTTTTTTATAAGGAAAATATTGAAGAAAACCTTTTTGGAAAGCGGATGGCCTTTTGGAAAACCGGAAGATTTGGGTTCGGGGGTCGGTTAGGTATGGGGAAGGTTTTAGCACCCCACGCCTCCTTTCTACCGAAAGGGAACCTTTAATTAAACGTGTGGTTTTAAGTGCTGATTTGGAAAATACTTAAATTAGCCCTTTTTCGAAGAGAGAAAGAAAAGACTTAATGAAAATTTTATTTTTTGGCGAGAAAGGAGGAAAAAGGGTTTTTAGAAAGAAGTGCTTGACGGGACATGGCCCGCTCCTACGTATCTCCCGGTGCGATGGAGAATTCAAAGCTACGTAGTTCTTGTTTGTCCTGAAAAAGGTTTTTTGTTTTTTAATCTTTTTGGAGTTTTTCGCAAAGGGATTGAGCGTTCGCAGTGACCAAACAACAACGGTTTAGAGTGGTCGCACTACTACCTCTTATGAAAACGAATTATCATTAACGACCAAACGGCAACGGCGCGAGTGATGATTAATGATAATCGGTTTTTATTTTGAGCATTGAAAAGGTTTTCGCAATTGAAGGAGAGCGTTTGTGAGGACCAAACAACAACGGTTTAGAGTGGCCACACTACTAGCTCCCACAGGAATGAAATCATCACCCACAATCAAACGGCAACGGCGCGAGTGATCCTTAGTGATGATTAGTTTTGATTTCGACGTTTGAAAAGATTTGTTTTTGAAAAGTGCCTTCGCTGGTTTTAATTGGAGAGAACGTCGTGATGGAAGGAATTTGCAATTGGATTGATTTTCGTTCGGGGAAACATTTATCCATCGTTGGGAAAAAAAAGGTTTGTGAAAAAAGGAAAATAAATAAGTTTATTTAGGGGAAAAGAAACAAAATTTAAAAAAAAAGAAACAGGGAGGTGCAGTAGTAAAATGGGGGGTGTAAGTAAAAGGAAGGCTGTATTATTAAGATTGGGGTGTAAACAGCAGCCCAGTTCTTATTTTAGTGGGCTGGTCCGTTTCAAAGTCGTGGGCTTCAGAGGGGAGGCGTGCGAAGTAAAGCGTGGGGTGTGAATAGAAATCTGAAAAATAAAAAAAACGCGAAAAGACGATTCTGCCCCTGCGCCTATACTATAAAATGAAAACCTAATTAGGGAAACCCTAATTCTTCACTTTCCTCTTCTCCGCGGCGCCCCACCCAAAATTTCCAAACCCTAAATCTTTCCTCTCTCTCTCTCTCCTTGCCGTCCCCATCTCAAACGCTCCAGAGCCAAAAAAATTTTCCTCTCCTCTCTACGCTACGGATCCGCCTCTCTCACTTCTCCTAGCTTCGATCTCTCACTCTCCTCGCCGTCCTAATCTCCCCCTACCCTTTCATCGGTGACGGCGACGGACAACACGGGGAGAGAGAAGGTTTGCGAACGATGGAGGCCGTGGTGGAGGTTTTGGCTTACGATGGTGGTGTTGGGTTCGACGGTGGTGTTTGGGACGGAGACGATCGTGGGTGCGAGTGGTGGTTGTTGGGCGGTTCGGTGGTGTTTGGGGTTGACGCGAAGGTGGTGGAGCGGTGGAGGTTCGTGGGATCGTGACTGTAGGATGGTGGTTCGGTGGTGTGCGATGGTGGCTAAGGGTGGCTGAGAGGTGAGTTCGCGAAGGAGGGAGGCCGTGGTTCGAGGGTTGGTTTCGTGGAGTACGGCGGTGTGGAGAGAGAGGAGGGGTACGGTTTGGCGGTGGCTGGCTGGGCGGATCTGTGACGGTGGTGGTGACGGTTTGTACGTACGGTGGTAGGATCGTGGGTGGTGGTATGGCGTGAGGTGGCCGTAGGGGCGTTTGGGGGCTGATTCGGTTTAGGGGCTGATTCGGTTAGGGGCTGAGGGATTTTGGCTTCGGAGTTGGTGTTTTGCGGCGGCGACGACGGAGGCGCATGGCCAACAGACAGGGACGACCACCGTACGCGGTGGCCGGAGGTAACTTTCTCTACTTCTTTTAGTGCTTTTGCTTTGGTTGCCCCCTTTTTTTGGGTTCTTTGCATCTGAATCTAATAAACCCATTTGGAACAAATTCGAGCTTTATTCCTATAACAACAGCAACTCTAACTACTGTCCATACCTCAAGCTTTTATTTATTTATTTTTTTGTTCTTTGTTAAGTTGATACCTAATCTAAATCTAAATGGAACTATATTTGAAAGAGAAAAGCATGCTCTGTTTCTTATGACCACAACAACAACGGCTCAAACAACATTTTATCTACCTATTTACTGATTTATTTTAAATCGTTTTCAACTAGTATTGTCTCCTTTTTCTTTAAAACACACGACCCTTACAGTTATTACACATTCAGATTCAATGATCATACTAAAAATAAAAGAGTTCCAGCATCTATTTTCTATCTAATAGTTAGAGTAACCAACCTGGATCCCAAGTTTTGTTTCTGAAAGCACTTTCTTTCTGCTAAAAAAAACCACTGCCACTGCTGCTTTTTGGAACAGAATTTTGAATCAAAGAAAAATGTTTCAGTGTTTTGATGGACTGTTTAGTGAGTATCGTTGTCCCCATAACTCAGTTGCTGTGTCTCTATTTATAATGGGTTTCTATGGTGTAGGTGTGGTATGAAGCAGGGGATCAAAGCTCATAGGAGACCAAGCTGTTGGCAGCAGGGGTGTAGCAGCAAGGATGGCAGCAGGGCTGCTGCCACTGCAGCAGTGTTTTTTGGAGAAAATGGAAAAAGCCAAGAGGCAAGGAGAAGGGACCTCCAACCCCATTCTCAAATTGCAAACTTGTTGCAACCCCAGCAGGCTGCGCCCTGCTTTTGTTATTTTTGCTGTTTTTTCAATTAAATTTTTTTGTAACAAAGAGTTGACTCTTTTTTGTACTATTCTAGCTTTCTTTAATTTTTTTGTTTATATATGTAACAAAACCAATAGAAGGGACAGCTGAATAAAAAAAATTCATTTTATTTTACTATTACCATTTATTATTATTATTTTTTATTTTTCTTTATGATAATAAAAGCGGTAAAAACAACGCGCACCGATGCGACGACTCGCACGACTCGGAACGAAACGCGCATTCGCCTTAAGACTAGGAACACGTACGCGATTTGAATACACATGCGCGCACGTTTTTAAAACCGATTTCATTCCATTCTCACTTCTCTAAAAGGAAAGCGGTGAAAATAAACGCGCATCGACGCAATTACTCACACGACTCGAAACGAAATGCGCGCTCGCGTTATTTATCAATTTATTATTTATTTTTGGATTCCCCTTTTTTGAAAACAGCGAGCGTCAAACAAAACCGTTGCACGAGAGTGCCAAATACACCCGCATTTAGAACAATATGCGAAGCGATAAAATTTTTGGGATTTTTCAATTAGGCGGACAAAATCGGGGTATTACACCAGTTGCTAAGAATTGTCTCCCAAGAATGACTGACACAACTAATCCGAAGGACTTAACGAAGTCTGATGGATCCATCGCGCGCTCGTACGCGATGTTGTGATCTGTGGAAGGAGTTTACTAACTCTGTGTTGATGGAGTTTACTAACTCTGTGTTGATGGAGTTTACTAACTCTGTGTTGATGGAGTTTACTAACTCTGTGTTGATGGAGTTTACTAACTCTGTGTTGTGGTGATTTTCTAAAAATGAGATTTTGGGACTCTCTGGTCCGACGTAACTTCTCTCTTGGATGGTGCATGAAATGCATGCACTTGGGTATTTGGGTGCACATGAATGCAATGATTGATTTTGGGCATTTGAAAGTGTAATGCACTACCGTTCGATGCCATGGAGTGACGAATGGTATGGATGATATGAGAATGATGAATGATATGAAGACGTTGTGTTCTTTTTATGTTCCGTCTCCTGTAACTTTTTACTTTTGTTTATTCTGTTTGTTTTCTTTAAGCAGCTTTCTTTTTTCTGCTTATTTGTTTTTGTTTACTCTGTTTGTTTTCTTTAAGCAGCTTTCTTTTTTCTGCTTATTTGTTTTTGTTTACTCTGTTTGTTTTCTTTAAGCAGCTTTCTTTTTTCTGCTTATTTGTTTTTTTTTGGCACTCTTTTTTTTTGCTGGTTAAATCGATCTGCCGGACGGAGGCTGTTCCAGGACGATGATCCCGCGAGGATTGCACACTGGTTCGTCACGACTGTTTTTTTTTCGCAATTTTATTCACTTGGGAAATCACTTCTTTCTGTATTTTTTCAAAGATTTCGCAATGATCCTGTAATGCTCTGAATGTGCACATGTTTTGCAATTCGATTTCATCAATCATAAAAGTTATTATTTTGAAAGAAACTGAATAGATGAAAGCAGAGACACGAAAAGCACACATATGAAAGAAAAGTTGGACTTTCATTGATATAGAAATTGGACGTGCGGAAAGTCACGCCAATCGAAAGTACATTGCAATCTTTCTTTTAACCTAAGAAATACAAGAATAAAGGAACAAATCTCGTGATTTCGTCTCTGAAGTAACGGTGCCCACCGTCCATACTCATAATACTGATCACCCCTTTATCAGAACCTTTGGAGCGCTGATTGCCTTTTTCTTTTCTCAAGCCCAAGTTTTCTGGCCCTAATTTTTGCCTGGATCGCCCTTTGCGGGTTTTCAATCCACCGGGCCGCTCTGATTTTGCCTAGGTCGCCCTTTGCGGGTTTTCAACCTAGCGAGCTGATTTTCCTTGGCTTATCTTTCTCTTTTTTCGTCTATTTTTCTAGGCATAATACTTCTTGACCACATCTGAGTTCACTGGATTTGGGATCTCATCTCCGTCCATGTTTGCCAGAATTAAAGCTCCTCCTGAGAATGCCTTCTTCACCACATAAGGTCCTTCATATTTGGGAGCCCATTTGCCCCTGGAGTCGGTCTGAATCGGCAAGATCTGCTTGAGCACAAGATCTCCTTCTTGGAATTCACGAGGACGGACTTTCTTGTCAAAAGCCCTCCTCATCCTCTGTTGGTACAACTGTCCATGACACATTGCGGCCACTCGTTTTTCATCAATGAGACTCAACTGGTCAAGACGAGACCGAACCCATTCTGCTTCATCAAGTTTTGTCTCCATTAACACCCGCAGGGATGGTATTTCAACCTCAATGGGGAGGACTGCCTCTGACCCGTAAACCAGTGAGTAGGGGGTTGCCCCTGTTGAGGTGCGTACTGAGGTTCTGTAACCATGCAGGGCAAAGGGGAGCATCTCATGCCAATCATTATAGGTCACGACCATCTTCTGTATTATCCGCTTGATGTTCTTGTTGGCTGCCTCAACTGCCCCATTCATCTTTGGACGGTAGGGAGAAGAGTTGTGATGCTGTATCTTGAAGTCTTTACACAAGTCTTTCATTATCCTGCTGTTCAAATTACTACCGTTGTCTGTGATAATCTTGTTTGGAAGGCCGTAGCGGCAAACCAAGTCTTTCTTGATGAACTTAGCAATCACTGAGCTCGTTACATTGGGATAAGAGGCAGCTTCCACCCACTTAGTGAAGTAGTCAATAGCAACCAGGATGAAACGGTGACCATTGGAAGCTTTGGGTTCAATGGGACCAATGATGTCCATGCCCCACATTGAGAATGGCCATGGTGCGCTCAAAACATTCAGAGAAGTTGGAGGTACATGGGTGTGATCTGCATAGATTTGGCATTTATGGCATCTTCTCACAAAACTGTAACAGTCTGATTCCATCTGCAACCAGTAGTATCCGGCTCTCAGGATTTTTCTAGCCATTGCGTGCCCGTTGGAATGAACCCCAAATGAGCCTTCATGAACATCTCGCATAATCTTTACTGATTCTTCTCCTGTTACACACCTGAGGAGTACCAAGTCATGGTTTCTCTTGTAAAGGACGTCTCCACTCAAGAAGAAACCTATTGACAGCCTCCTGAGGGTTCTCTTGTCATTCTCTGTAGCTCCGGGAGGATACTCTCTGTTTGTGATATACTGCTTGATGTCATGGTACCAAGGCTTACTATCTGATCCCTCTTCGACTGCCATACAGTAGTGATAAGCAGGCTGTTCTCTGTGCTGGATTCTGACAGTCGTCAGACTTTTGTCACAGCTGACGTTGAACATAGAGGACAAAGTTGCCAAGGCATCGGCCAACTGATTCTCGCTGCGGGGTATGTGTTGGAAAGTGATTTCCTCAAAGGGCTTGATTAATTCTTGAATGTAGTCACGGTAAGGAATCAAATCAGAATTTCTTGTTTCCCAGTCTCCTTTTACTTGATGGACAACTAGAGCTGAATCTCCGTATACGTCGAGCCTCTTGACTTTCCAATCGAGAGCTGCCTGGATACCCAAGATACACGCTTCATACTCTGCAATATTGTTTGTGACATAGAAGCTTAGTCTAGCGGTGACTGGTATAAAGCGGTTGTCTGGGGAGATCAGCACTGCTCCGATTCCGTGCCCCCACATGTTAGAGGCACCGTCAAACAACATTCTCCACCTTTCATCATCTTGAGACTTCCCTGCGTCAAATAATGCCATAATGTCCTCATCTGGGAACTCACATTTCATTGATTGGTAATCCTCAACCGGTTGATGTGCCAGGTAGTCTGCCAGTGTGCTACCTTTAATCGCCTTCTGGGTTACGTACACGAGGTCATACTCTGACAGAAGCATTTGCCAACGAGCAATTCTACCTGTGAGCGCGGGTTTTTCAAATATGTACTTGATTGGGTCCATTTTGGACACCAACCAGGTAGTGTGACTCAGCATATATTGTCTCAGTCGATGCGCAGCCCAGGCTAGAGCACAACAAGTCTTCTCCAATGATGAATACCTCGCCTCACAGTCTGTGAACTTCTTGCTTATGTAGTAGATCGTGTGTTCTTTCTTTCCTGACTCATCGTGTTGCCCCAGCACGCAGCCCATAGAATTGTCTAGCACCGTGAGGTATAGGATGAGGGGCCTGCCAGACACAGGTGGCATTAGGACGGGTGGACTTTGAAGATACGCCTTGATTTTCTCAAATGCTTCTTGACATTTATCATTCCACTTCATCTCTTGGTTTTTGCACAGCAGTTTGAAAATTGGTTCGCAAGTCGCAGTCAACTGGAAGATGAATCGAGAGATGTAGTTTAGTCTTCCCAGGAAACCACGAACTTCTTTCTCTGTCTTAGGTGCTGGCATCTCCAGGATTGCTCGTACCTTGTCCGGGTCTACCTCAATTCCCTTCTGGCTGACAATGAAACCCAACAACTTCCCTGACCTAACCCCAAAGGTGCACTTAGCGGGGTTCAACCTAAGTTTGTACTTTCTGAGACGCTCGAACAGCTTCTGTAGGTTAACCACGTGCTCTTCATCAGTCTTTGATTTAGCAATCATGTCATCCACATAGACTTCGATCTCCTTATGCATCATGTCATGGAATAGGGTTACCATCGCTCTTTGGTAGGTTGCCCCGGCATTCCTCAACCCGAAAGGCATGACTTTGTAACAGAAAGTTCCCCAAAGGGTTATGAAGGTGGTTTTCTCCATATCCTCCGGAGCCATTTTGATCTGGTTATAGCCTGAATATCCATCCATGAAGGAGAACATCGAATGCTGAGCAGTACTGTCCACCAAAACGTCAATATGGGGTAGAGGGAAGTCATCTTTAGGGCTTGCTCTGTTCAAGTCACGGTAGTCGACACACATTCGGACCTTCCCATCTTTCTTAGGGACTGGGACAATGTTTGCTACCCACTCAGGATATTTTGCCACAGCTAAGAACCCTGCATCAAACTGTTTCTTGACCTCATCCCTGATTTTCAAAGACATTTCAGGCTTCATCCGCCTTAACTTCTGTTTCACAGGGGGACACTCTGATTTCACTGGCAATTTATGTTCAACAATATCTGTGCTCAACCCTGGCATGTCCCGATATGTCCATGCGAATACGTCAGCGTAGTCGAACAGGAGCTGAATCAACTTTTTGCGCTCTTTATCCTCCATTGCGGTACCAACCTTGATCTCTTTTCTGTCTTCCTCAGTACCCAAATTGACCATTTCTGTAGACTCCTCATGGGGTTCGATGACCTTTTCTTCTTGTTCTACCATTCTCATGATTTCTGGAGGAGTATCCCAATCATTCTCAACGTCTTCCTCGGCTTGATTAACCGGGTAATCAAAATCACAGTATGAGTTATGGGCATTATTATTTTCAGAGTTTATTTTCGATCTGCATTAGAATGGAGCGGCGAATAAAAATAAAGAAAAAGCAACACAGATAAAAGATGAAGACAGAAATTTTATTGAAAATTCAAAATAACACTTTATTGATTGATGATTTTCGACGAAAACATGTGTGCCCGAATGAAATATCCCAAGGCCTTGGGCAGAGCCGAGGGATCTGCATTACAATGATAATTACTTTAAATTGGAAAATACGGGGAAATCCATGATCTCCCAGTTTTGCAGCTTCTCTCCAACCGCACAGCAGCGCACCAGACCTTCAGCACGGCCACTTGAGCTTGATCCTTCTTCAACCATATTAACCTGGTCAGGGTTCAGCATACCAGCACTCCGGAAGTTGTCCTTAAGATTAGCGATGACTATTCTCTCCTGATTGGGTGCCTTTCCTCTGAGTTTGGCCAGCCATTTCTCCCTCCAGTCAGATGTCAGCCTCTCCCGATCAGCAAGACTTGGGATGTACCCAACACCGAACCTCTCAATATTACCCCTCAACTGGATAGGCATTACAATTCCTTGAGCAGCTTTTCCTAAGCCCTTACCAATCTGATACCCATGTCCCAGCATCACCTTTGCAGTCATCATGTCAGCCCTGGACCACTTAGGCTTCCACCGAGGCTCCCCTTCGACGAAGACAGCGTTTGAAATCTCCAATCCCTGGAAAGCAGTCTCAAAGGACTCTTCTGCTGCTTCCACATAATGTTCAGGTGGTGATCGATTTATCAATATTTCTTCCTCTCCGGAGATCACTATCAGCTTTCCCCTAGCCACAAACTTGAGTTTCTGATGGAGCGAGGATGGCACTGCCCCAGCCGCATGTATCCAGGGACGTCCTAGCAGGCAACTGTAGGATGAATTGATGTCCATCACTTGAAAGACGACATAAAATACTTCAGGGCCTACCTGCAGCGGCATTTCCACTTCTCCAAAAACTTCCTTCACTGACCCATCAAACGCCCTGACCAAGGTGGAGCTCGGTTTCAGATATGAACAATCTGCATCCAGCTTATCCATTGTAGACTTAGGCAGCACGTTCAAGGATGAACCGTTATCAATAAGCACCCTGGCAAGTATATGGTCCCCACACTTGACTGAGATATGAAGAGCTTGATTATGACTCTTTCCTGCCGGAGGCAGCTCAGTGTCTGAGAAGGTCAAGTAATTAGAGGCTACAATGCTGCCAACAATACCATCAAGCTGGTTTACTGTAATGTCATGGGAGACGTGAGCTTCATTCAGGACCTTTAGCAGTGCAGCACGATGTGCCTCTGAACTAAGCAGCAAAGAGAGCATTGAGATCTTGGATGGGGTTTGATTCAGCTGGTCTACCACCTGATACTCACTCTGTCTCATTACCCTCAGGAATTCTTGAGCTTCTTTGTCCGACACATCCCTGACTTCTACAGCTTCCTTGTCTTTTCCCTTACGGGCCCTTTCTTCAGTTCCCTTGGATTGCTCTCTTCTAAGGTTTTCAGGAGTATACAACCTTCCACTTCTTGTGATACAACTACCTCCAGCAATGTTTGTTATATCCAGAGTGCCTTTAGGGACCTCCGCTTGCATTTGCACATTGCAGCTCCATGGAGTCATCCTAGTCTCCCCACTAGGGGCAGCAGCAGGTACTGGAATAACAACAGTCGAGGGTCTCGTCACAGCTAGGCTGGAATTCAGATTGCAGGGAATTTCAATTGGTCTCCTGAAGCCTCCATTGCCTGATTGCAAGGTAAATACACCTTCTTCTTTCTCCTGGATTCCCACTTGGACCAGGTGTCTGTCTAAGAGATCTTGGAGAATTGGTTTAAAGCCTTCACATGCCCCGATGCAGCGAGGATTATCACAGGTGTCTTTCCTAGCACAACCTTCTTTAATGATACCAAAACGGCATAGTTCAGCATGGATAAAATTCAAAGGCATCTGAATGCAATCAACTTTTCTAACCAAACACTGACCCTCCTGATGGCCAACGGCATTAATAGCAGATCCTCCATGCCCTGGCAACGGATTGGTGGCTACATTGGGTTGTTGAAATGATATGCTTTTCTTATCAAGTAATTCTTGCACCACGTATTTGAACGCTTTACAATCCTCCACCACATGACCTACTGCCCCAGAGTGAAAGGCGCAGGTGGCATTTGCGTTGTACCCTCTGGGATAGGGAGGCTGATATGGCTTCATTTGACGAGTACTGATTATTTTGTTGGTGATGAGATAATTAAACAAGTCCGTGTAGGACATAGGAATGGGATCAAAGACAGCAGGCTTCCTTTCATTATAGTTCCGGTACTGATAATTTGATTGAAAAGGCTGTGCCAGCGGTGCCTGAGGAGGAACCGAAATAGCTTGCGATGGATTGCTGTGCGACGGACCGCTGGCTCCAATGACTGCATTAGTTTCACCTTCTTTCTTCTTATGAGACCCAAAAAATGGCTTCTTTTGACTGGCAGGAGGCGTCGGGCTATGAGCTATTCTTCCGCTGCGCATACCATTCTCTACTCTTTCCCCTGTGACCACCATCTCAGAGAAGTTTGAGGCTACGCTGCCAACCAACCTATCATAATACACCGCAGGAAGGGTTTCCATAAACATGTGGACCATTTCTTTGTCCAGCAGAGGGGGTTTTACTTGAGCCGCAAGGTTCCGCCATCTCTGAGCATACTCTTTGAACGACTCGTTGTCCCTCTTAGACATGCATTGTAGCTGAGTTCTATCTGGAGCCAAATCATTGTTATACTGGTATTGACGCATGAATGCGTCCGCCATGTCTTTCCAGCAACGGATATTAGTTGGCTCTAACTGCATGTACCAGTCAAGGGGAGCTCCAGCTAAACTTTCTTGGAAGCAATGCATCATTAAGTTATCGTCACGGGCATAGGCAGTCATCTTTCGGCAGTACATTGTCACATGGCTGACTGGGCAAGTTGTCCCTCTGTATTTGTCAAAAGTTGGTGCTTTGAACTTGAGCGGCAGGACTAGATCAGGAACCAAGCACAACTCATGGGCATTCCTGGCTCGGGAACCTGCCCCTTCAACAGCTCTTAACCTTTCTTCCAGCATCTGATACTGACTTCTAGCTTCGGCAGGGTAATTCTGTGGGAAAACGCCGGCACCATAGTGAGGGTTATTCATCGACGCCGCGACCGGGGTCATGTGTCGGTGAGCAATGTTCTGAGGGACTGGCCCCTGTACGTGTGGGTGAACCATTATTGGTGAATTGAAACCCGCCGGAGTTCCTGGAGCAATAACAGGAATTGGGATCTGAATTTGGGCTTGATGCGTCCCTGTCCCAACTTCATTCACAATTGTATTAGGCTGAGCGTGCCCCGTGGTTCCCGAAGGATCTCTTCCAGGGTTTGCATCAGCAGTAGGAGGCGTATAGCCCAGTGGGAGACCATAGGGAGGCCATTGCGCAGCTTGAAGGGTTTGAGAGATCCCGGACCCAGGAAGGGGAGGAGGATTGTTCGTCCCAGCGACAGCAGCTTCAGTTGTGCCAACATCTCTTAAGGCACTTAGCACTCTTATGACCTCCGCCATTTGAGCCTTTAGGACTTCCATCTCGGCTTGAATGACTTGATTCCCCTGATTCTGATCATGCTGACCCTGACCATTAGGATCCGGACCTCCTGGAATTCCGTCATCCTGATGTGGCTGCGGATCGTTCTGATCATGGTTGGCTTGATCGTTTTCCATGCTTCTTGCTTGCAGACGCGTCCAATAGCGATGATTAACCAGCTTGCCTAATTCTCTGTTGACGGAACACACTTATGAACACAAGAACGAATAAATGAAATGCAATGCGAATGAATGCGTGTTTAGTTTTTCTTGCCGAGAATCGCAGCGTATTATGTCTTGTCATAGATACGCAGGTAAATCTTTGATTATTTTTGTTATATCACTTTCTTTGGATCATACTGAAATTGGAATCTGGAAGCGAAACGGGTGTATTTAAACAAAATACTTCAAAATCTGAGTACGACATTCTGATACAATGATTGAAAAAGGAAAGGTACAATAAAACAAAATGGAAAATTACAATAAAGAAGCTCAAATACAAAGAGCTTTGATATTTCCACTCCTTTTCCTCTTGTTGTTGGTAGAGGTACTTCCGGCTTTTCCTTTGGCTTCCTCAACTAGGGCTCTGCAGTACTCCACAAATTTGTACACCTCAAGCGGGGTGTTGAGGGGATGCATCTCAGTTTCAGCTTTTCTTAATTTCTTGGGCACATCCGCAAGAGCCTGGTTGACCGACTCTGATAGCTTGGAGAACCTATCCTTCCAGTGTTGAACTTCATCCCTCAGCTCAATGATGACTGCCTGCTCTTCAATCCTACCGAGCAGCTCAACATAGCGATGTTCCCAATACTGACTTTCATCCCTCACTTGCAGGTATGCATTGCTGATGTGACAAAGACGCTTCTTCAACTCATCAGAATCCTCTTGCTCTGCTTTTAGGGCCCGCTGATATTCCCTGAGGATGTTCTCAAAAGAGTCTCTCTCTTGCACAACACTGTCTAACTTACTCTCCTATTCAGCTTGTAACATGCGGGATTCTCTCTTTGACTTGGCAAGCAAGCTTTTCGCCGTTCTCTCTCCCATTTTTGCTTCATCCCATAACTCTTTCCACTGATTGGCTTCTTCCAGGGCCTTCTTCTCTTTCAAGCTTCGTCTCTTGATTTCCTCCTTGGCTCCTTGCAGATACCTTTGAACTTCTAACTTGCTCTCCTCTTCCCCTTTTAGTTTCTGACTGAAACTCTCAATGGTAGCAGACTTCAGGGCATTTTCTTCTTTCAACCTCTTGTTCTTCAGAGCCATCTTCTCTATCTCAGCTTGCAAAGATTTCTTCTCTTCCTCTGCCTTCATCAGAGCCAACTTAACTTCGCCTAATTCTTCGACAACAGGGGCACTGGCGTCTACTACTTCCCTCTCGACTCGCAACTCTTTTTGGTAAGGCAGTGGAACATTCTGGATCCTTTTTCCGAGCCACTGAGCGAAGGTGATACCACTAGTCCTCTGAGCGAGCTCTACTTTTCCCATGCGAACCACCGTACTCCAGGCTTGCAAGACCTTTCTAAGCAAACTGTCATCTTTTGGTCCTCCTTCATAGATGTAAAGCGGGAATATCATATCTTCAGTAGGCGAATTCCTCATCGGATACCCTAATTGCCTCAGAGTCAGAGACGGGTTGTAGTTGATGCATCCCTTAGTGCCCATTAGCGGGACATTTTGGAAACCACCACAGCGGAAGACTACCTTAGGCCTATCTTCCCAGCAAGATGAGAGATACCAACGGATTGAGTGCTCATCTAGACCCCCTAGAAACTGGATCCACTGTTGAATGCTCATAGCTTTCACCTCACAAGTTACAGCGTAACTAATCAACTTTTCCACTCGTGTTGGGTTTGTGAAGGCATGAATGAGAAGCCACGCATACAACAGGTGAGAAGAGCAAGAGATTTTCTTCCTTCTCAAGTCACAATGATGAGTGAAAGCAGAATAAGTGTCAGCAAGGATGGCGGGAATTGGATTAATGGGGCTCTTCCTGTTCTGAAAAGCTAGGAAAATACCAATAACGGTCACATCCACATACCTCTCAATCTGCGGAAAGAGAACAACCCCAAAAATTGTTAAGGCCAAAACTCGCTTGAAGACAACCCAATTTTTACTTCTAGCATAGGCTCCCATTAAACCTTCGAGGTAGCTCTGCGGGAAACCTATCACATTGTTTCTCTTCTGCTTTTGGAGCTTCAGATCCTCTACACTCACTTGCAATAATGCAGCGAACCCCTCATCTGTGTAGTACTGTTCTTGATACCGGTAGGGGACAGCTTCTGTCTGAGTGAAACCCAAAATCTGCTGATATTCCTCCAATGTGGGGGCCATTTGAAAATTTTTGAAAAGAAAGCACCTGATTTCTGGGTCATAGAATCTACTCAAAGCCGCGATGGCCTCAGTCTGCACCTCTAGCAACAACAACTTCCGGAGGTTCCCATAAGCATTGTCAAACGATCCCCTTTCAATAGGTCCCATCAGGTCAACACATTTTTTCAGACTAGTCACATCTACCTTGTTTACAACGGGGTACCTTGGAGTATACACCGTTTCCCTTCTAGATTCCATGCCGTATCTATGACAAAAATTTCTCATTACTTGAAGTTCTCGGCAAGCAAACCATGATGAAATGCAAAGATGCATGCGAAAATTATCGAAAATGTATGTTTTATGCAAAGGATGATGTGTAAATGATGATGATGATGTTCTATGTCTATGTAACTCAGAGACCAGTCCTTATTGGCAGTGATTCAAGTTTTTTTGGAAAATGCGGGTCGTACGTTATTTCATATGGACCGGTATGAGAAAGGCTACATCGGTAACTCTTTCACTCCCTCTTTTTTTTTTTAAAATAAAGTGGTTCATATGTCACTTCGTACAGACCGGCGAAAGAAAGGTTACAACGGTAACTCTTTCTCTATTTTCTCTTTTTTCGAAAAATCTCCTTTTCTTTTTGAAAACGTGCCTAGTTTACAATGCAGCACACAATTTGGAAAGCCCTTGTGACCTAAAAAGGGGTGAGACCTACGATCTAGGGCAATTTAAAGGGTAACCCTCCCATGTGGCTCTATTCACTCCCTCGCAAAGGCTACCAGAGCTAAATCTCTTTTATGATAACACCCACAACGATGGAATGCCATCTGGTGTGAGGTACCATAAAGAGCATACTCTGGCTGAAACTTTCGTGAGAGCAGAAGGACATCGGTCCAATTGGCAGTCACTACTCGTTTCCACTCTCCTAGGTGTTTTTCAGACCTTGGGTTTTAGGCCTCTCTCAAAGCTCATAATCATAAGGGGGTGAGTGTGTGTAGCGGGGACATACCGCCTAAAACTACCCACATATACCCCACCTGCGAAGGAAAACCCAGAACAGTCCAAACAATAGCAAGTGATAACATGTTGTCTACCTAGGGTTCAATATCAAATTAGCTAGCCTAGGGTTTCAACAATAATCAAGTGCTTTGCTTTCCTCGGGAAAGGGAGCCGAGAAGAGGGGAACATAACAAGATGGGGGTAAATGCATTAGGGTACTAAGCACATAAGCAAAGACGAGGAAAAATAAACATGGAAGGAGAGAAAACAAATGCACATGCATACAACATGATAAGAAGAACAAACCGAAAAGGGATAGAAGCAAACAAAGTATCCAAATCGCATCGATAGCACACTAAACCACACATTTAATTAGTTAGGCTTGACCCACTTAAAAAAGAAAAGTCCCCAGTGGAGTCGCCAGCTGTTGCGCCCGAAAAAGTCCCTGAGGGAATCTTTCTTCGTTTACAACCCTTTTTTAAAAATCAATGAAGTCGCCACCAATATTTTTTTATAAGGAAAATATTGAAGAAAACCTTTTTGGAAAGCGGATGGCCTTTTGGAAAACCGGAAGATTTGGGTTCGGGGGTCGGTTAGGTATGGGGAAGGTTTTAGCACCCCACGCCTCCTTTCTACCGAAAGGGAACCTTTAATTAAACGTGTGGTTTTAAGTGCTGATTTGGAAAATACTTAAATTAGCCCTTTTTCGAAGAGAGAAAGAAAAGACTTAATGAAAATTTTATTTTTTGGCGAGAAAGGAGGAAAAAGGGTTTTTAGAAAGAAGTGCTTGACGGGACATGGCCCGCTCCTACGTATCTCCCGGTGCGATGGAGAATTCAAAGCTACGTAGTTCTTGTTTGTCCTGAAAAAGGTTTTTTGTTTTTTAATCTTTTTGGAGTTTTTCGCAAAGGGATTGAGCGTTCGCAGTGACCAAACAACAACGGTTTAGAGTGGTCGCACTACTACCTCTTATGAAAACGAATTATCATTAACGACCAAACGGCAACGGCGCGAGTGATGATTAATGATAATCGGTTTTTATTTTGAGCATTGAAAAGGTTTTCGCAATTGAAGGAGAGCGTTTGTGAGGACCAAACAACAACGGTTTAGAGTGGCCACACTACTAGCTCCCACAGGAATGAAATCATCACCCACAATCAAACGGCAACGGCGCGAGTGATCCTTAGTGATGATTAGTTTTGATTTCGACGTTTGAAAAGATTTGTTTTTGAAAAGTGCCTTCGCTGGTTTTAATTGGAGAGAACGTCGTGATGGAAGGAATTTGCAATTGGATTGATTTTCGTTCGGGGAAACATTTATCCATCGTTGGGAAAAAAAAGGTTTGTGAAAAAAGGAAAATAAATAAGTTTATTTAGGGGAAAAGAAACAAAATTTAAAAAAAAAGAAACAGGGAGGTGCAGTAGTAAAATGGGGGGTGTAAGTAAAAGGAAGGCTGTATTATTAAGATTGGGGTGTAAACAGCAGCCCAGTTCTTATTTTAGTGGGCTGGTCCGTTTCAAAGTCGTGGGCTTCAGAGGGGAGGCGTGCGAAGTAAAGCGTGGGGTGTGAATAGAAATCTGAAAAATAAAAAAAACGCGAAAAGACGATTCTGCCCCTGCGCCTATACTATAAAATGAAAACCTAATTAGGGAAACCCTAATTCTTCACTTTCCTCTTCTCCGCGGCGCCCCACCCAAAATTTCCAAACCCTAAATCTTTCCTCTCTCTCTCTCTCCTTGCCGTCCCCATCTCAAACGCTCCAGAGCCAAAAAAATTTTCCTCTCCTCTCTACGCTACGGATCCGCCTCTCTCACTTCTCCTAGCTTCGATCTCTCACTCTCCTCGCCGTCCTAATCTCCCCCTACCCTTTCATCGGTGACGGCGACGGACAACACGGGGAGAGAGAAGGTTTGCGAACGATGGAGGCCGTGGTGGAGGTTTTGGCTTACGATGGTGGTGTTGGGTTCGACGGTGGTGTTTGGGACGGAGACGATCGTGGGTGCGAGTGGTGGTTGTTGGGCGGTTCGGTGGTGTTTGGGGTTGACGCGAAGGTGGTGGAGCGGTGGAGGTTCGTGGGATCGTGACTGTAGGATGGTGGTTCGGTGGTGTGCGATGGTGGCTAAGGGTGGCTGAGAGGTGAGTTCGCGAAGGAGGGAGGCCGTGGTTCGAGGGTTGGTTTCGTGGAGTACGGCGGTGTGGAGAGAGAGGAGGGGTACGGTTTGGCGGTGGCTGGCTGGGCGGATCTGTGACGGTGGTGGTGACGGTTTGTACGTACGGTGGTAGGATCGTGGGTGGTGGTATGGCGTGAGGTGGCCGTAGGGGCGTTTGGGGGCTGATTCGGTTTAGGGGCTGATTCGGTTAGGGGCTGAGGGATTTTGGCTTCGGAGTTGGTGTTTTGCGGCGGCGACGACGGAGGCGCATGGCCAACAGACAGGGACGACCACCGTACGCGGTGGCCGGAGGTAACTTTCTCTACTTCTTTTAGTGCTTTTGCTTTGGTTGCCCCCTTTTTTTGGGTTCTTTGCATCTGAATCTAATAAACCCATTTGGAACAAATTCGAGCTTTATTCCTATAACAACAGCAACTCTAACTACTGTCCATACCTCAAGCTTTTATTTATTTATTTTTTTGTTCTTTGTTAAGTTGATACCTAATCTAAATCTAAATGGAACTATATTTGAAAGAGAAAAGCATGCTCTGTTTCTTATGACCACAACAACAACGGCTCAAACAACATTTTATCTACCTATTTACTGATTTATTTTAAATCGTTTTCAACTAGTATTGTCTCCTTTTTCTTTAAAACACACGACCCTTACAGTTATTACACATTCAGATTCAATGATCATACTAAAAATAAAAGAGTTCCAGCATCTATTTTCTATCTAATAGTTAGAGTAACCAACCTGGATCCCAAGTTTTGTTTCTGAAAGCACTTTCTTTCTGCTAAAAAAAACCACTGCCACTGCTGCTTTTTGGAACAGAATTTTGAATCAAAGAAAAATGTTTCAGTGTTTTGATGGACTGTTTAGTGAGTATCGTTGTCCCCATAACTCAGTTGCTGTGTCTCTATTTATAATGGGTTTCTATGGTGTAGGTGTGGTATGAAGCAGGGGATCAAAGCTCATAGGAGACCAAGCTGTTGGCAGCAGGGGTGTAGCAGCAAGGATGGCAGCAGGGCTGCTGCCACTGCAGCAGTGTTTTTTGGAGAAAATGGAAAAAGCCAAGAGGCAAGGAGAAGGGACCTCCAACCCCATTCTCAAATTGCAAACTTGTTGCAACCCCAGCAGGCTGCGCCCTGCTTTTGTTATTTTTGCTGTTTTTTCAATTAAATTTTTTTGTAACAAAGAGTTGACTCTTTTTTGTACTATTCTAGCTTTCTTTAATTTTTTTGTTTATATATGTAACAAAACCAATAGAAGGGACAGCTGAATAAAAAAAATTCATTTTATTTTACTATTACCATTTATTATTATTATTTTTTATTTTTCTTTATGATAATAAAAGCGGTAAAAACAACGCGCACCGATGCGACGACTCGCACGACTCGGAACGAAACGCGCATTCGCCTTAAGACTAGGAACACGTACGCGATTTGAATACACATGCGCGCACGTTTTTAAAACCGATTTCATTCCATTCTCACTTCTCTAAAAGGAAAGCGGTGAAAATAAACGCGCATCGACGCAATTACTCACACGACTCGAAACGAAATGCGCGCTCGCGTTATTTATCAATTTATTATTTATTTTTGGATTCCCCTTTTTTGAAAACAGCGAGCGTCAAACAAAACCGTTGCACGAGAGTGCCAAATACACCCGCATTTAGAACAATATGCGAAGCGATAAAATTTTTGGGATTTTTCAATTAGGCGGACAAAATCGGGGTATTACACCAGTTGCTAAGAATTGTCTCCCAAGAATGACTGAGACTTCTTTATCTACATCAAAATCAAGAATAACAAAGTCTGCAGGAAATACAAATTTGTCAACCTTAACCAGAATATCTTCAATGATTCCTTCTGGATAAGCTATTGATCTGTCAGCAAGTTGAAGTGTTACTGTTGTAGGCCTAGCATTTCCAATCCCCAGTTGTGTAAATATGGATTTAGGCATTAACTTGATACTTGCACCTAAATCACATAATGCACGACATGTATAAGATTTTCCTATTGAGAATGGGACTGTAAAGCTACCAGGATCCTTTAGTTTTCTTGGAATTTTTCTTTGTAAAATTAGACTGCATTCCTTAGACATAGCAACTGTTTCAAAATCCCCTAATCTTCTTCTTTTTGAAAGCACATCCTTCATAAATTTAACATAATTAGGCATTTGATGAAGTGCTTCAACTAAGGGAACATTGATGTGTATCTGTTTTAAAATCTCATGAAACTTACTAAATTGCTTCTCCTCATGTGCCTTTTTTAATCTTTGAGGATAAGGAGGAGGAGGGTATTCAGGAACTCACCTTGGAGTTGGAACTTCATGAGATGCAGATGACTCTGGTGCTTCTGCATCTTGAGTATTTTTTTCATTTTTATTTTTTTCTCCCTTACCTTCACCTTGATTTTCACCTGGATCTGCAAGATCTTTTCCACTTCTTAGAGAAATGGCCTTCACCTGCTCCTTTCCTGGCCTGTGGGATGTGGTAGCTTCTGTATTTGATGGTAATGTACCTGTTGGTCTTTGATACAGAGCTGTTGCTAACTGGCCCACCTGATTCTCTAAATTTTTTATAGAGGCATCTTGTGCTTGCCTAGCTGTTCTGGTTTCACTAATGAAAGACTTGAGCAATGCTGTTAAGGAGTTGTCAGTGGCAGGTGGTTGTTGTCTTTGGTTGTTCTGAGAATGAAATTCTGGTGCTGTGGCTGGTGCAGAAGAACTGTGTGCAGAAGCACTAGGTGCAGATGCACCAGTATTGTTCCATCTGAAATTTGGGTGGTTCTTCCAGCCAGGGTTATAGGTGTTAGAGTAAGGGTTGTTATTCCTATTATATCCTACAAAATTGACAGAGACAGGGTTGCTAGGACATTCTTCATACAAATGGCCTCCTCCACAATACACACAACTTGTGTCTCCTGGGCGGATTTGTTCTATGGCCGCTGCAGTGTTTTCAGTTGGTGCAGCTGTACTAGGTGCAGATGCACTGGTTGAAGTGAAGTTTTTGAACAAGTTTGTCAGAGAGGCTAACTGAGCAGATAGGGCTGATATATCACTGATTTCATGTACCCCTGATGGTTTCTTTTGGGCACTTACCCTCTCAGTAGGCCAACTAGAACTATTGGTTGCAATTCTATCAATTAATTCACATGCTTCATTATAAGACAAGTTTAATAACACACCCCCAGATGATGTATCAAGCATTATTCTGGTTTGGGGTTCCAAACCATTATAAAAAGTTTCCATTTGAATAATGATAGGCAGACCATGATGTGGACATTTTCTTAAAAGTTCTTTCCATCTTTCCCATGCTTCAAACAATGATACAAATTCTTTTTGTCTAAAAGATGTAATATCATTTCTCATCCTGACATTTTTTATGGGTGGAAAATATTTTGCTAAGAACTTTTCAGCTATTTCATTCCATGAATGGATAGAATTAGGCTCCATTGAATTTAACCATGATTTAGCCTTATCTTTTAAAGAGTAGGGAAATAGCTTAAGTCTAAATGCATCTTCACTAACACCAGGAAGAATAAAATTACTACATACTTCTAAAAACTGTTTTGAATGCTCATGGGGATCCTCATGGAGAGATCCACCAAATTGACCTATTGTTTGTAGCATTTGGAACATCATGGGTTTAAATTCAAACTGCACAGCATCAATATGAGGTCTTGCTATACATGTTTGCATATTTTGATGAGTAAACATAGCATAATCCCACCATGGGTCTATTTCTATCATTAATCATACCTATTGGACCCATGTTGATGAATTGATTTCTGTGTCCTTCTTCAGTATCATGCTGTGAACCAGGTCCTCCTCCAACTGAGGCTGATCTTGAGCTTTGTCCTTCACTCTGATGAGACATGTTTCTGCAGTCTTGATTCCTTTGCTTTTGAAGTCTTAGCAAACTCCTGAACCTTCGTTCAATCTCTGGATCGAATTCAAATTCTGGTGGCTTATCTCTGGGCATAAGCTAGTGCATCTGCACCTGTTTCTGCACAGAAAATAACTACCAGAGTAATAAAATACTAATTTATAAATCTAAACAACAAAAATTAATGGCAATCCTCGACAACGGCGCCAAAAATTTGGTGTGTGAAAAGATGTGCAAGTATACACAGTCACAAACAAGTAATACAATGATAAGAAAGGTCGAACCCACAGGGATTGGATTAACTTTATGTATGTTTAGAAAGCATATAAATTAGTGCTACTACACTACTCACAAAATTTGGGGTTTTTAGTTTAACTAAAAACAGAATGCAAGTATGTAAAATAAGATGAAGGAAATCAGTTGAGAAAGATAGTTGAGATGTCTTTACTAGATAATGCTTCTTTTGAGAGTTTCTATGCTTTTAGAGATGCAGAAGCACTATGATGCAGAAGCATCAAGTGCAGAAGCATCAAGTGCAGTAGCATTGAGTGCAGTTGCATAAGTGTGTGCTTGTCAGCTACTTTCTTCAGAGTTTCGTTACAAGCTTCCCATGTCTGGGCTTGCTAAATAAGTTCACTCCTGACTTTGAAGTACCCATTGTATCACCCTAAGGACTATGTTATCCTATGTCTAGGACTTAACATGGTTTTAACAAAGTTTTCTTTATTAACAAGTCAACAAAGCCTTTATTAAAAGACTCACCCTTATTAGTCTTGATTTCTAGTTATAAACCATGTTTGTGTATATAACTCTACTTCTTTTAAGTGATCAACCTTAAAATAAGATGGATATAGTATAACACAAGACCCAAAATGCTACAACACTTAAAAGCATAATAACTTGCTCAAAAGATCATTATAAGTTTAGAACATCTCAACTAAAGGAATTTAGCTCATGTTACTCATTATATAATAGAGGGAATCTGTAAGGAGCATAATAATATGGATAATACAAAAGATATCAATAGGGTAGAAGTTACACGGATTGATGTTCCTTTGCATGGAATTCTGATTGGTGCAGAAACATTGATTCCTTCGTCTATCTATGAAGAAGTGGAGGAAGAGGGTGCAAATTCCTTCCTCACCTTTTTACAACTAACTACTGAATAAAATACAAGAAATAGACTACTAAAATATAAGTAAAGTGTATGATCTACATATAATCAAGTGAGATATGCGATGATCTTCAAGTGAGAAGTGGGAGCCCTTTTTATAGCCATGGAGATTTCCTTTGCTTGAGGGTTTGCTTGAAAACCAAGTTAACCTAAGGAGGCTTAACCATGGTTGCTTTTTCTGATCTTTAGATAAGGAGATTGAGTTCAGCACATTTCCATAAGGAGAGGTCCAATTGTGTAAGGCCACATGTCTTTAGGTGAGTAGCCTTTCATGATGATGTTTATGGTGGGCGCCTCCTTATGCATGTGGGCATGTGCTCTGTAACACCCCAAAATAATAGATTAAATTAATTAATTAATTAAATTAGATTTAGGTGGTAGGAATAATAATATAATTACTATTTATTATTTATTAAAATATGGGGACTTATTGTTGGGGCTAGGAATAGTAAAATGAGGAGTGGTAGAGTAAAGGGCCACGATTAAGTCGAACTGGACTAATAGAAAGCCCATGATTTTAGTGAATAAGTCGAATAGGGGTTTAGGTTGGGGTGTGGCATTTGCGAATTTTTGAGAGGAAAAGAAAGAAAGGCTTGCGAAATAGAGAGAGGAGAAGAGAGAAAGGGTGTACGGCGCAAGGGAGAGAAGAGGAAGGAGAAGAGCTTTTGGTTGCTGTGGTTTCGTTGGTGATTCCGTAGAAAGAATATCGTCTTCGGCAGAACCAAGGTAAGGGGAGTCTCATAGTATAAAGGGTTATATGATGGGTAGTATATAGGAGGGTAGAACCTATGATGCCTAGGAGTTGTTTGATAATATGCATAAAAGAATTATGAAATTATATGTATGTTGTTGGTGTTGTTTTGAGTGTTGATGGCCTTGAGTGAATAGATGGTAAAATGTTGCACGCTAGGTGTTTGATAGAATGTGTAAGTGATGTTTAGAATGCATGTTAGATGTTTGACAAAATGCATAAGTATGTGATGTTGAGATTGGTATTTGGTGATTGATCATAATGAGTTTTACTTGCTTATGGTCTTTTGTGCGTTTCTGGACACTGTTTCGGTCCTTCTAAAACTGGTACTGTTCCGTTGATCCAAAAATTATGTGGCTGATTGTTTTTGAAAATAGACTTAAAGCCGGTCGTTTTGGCACTGGTTCCGTTCAATTTGGAGTTGTGTAGCTCAAGTTATGAGTCTCCAAAGATAGGTCAAAATTATGGAATCAAACTGTGAGTAGGTTCGGTTTTTGTAGGATTTGTGTTCTCAATCGAACTCCGTTTGGAATGATTCTTGTTTCATTGGAAAGTATACTTAATTCTCTACGAAATAGGCACTGGTTTCACGAAATTTCATTAAGAAATGAGAAAGAAAATTTAGTTGCAAGTTGGGTAAAGAATTCTGTCCGATTTTGGTACCTCAGTGTAGTGTATTGAAGAACTGTACCAACTTGATACTTATTTTGAAAAATGAAAATCTTAGGCAGAAACTACACTCAGAGAGCTTCCCAATGAGTGGTCTTTTGTTAAAATCCGATATCGTTTTCTATTTTAATTAATTCGCCGAAGTAGGTCTGTAGGAAATTCTGCACTAGTGCTGTGCTGCGCCAGGGCGCCATGTTGCTGCCCTGTGTGCGCCAGGTTGCTTGCTGTGTTGCTCCCAGAGTGGCGCAGGTTGCCCAAAATGTGGCGCAGGTTGCCACCAGGCGCCAGTTTTAGTGTCTATGTTGCCTGCTGTGTTGCTGTTTGTGTCTTAGTTTGTGTCTAGGACTGTGTTGCTGTTTGTGTCTTAGTTTGTGACTGTGTTGCAGTTTGTGTCTAGGACTGTGTTGCTGTATGACGCCACGTGCTGTCTGTTTTGGCGCCCAGGGTGGCGCAGTTTGCCTCAGGCGCCCTTTTATGTGCTGTTGGGCGCCAATGTGTTGTGTCTGTGTTGTTGGTGTTGTTCCTAGGCGCCACTTTGTGCTACCTCAGTGTTGTGATGTTTTTGTTGTGTCTAATAAGACTAAATTTGCTATTCTTGTTGTTGAGTCAATGTGACTAAATCTTGTTGTTGTTGTTGCTGGGTCAAATATGACCAAAACTCGATGATGATGTGGTTGGGTCGAATATGACCAATGATGATGTTGTTGACGTTGTTGTGCATAGCATGATTATGTTGTTGATTGTTCCGATGCGTTGTACATGGTGTCTCATGCATGGCGTAATGCATTATTACGTTGATGTAGGCTTCGGCCATAGAGCTTTGCTCAGTGTTGATGATGAAGCCACAAAGGCTACTTACGTTGATTGGTACCACATGCATATACCCGTCGGTGTGGGTTGCATTTCATAGATACACGTTGTATCCATGGTGTCGTTGCTTGTCGTTTTGCTTATGTTGTTACTTGTTGGTGTCGCTCGTCGTTTTGCTTATGTTGTTACTTGTTGGTGTTGCTCCGTGATAGTTGTACTTATGACTGTTGATGTGCTATGGTAGTTATAGTTGCCTATTCTCTAGTATATCATCGATCATATATGCTTTTATGCTGTTAGAGACTCACCCTTTTTGTTTGAATGTTACCTCTACGTGGGTAACGTGCTGGTAGTCGCAAATGAAGACCAAGGGTCTTTTAGTAGCCGAGTCAGTGTCGTCTCTGATACGTAGCACCCGGGGAGGGGAAGAACACTGTTTTCAATTGCTTGTTGCATTAGTTGTTTTTGAAACATGGGTAGGTGGTTTGAAGTATTTGAACAAATATTCGGGGTTGTAAACTAAGTTGATGTTGTTCTTCCACGTTTTTACTTGATTATACGTTGTTGGTTTTCGAAACGTTGCATGTGACGCTCCATTGCCTGTTTTAAGTTTAATTTCCGCACTCTGATATGTAATAAAACGAACGGGTAGAATTGGGGTGTTACATAGTGGTATCAGAGCAGTGGTTGGTCCGTCCGGCCAAGTCGTCGAGTCGTTGTGTCGGTTAACGACCAACTGTTGTCTTTTAGTCCTAACCATTGTTTGTGTTGTAGTGATGCTCCTGCAGGTACAGGTAAACAGAAAGCTGCTGATGGTAAGAGAACTAGTGGGGGAGATGCCCCTACTGGTATTGTGTGTTGTATTATGTTCTGATGTGTGAACTCTGTGTCTTTTGTTTCGACTCTTTATTTTTAACCCTCTTGTTGTGCTTATATGCTTCTAGTAATTGCTCTGTTGCTTGTTACTCGCATATGTTTGATGATTGATGTGTTCATATAAATTCATATGTCATGCGGATTTTGGGGCCCTAGGTGCCCTGTCCCTCAATTTTCCGTGTTGTTATCTGATTGCTAATTCAGGCGCCCTGTTCCTGGGCGCCATGCTTGTTCTGTTGCTGATTGTTGTAGGCGCCCTACTCCTGGGCACTGTGCTTGTTTTGTTGTGGTTTGAGGTAGGCGCCCTGCCCTTGGGTGCCTGTACCTGATTCTGTCCTATCGTTGCCGTTTTATTGTTACTGTTTTAAATTGCTGCTACTGTTTAATTATTTTTGCTGAAAATTAAGTTGTTGTTTTGCTGAAAAGCAGTGTTGCTGGTTGCAGAAAACTATATTGGTGGTTGTCGTTAACTCTAAAAAGCCATTATTTCGTTTGTGATCGATGACTAGTATCATTGAACTTGATTTGAAGGACTAATGACGTCTTTTACTTGCGAAAACTATTTCCAGAAATAAATTGTTGATTTTGTTTGAAAAGCAATTACACTCGTTTTCGCACTCCCGCTCATAAATACCTTTGGGGTAAAATGGGGTATCGCAATTTGTGGTGTGTCAATTGTGTGATCTAGAATTAAGATGTGTAAAACCTTTTAGTTTATGTGATTAAATTTTGGTTGTTAGACCCTTAAGGTTCGTGCTGCGTGGCTTCGAGTTTAATAATAATAATGTGTATTGAGGTTGCTTGTACCCTCGTATCAGAATTGACTGTATTTACTACTGTTAACTTGCTAAATTGCTAAACTGTCAACCTGTTGTTGCTTCATTGATGATGCTGACTTGTTGCCTTGCTGATGATATTGTGTTGTTGATTTGGGCGTTGGCCCCGGAGCTTGCCTCCAACAGTCGTTGATGTTGTTAATTGTTGTGTTGTGGGTAACGCCGATATGGCCCACGTTGTTTTGTTGAGGGTACCGCTGAATGGCCCGAAATGTTTTGATGGATTTTGTGTGGTAGGTCTATGACCGATGTTGTGATTTTTGTCATTGTTGATGTCGCCTGAGTGGCAAATTAGTTGTTGATTTAGCCCGGGTGGCGAATTTATGTCGTGAAGCCTCCTTTGGCGATTTTAGTTGTTGATATTATTGTTGTTATTTAGTTGATGTTGTTGTCATCGTTGTCGTGATGTTGTGATGAAACTATGAGGCACCGTAGAGATAGATGAGTGAGGTAGAACACAAGTGATGCTTATATCTACAAGTCGGTTTATCAGAGTAGCGCAGCAGAATCAAGGTATGCTAATAGGAAGGAGCTTTAATAGAGCTTGGAGGTGATCATGTGGTACCGACATGATTACGCCCAAAACTCTATCGGGGATCCTTGCAGAACCGTTAAAGAGTGAGTCTGATTGTTATTTCTCGAAGTTATCTGGCTGAATAAGTAGGAGGGACGACCGCCCAATCACTTACGCTGGTAATCAAAGAAATAATGATCAGCATGCTAGATAGCATTAGTTGTCCAGGTGACGTTAGTTGGCTAGTGGAAGAGTGTCCGCGTCGGTGGTTAAATTTCAAGGACGAAATTCCTTTAAGTGGGGGAGAGTTGTAACACCCCAAAATAATAGATTAAATTAATTAATTAATTAAATTAGATTTAGGTGGTAGGAATAATAATATAATTACTATTTATTATTTATTAAAATATAGGGACTTATTGTTGGGGCTAGGAATAGTAAAATGAGGAGTGGTAGAGTAAAGGGCCACGATTAAGTCGAATTGGACTAATAGAAAGCCCATGATTTTAGTGAATAAGTCGAATAGGGGTTTAGGTTGGGGTGTGGCATTTGCGAATTTTTGAGAGGAAAAGAAAGAAAGGCTTGCGAAATAGAGAGAGGAGAAGAGAGAAAGGGTGTACGGCGCAAGGGAGAGAAGAGGAAGGAGAAGAGCTTTTGGTTGCTGTGGTTTCGTTGGTGATTCCGTAGAAAGAATATCGTCTTCGGCATAACCAAGGTAAGGGGAGTCTCATAGTATAAAGGGTTATATGATGGGTAGTATATAGGAGGGTAGAACCTATGATGCCTAGGAGTTGTTTGATAATATGCATGAAAGATTTATGAAATTATATGTATGTTGTTGGTGTTGTTTTGAGTGTTGATGGCCTTGAGTGAATAGATGGTAAAATATTGCACACTAGGTGTTTGATAGAATGTGTAAGTGATGTTTAGAATGCATGTTAGATGTTTGACAAAATGCATAAGTATGTGATGTTGAGATTGGTATTTGGTGATTGATCATAATGAGTTTTACTTGTTTATGGTCTTTTGTGCGTTTCTGGCAACTGTTTCGGTCCTTCTAAAACTGGTACTGTTCCGTTGATCCAAAAATTATGTGGATGATTTTTTTTGAAAATAGACTTAAAGCCGGTCGTTTTGGCACTGGTTCCGTTCAGTTTGGAGTTGTGTAACTCAAGTTATGAGTCTCCAAAGTTTGGTCAAAATTCTGGAATCAAACTGTTAGTAGGTTCGGTTTTTGTAGGTTTTGTGTTCTCAATCGAACTCAGTTTTGAATGATTCTTGTTTCATTGGAAAGTAGACTTAATTCTCTACGGAATAGGCACTGGTTTCACGAAATTTCATTAAGAAATGAGAAAGAAAACTTAGTTGCAGGTTGGGTAAAGAATTCTGTCCGATTTTGGTACCTCAGTGTAGTGTTTTGAAAAACTGTACCAACTGGATACTTAGTTTGAAAAATGAAAATCATAGGCAGAAATTAAACTCAGAGAGCTTCCCAATGAGTGGTCTTTTGTTAAAATCCGATATCGTTTGCTATTTTAATTAATTCTCCGAAGTAGGTGCACTGCTGTAGGAAATTCTGCACTAGTGCTGTGCTGCGCCAGGGCGCCATGTTGCTGCCCTGTGTGCGCCAGGTTGCTTGCTGTGTTGCGCCCAGAGTGGTGCAGGTTGCCCAGAATGTGGCGCAGGTTGCCACCAGGCGCCAGTTTTAGTGTCTATGTTGCCTGCTGTGTTGCTGTTTGTGTCTTAGTTTGTGTCTAGGACTGTGTTGCTATTTGTGTCTTAGTTTGTGACTGTGTTGCAGTTTGTGTCTTAGTTTGTGTCTAGGACTGTGTTGCTGTATGACGCCACGTGCTGTCTGTTTTGGCGCCCAGGGTGGCGCAGTTTGCCTCAGGCGCCCTTTTATGTGTTGTTGGGCGCCAACGTGTTGTGTCTGTGTTGTTGGTGTTGTTCCTAGGCGCCACTTTGTGCTACCTCAGTGTTGTGATGTTTTTGTTGTGTCTAATAAGAATAAATTTGCTATTCTTGTTGTTGAGTCAATGTGACTAAATCTTGTTGTTGTTGTTGCTGGGTCAAATATGACCAAAACTCGATGATGATGTGGTTGGGTCGAATATGACCAATGATGATGTTGTTGACGTTGTTGTGCATAGCATGATTATGTTGTTGATTGTTCCGATGCGTTGTACATGGTTTCTCATGCATGGCATAATGCATTATTACGTTGATGTAGGCTTCGGCCATAGAGCTTTGCTCAGTGTTGATGATGATGCCACAAAGGCTATTTACGTTGATTGGTACCACATGCATATACCCGTCGGTGTGGGTTGCATTTCATACATACACGTTGTACCCATGGTGTCGTTGCTTGTCGTTTTGCTTATGTTGTTACTTGTTGGTGTCGCTCGTCGTTTTGCTTATGTTGTTACTTGTTGGTGTTGCTCCGTGATAGTTGTACTTATGACTGTTGATGTGCTATGGTAGTTATAGTTGCCTATTCTCTAGTATATTATCTATCATATATGCTTTTATGCTGTTAGAGACTCACCCTTTCTGTTTGAATGTTACCTCTACGTGGGTAACGTGCAGGTAGTCGCAAATGAAGACCAAGGGTCTTTTAGTAGCCGAGTCAGTGTCGTCTCTGATACGTAGCACCCGGGGAGGGGAAGAACACTGTTTTCAATTGCTTGTTGCATTAGTTGTTTTTGAAACATGGATAGGTGGTTTGAAGTATTTGAACAAATATTCGGGGTTGTAAACTAAGTTGATGTTGTTCTTCCACGTTTTTACTTGATTATACGTTGTTGGTTTTCGAAACGTTGCATGTGACGCTCCATTGCCTGTTTTAAGTTTAATTTCCGCACTCTGATATGTAATAAAACGAACGGGTAGAATTGGGGTGTTACATGCTCCATGTGAATTGTGACAAAGCATGATGTCATAGAAGAATTGGAGCAGAGGTATGAATTGAGGTGCTTCCATTGTGGGGTTATAAATCTTCAGCGCAGGATGGTGCAGAAGCATCATCTGTAGGAAAACTGAACAAACACATCAAACATACCAATATATATACAAAATGCTTTACATAATTCCTAGAATGTTGTTATTTTACTAATACCACTATATTTAACATACTTTGTACTTGAGTTTCAAGAAATTTGTTGCGTTTAGAAGTATAAATTAGAGTTATCACCTGGGTCTGAAGGTGCTAGTATTAGTACTGCAGGGGACCCAGTGATTCCCGCTGCTAGTATCAAGGAGAATTTCACCAGCAGCTGGAAGAATTGGACGGCTGTTAGAAAAGATACAGAGGCAATTGGGAGGATGTTAAAATCATTTTTGGTAAGTTGTTCTAAGAAATAATTAATTAATTTGGTGTATTATCTTATTGACTTGATTAATTAATTTGTCTTATAATTAACAACATTATTGTATATTTCTTAAATAGGAAAAATGTACATGGTTACCAGAACAACAAAGGGAAGTTGAGAGAGTCTTCCATAAAAGATGTTCCCATCGCTATTCTGAACTACTGCGGGAGGCGCGCGGTAAGAATGCGAAGCCATCTTATATGGGAGACTCAACTTAGGCTGGGTTACAGGAGTACTGGTAGACACCAGAATTTAGGAATTTTTGTGAGAAAGCCAAGAAGAACCGTGCTTCTGAAAAAGGTGGCTGCACACACATAGGGGGGAGTGTTAATAATGCAACGCATCACAGGCATTTGGTAAATTTATTACTTTAATACTTGATTAATTAATTATTTATAATTAACTAGTCATTTTCATGTGTATTAATTAATAATTTGTTTATATATATATATATATATATATATATAGGAGGCGAGGGAACAAAGGGCAATCACTTTGCCTGAGTTGCATTGCTACCGTCATATGCGGAAGGACACTGGTGACTTTGCTACAGATCAGGCGAGGAATATTCAGGTAAAACTACTTTTACAATTATATATTAATGTTTATTATTTATATTAATCTTTATATCGGGCGAGGAATATTATATTAAGACTACTTTTGCTATAGTTATTTATTTGTTGGGTTATTTTTTTCAGGAGAGCTTCCAGGGTGGGCTGACTGAGTACCATCAGTCACAACAGAGCAGTGGGGCAGCTGATATCGATCCAGTGGAGGAGGCTAGAGTAGCTCGTGATATTTGGGAGAGAGCAGTTGGTCCCCAAAAGAGTAATCGTATGGTGGGAACAGGTGGAATTGGATCGGCTGCTTTCCGAACAAGCATTATTCTGAGTCTATCAGCTTCACAATATTCTGGATCCTCGAGTACTGGTGGCTCTTATGTTCCCAATGCTAGTGAGTTGCATGTTGTTATGCAATTGACGCAGCAACTGAGCGAGGCCAAGCGTCAGTTTGCCGAGCAGTAGGAGCAAAATGAACGGGAAGTGCAGGCGCTTCGGGAGAAAGCCAAGATAGCTGAGGAGCGCATGGAGGAGCAGGCTAGGGTAGATGCGGAGCAAGCCAGGCTAAATGAGGAGAGCTTTAAGTTTTTGCAGGATCAGCTGATGTCTCAGCACTCGAGGCCATCCTCATCACATATGCCATCCTACCTACCGCAGCAGCATTACGGCGGTGCATTTCAGCAGTGGCCTCAGCAGCAGTATGCACCCCAGTATTCCCAGCAGTAAGCACCTCAGCCATACCAGCCATACCAGCAGCCCCAACAGCAATCACCCCACCAGCCAAACCAGCACCCCCAGCGGCGGTCACCCTAGCAGCCCCACATCGATCTTAATAATATCCATTCGATTAGTGCTTTTCTTTCATCTGATGATACCTATTATCAGGGTGATGAGTCAGACCAGCAGCCGCCCCAATAGCTTTGGATTATTTTATTTTGTTGTATGAATATTTTTTTTATTGTATGGATATTTTTGTTGTTGTATGGATATATATTTATTTAAATTAATGATTAATTTTCATTCCTAATTTTTATATTTTTAAATAGTAAATTAATTAATTATTAAATTTTATTTTTTTATCAATAATTAAAGTTTTTAATAAAATAATCAATTAAATTTTTTAATAAAATAATATTAATTTTTTAAAAAAACAATTTTTAAAAAAAATTATTTTTTAAAAATAATTAAGTTTTTAAAAAAAACACGGTTTTTCCGGCGGATTAGTGGACTTTCCGGCGGAGTATCCGCCGGAAATTTCCGGCGTTCCGGCGGATTTTGTAGACTTTCCGGCGGATAAATTCAAACGAATTTGTTTTGGAAATTTCCGGCGAATTTTTCGGCCCCACAAAATCCGCCGAAAATTTTCGGCGGATAATCTGCCGGAAACCGTTTGCTGCGAGCTGGCTACCGGCGCCAAAATTCCGCCGAAAAATCCGTGTTTGCGGCGGATTTTTGGCTTTTTCGGTGGATTTTGTCCATCGAAAAGTCTATTTTTTCTTGTAGTGCCAATAGGCCTAGTTTTCTTTGCTTGTGGCGAGAAGGCAAGGTTCAAATCTATGTAACAAACAAAGGCTCGGTATTAACAAGCGGATAGACAACGCACGAGCAAGCCAAGATGTAGATTAAGGACTTATCTTTTCTCTTCATGTTAGTGCAAGATTCCTTCCCATTTGAGAATTTAGCCAAATTAGTTATGTTCAAGAGACGAAGGGACCTTGTCAAAAAAAAAAGAGACGAATGGACCTTGTCGAAGTAAGTGATCAGGCGGGTCAAAATAAATAAAAAAAAGTAAATATAGTATCAAGGTAAGAGACCTTGGTCGTCTCTCGAGGACCTCTAAATAATGAAATCACCAAAATCAAGAACCAAAATAAACAATAAAAGGTGGGGTTTTTTAGGAAAAGAGTTTGATGTGTAACGAAGAAAATCAATTAAAGATAAACAATCAATCCATTGGTTTCAGGTGCGCTTCTTGGATTTCTCATCGGTTCTAAAATAAAGATTCGTGCAAGGTATGATAATTCTTGATTGATCATAAACTAAGTGAGCAAGGGCCAGTCAGTTTATACGAATTCACAGCGTTTTAAAGCAAGCGTCAAAACAGTGTGTTCAATCAATCGTGATAGCGAACAAGTGCTAGTATCACAATTAACAACATAACTGAATTCTATCAATCCTATAAACAAGCGTCATAGACTCTATCAATTCCTATCCAAACTAAATTAAACAAGCGATAAAATAGTTTGTATAATGAAAGTTGCAAAACAGAATCATGATTAAGTGATCACAGAGTTTGAGTAATTACATAAGCAAATCACAAAGTTTGAGTAATTATGGAAAACACAAACTGAATTTGCAACAAGAATTATGGAGATGAAATTGATAGAGAAGGAATTAAAACCATAAAAACAAAATAAACATTAAGCACCGGACCTCAAAATCCTTACAACAACACATTACACCAATAGATTGATCTAGAGCTTTAAGCTTCCATAGAGGTTAGGGCACAAAATGTAAAATTGAAAGTAGGAATGAGTAAGAGAAACAAGACGGTTTGGAAAAGTGTATTTAGTCTTAAAGAAAAGGAAATACCTAAATCCCTAAACAGGGTTCTATAATAAAAACCCGATAAAAATAGTAAATTGGCCCGTAAACCCGTTTTACACAGTACTGCTTCGGTATTTCGCAGTTTTAACCTCCCAAACTTCAGAATTGGGTTTCGAGCTCAACAGAAGAATTGTACTCAAGAAAGGATTGCTTCGAAACCTCTTTCTTGGTACATGTGGTGAGACCAAAACATGCTACATGGTCATGAAAAGTTGATGGAATGGTGGACAGCAGGTGTCCTCGAAAGATGGCATTCAGCCAGAGTTGGAGAAACCAAAGGGATCCCTTAATTATTTTGAGTTCCCCACTGTCCCTTAGGTTTTGGACGGCTTCAGTAAGGCCCTCATATCGATGAGCCAAAATAAAGGAGCCCAAGAAAATATTCTTACCTTTGTGGAAACAATAGGCAAAATGGGGAGCCAATACTTAGGAATCTGCATAGTCTTGCAATAGAAGACAAAATAAGTTAACCAACACAGCAAGTAAGCCACAAGCTTTGGGTCAATGACTGCTCTCGTCGTATGGTTTTCCATAATGAATTCATTGAGGTTGACATTGTTAAGATTGGGAAGGACTGAATCATCTTCTGGCGATATAACCAGAGTGTGTTGACGATCGGTTTGTGTGAAACCAATAATGGCTACCACTTCGAAAAGAGTAGGACTAAACATTCCGCATGGAAGGTGAAAACTGTTAGTCTCTGGGTGCCAAAAGTGAAGGCAGGCAATATTTCTGCTTCGTTGAAGCGAAGGTCATAGGAGCTGAGTTGAATAAGATCATAAATGCCTTATTGTTTCCATTGGCTTCCTTCTACTTTGGTCACGCGCTTTAGCTAGTTGCAAAAAATGCTATTTGAGGAGGAGGGGTTACCTTTGAAGACCATTTTCAGATCCAGAGGGAATTAGTCTACAAGGTCCTCTTTGGCCCTAAGAATAAGTGGGACATCCTCAGAGAAAACAAGAAGAGTTTCCAAAGTATTAGATGCGTAAGAGAGGTGAGAACCCAAGAAGGCATGAGTAACTCCATAATGAGCAAAAGTCCGAATGGAATTTCCTTCTTGGGAGCTTCGAGAAGAGTTATCAACAAATGGTTCAGTGACGATAGATGAACCCCCATCAAGATTGAAATTCTTGAAGTCTTGGGCATTGGAAAGGGAAGCCATTTGAACGGAGGGTTACAAGAAGATTATTGACGTAGAGATTCATTGAAGTAGTGAGAAACAAGAAATCAGGGAGAAATGTGTGATCTATTCAAAGAATTAGATATTTATGTGATCAGAAATTTTAGTCGTTAGCAAACCCATAAGGCAAGATTCGAAGTTTGGCCTAGGGTAAAAGAATTTGAGTAACGGCACATTTTGGACCACGTGCGCAACTCTATAGGAAGCTTCCAAGACAAGTTTTGAAGACTAGTGCAAGGCGTGCGAAAGCACATGGCAGTTCTTCAGCAGACATTTAAGCGCAAGAGACGGGTGTAACGCATCTAGTGGCCAAGGGATATGTGGCATCAATCATCTGCAATCATCATTTCACCCTTTAAATTGGAATAGTTTCGAACTGACAAGTATCCATCATGCAAATAAGTTAGTTACTGTTTGTAATACTATAAATAGTAGTTCGTAAGTATTTCTAGGGGCGCATTTCATAATATTCAGTAACCCATACATGCCAAACACATCCGATTACACAGGATCTCTGGCAATTGTGGTGAACAATGTATGTTTGGGCCAACCTTTATGTATTCAAACCTTTACTTTTCATGTCAATTCCAATCTCACTTTGACAATCGAGTGCTCCACTTTTGTCTCTTTTCTTTCAGTTCTACACTTTGTGTTGTTTTATTACTTTTTACACTTAAAGATTTTGTGACGTTCCTTCCCTTAGAGTGTTGATTTCCATAAATTGATCAAGTTATTTTTAATTTCAGTTTGTTACGACTTAGAAACTCATTTGTATAGAGTTACCTAAGGAATTCATGATGTTCAGACCCTTCTGGGCTTGATTTCCGTGTCTTATTCAAGTCCCTTTGTACTGGTGTTTTTGAAACTTAATTCGAATCATGATTAAGTTGTTGATCTTGAGGCATTGCCTCAATTAATAACATAATTAGATTCAACGTGAAAACCATTTTACTCTCTAAAAATGCATTGAACTTGGGGATGGTACGTAAACCTGTCAACCGCTGAACCTATGATCTAATTTGAGTCCTCTTATTCATTTGTTCGACAGATAAGTAAACAGGATTTATTGGGAAACAGGACCAAAGTAAGAAAAAACATAAATGACCAAAGTGATATTTTGGATAAACGCAAATGATCAAAAGCAGTGGCGTATCTTGACAAAAAAGCTCGGGTGGGCTGCTAATCAAAGAGACATGGAAATTCAATTGCATGAATGAGATGAAGAAACGCAAAAACGTACCTAGAAATTTCGCCAAAATGAAAGAAACTCGGCTGTGATTAGAAAACGATACCGAGAATCGAAAGAAGATGCAGAGAAAATCAATCAGCGAGTCATACGCCGCACATGTGATGAGAAACAAGACGTACGAGGAACAACGAAGCAGAAACCGACGACGATGAGGTACGGCGAGCGTGAGAGAGGTCGAGAGGGAGAAGCAGGGTTACGCGTGCGCATGAGAGACATAGAGAGGGAAGAGGGAAGGTCGCATAAGAGTGCGGAGTTTGAGAAAAATACAATTAAAATAGATAAATATAAATTAATAATTATTTACAAACAAAATTAAATGACTAAAAAAGCAATTTTGATTTCACTTAGAGACTCAATTGAAGTTGTTTGTAAAAAGATAATTTTAAATTAAGTTAATTTTAATTTTAAAATGATGAAATATTTTTTTTTTGAAAATTGTCAACTATTGATTCATAATTTCTAGTTTTAATATAAGAGATGTGAAAAAATATTATTATATAATATTAAAAAGATGAATAAATATAAGAGTTACTATGTTGAATATATATATATTAAATTTCTTAAAACTCCACAAACGCAAGACTATAGCCTATTGGTAAGTAACTCTATGTGCAACACCCAAGTTTGAAGTTCGAATCATGGTGGAGGCGCCTTTTATTAAGTTTTTGTACGTTTTATGTGCATTTTATTTGTGAAAATATAAAAAGCAAAATTGTCTCATTAGCATATCAAACCCAGGAACAATCGCATCGTACAAAACAACATCCCTCAACCACTAAGCCATGCCATTTTATTTGTCAAATAAGTGCAAAACTTGTATCTATTTACTAGTTATTTTTTTTAAAAACATGGGTATTATAGTAATTTCACATGATATTTTGGGCCAAGTCGTGGCCCTCCTCAGCCCTAACAAAAGTATGCCCGACCAAAAGTGCATTTTTTGCTTTGTATTATCTCCCCCATGAGATCCCTGGTTTGTGATCTTTCTCCCCAATCACAGCCGTGGTATTCTTGGATACACTCTTTCAAGGAAGAAATCTCTACATTAAAAATATGGTAACATATATATATATATATATATATATATATATATATATATATATATATAATAAATTAATTAAAAATTCATATTTACATTAATACGTGCCCATTTCTCTTAATTTTCAAAATAACATGACCATCTTCTACGTGTAACTCCTCCTCCTCTAAGTCTATATGAGTCTCATCCGTACTACATCAACATTTGAGCCTAAAGTACCCTAACTCTCATCTGGGTCTGAAGTAGCTAGTGTAGACCTTAGTTAACGATCTACTAGTAGGAGATGAAACTACTAGTAAACGTTCTGCACGTATAACAATGAAATCATGTGTATGTGAATCACATAACACAAAAGAATAATCCCTATATTGAATAAAAAAAAATCGTATGTATAGACAAGATGAGTTACATGAAAACTAACCTTTCAAACCTGAATCCAACACAAATCCACCGAAAGAAAACATTCAATTTTGGGAACCTTCGTTGTCTCCCTTATATACCATAGGAAGATGTGAGGGAGACAATATTGACCGAGGTGCTACTAGAGACAACTCACTTGCTTGAGAATGGTATGACAACGACGGAGAGCGACATCAAAAATGATAAAACGCGACAGCATGGACGATGAGCATGAGGGGGAGCCATGGAGAGAATGAGGGTGACCGACGGAGAAAACGAGAGCTAGGTTTTGAGTTTCGTTCGAAAAAAAGTTAGGGAATGAAGTAAATAAAGGGTGGACTGGTGTTACTATCCGTGAAACAAAATATACAACGCCAGTTGTTAACTTAAAACCGATGTGGAAGAGTCTTCATTTAAAGTTTTCTAAAGGTTTTAATGTCGGTTGAGAATGACACGTGAGAACGAGAGAAACGATGGTGAGAACAATGAAACACAATAATGAGAACAATGAGCATGAGGGAGACGGAAAGAAAAAAAAGGAGATAGAGAGAATGAGGGATAGAGTATAATCATAAGATATAAACAAATCCATAGAGAGGATGTGAATCAAAATAAGAAAATAAAAGAACAAAAAGAGTAATGTAAGAAAACAAACAGAAAAAAGAGAAAAAATCAGAAAACTAAGAAGTACAACATGGTCGGGGCAAGGGAAGAAGAAGAACCTTTATTGTCTCCTTCATAAACAATAGGTGGAAGCGAGGGAGACAACATGCACCGAGGTTCCACTAGAGACAGAGCGAGCTCAAGCGAGCTTGAGAATGGCACGCGAGAAGGAAAGATACGATGGTGAGAACAATAAAACACAATGGTGAGAACGATTAGCATGAGGGAGACAGAGATAAAAGGAAATAGAGAGAAAGAGGGATAGAGTTTGAGTGTTATGAACAAAAGAGTGAGAGATTGGACTAAATAAATGGAAGACTGGCTTTAATATTTGTGTAAAGAGTATATCATGTCGTATTTTAAGATACAGCCGACGTGGAAGTGGCAAAGTTTTAGGTTTTCTGAAGGTATTAAAGTCGGTTATCATAAAACATCCGACGTGGAATTGTCAGCGATTATACGTTTGAAATTCAATGATTGAATACATGTCGAGTACTAGGGAACAACCTGCGTGGAAATGTAAGCATTTTAAACATTGTAAATCTGTAACGTATCCACGCTGAGCATTTGCTAACATCTAATGTTGTATTTGATGCTTGTAACTCCCTAAAATGAGATATTACATTTCATTTACAAAAAATTCCACCGTATTTCTGTTTAATACCAGCTATTTCATAAAACTGGTGTTAAATCACAAAATATTAGATGTTTTGTGTACTAGTGAAATAAAAAATGGGATGAGAGCTATATCAATATCTAAACATGTTATGCAATTCATCCAACCACATACTTTTCCTGACATGACTATAGGCTTAATATGCCTCCATATGATCCTGAAATCCTTCCTCTTATGACCTTTAACTTACCATAACTTGCTCCATGCACTAGATTTTTGTCATATATCTGGAAGCTCAGATATGTATCCTTTTCTTGATGTTACTTAACCCACCATGTATGCTCTAGACTCTCAACTTTGGCCATAAATCGTAATATCACCAACGTTCCCAGAATGCCATCAGACTGTCTTCAAAGGAGTCTTGATGTTATAAGTCCTACACCCACTACTGATCCGAGTAACCTATAATGTTACCGATCCTGGAAAAATATAATAATAATAATAATAATGTGTTTATAAAAACAAGGTGGGGTCGACCTCGTATTCCCATAAATACGACAATGGTCCTTACAAAACAAATGCAATCTATATGGATCCTTTTTTTAAAAGTCTCATATACTTAGATCAATACCTCGTACTATCATTACAACACTATCACCTTCAACTCATACATTTATGCAATTCTTCTAAATCCCTTTTTGGTAATCATTCTATGTGCACGACTCTACAATCTATCCTCAAAACCATGATCCGTAACTTAAGAACCTAATTGCTCATTAGAAAATCTCAAGCAATCTATCAATTACTAATATAGAACTTTCTTATGTGTTAACCGGTCCTCGACATCCTAAACTTCACTTAGCCTTACTCTGTGGAGTATGATCTTTAAGTATTGTGACTCTTTAACTGTAGTAGAGCATAGGTCACTGTACAGACATTTAAATGACTTTTTAAAGCTAACAGTTCCAATGTATATGGTATATTTCCCCCACCTGAAGTTGATTTGGAAGCTCCTCTATAGCAGAACCCTAACTTGCACTGCACGCAACAAATTAAGTTGAACTCGACACGGAACACAAGAACACACACATAATCCTATAAGGATAGATTTGAAAAGAAAGCACGCGCGCGCGAGTGAGAGAGAGAGAGAGAGAGAGAGAGAGAGAGAGAGAGAGAGAGAGAGAGAGAGAGAGAGAGAGAGAGAGAGAGAGATTTGAAACACATGTTCTAACCTCTATAATTGCTACTATTTATAGGAGTAACTTTTGGGTCTGGCTCAACGAGCCTTACTCCCTTAGCGAGTGACAACCTTTTCATCCTCTTTGTTATGTGCATCTTGTCTCGCCACATCACCCTAGTCTACATATATAGGTTTTTCAGTCTGTCTCGCTTAGCGAGTCCTACTGGCTCGGCGAAAGTATGTGCCTTCACCGCCTCACCCTAACACACCACGTGCCATTTCTACCAACAGGTGCTGGAGAACAAATCGTTCTTAGCAAACACCATTTTCTTAGTGGGTCTCAACTTCCCAAAAAACCTAGTTTTCACTAAAATACTAATCAAGAGATCTATCTAACATGCCAAATGAAAATAATTTTTATTAAAATATAATCTTAATAATAAGGTATTAAAATTGGGATGTTACAGACTTTGATTAGTAGGCTCTGCATCCTCTGACAGTTGAGCTTGTGTGCTCGTGGTTCGTAGCAAGTAGAAACCTCCCCTTGTTCCTCAAGTGTTGGTTCGTAGTAGTTGTTGGGATGAGATAAACTTGTTTTCTGAACCACTTTGGAAAATGTGCATGAATATTAGTAGACGATAGTTAGTCACTTATTTGCTTGGATGACAAGAATTCCCTAATGAATTTCTATAACATCGGGTGTTTTATCACAACAAAATATAAATATAGATATAGTAAAACAAAGTAGCTAGGTGAAATATACATACTCTATGAATGGTTTGGCTTCAGTACAATTGATCAAGACATGAATATTTGTCGAATTTAACTCTTTCTCTTTAAGCCAGTCAATTGACTCCCTCCTAGCATTACGACTACGCAGACAAAAGACCGACAAGGCTAACGAATGTCTTGGACATTCAATATTCCACTTTATTTTGATTACTTCTAGATGAAAATGTGTCACTACTAAAATAACACTACACAAACAAACAATTTATTAGTGCACAAACGAACAACAAAATGATGTACTGAAAATGATTACAAATAAATTAATTGCACATAAAAATACTGCATGGTTCACATAGACACCCCATGAACTCATCTGTGGTCCCCGTGAACTTCAAGTAAAGCTCCATCGGGCGAACGTAACATCCCAATTTTTGATGCCTTGTTATTATAATTATGTTTTAATAAAAGGTATTTTCACTGGTTTATTAGAAAGACCTCTTGGATTATTTTTTATAGATAAAACTAGGGTTTTTTTTATAATAGGAGACCCACTAAGTGAGTGGTGCTTGCCAAGCGAGAGGTACTCTCCAGCACCTACTAACATAAATGACACGTGGCATGCCAGTGTGAGGCAGTGAAGCCACCTGATTTCGCAAAACGAGTTATAGACTGACCAACCTACCTAGGGTAGGGTGACGTGGTGAGACGGGAGATACAAAACTAAGTCGGTGAATAGGTCGTCACTCGCTAAGGGATGGTCAAAATTCACTCCTATAAATAGGATAATTACATGCATAGAATATTGTCAAAAGAAATCTAGAAGTAATGTGTAAGGAGAAAAGATTGATAGTGATGTGATGGTAGTACGATGTGTGACACCCTTTACCTCAAAAATAATTATAAGTGAAAAAGTACGGAAAAATGAGTAAATTTATTTTCAACTAAATTATCAATCCATTTCTTGAAATATTTTTCGTGAGTAAAAGATGTCGTCCAACTCATAAACAATTTATAGTAATAATAAAGACTATGCGACAAAGCCTTTCTTCAATAAAATAATATAAACATGATTTATAATAACATCAAAAACTATAGAAATAAACATTTCTTTTAATACATTAACAAGAACGACTTGACATATAACATTAAAAATACAACCTAAATCCCGATGTCACATGATCAAAGCAATTAACTTTTAATACAATTAAATAAAAAATGAATAACATCAATGCATAGTATCATACTACAAGCTACTAGGTGATTCGTAGTGATCACTTCTCTCCCGTTGCATGATCATAGAAGGCTTCTCGAATGTCACCTGTAACTCAATCTAAGAAAAGTGGTGCACGAGTGAGAAAGAGCGTCCAAACCATAAAAGGAATATAATATCGAAACTAAAACAGCATGACCACAAAACAAGGGAACAATCAACAATAGCGGATACAACTTTCATAACACAAATGCACAAACAATCCTTGATTAATCTTCAGCTAATCCTAGTGTCGCGACCACACATATGGTCCTAGGACTACAAGCAGCAACAACATGATTAGGATACCTTGCCAAATACTGCCTTACAATCATCATCATCATCAACAACAACAACAACTATAGGACCAGGATACCTTGCCTGAATGAGATACCTTGCCCGATAACGCCCTACAAAGAACAACATCAATAGGACCGGGATACCTTGCCCGATAACGCCCTACAAAGAACAGCATGAGGAGGACTATGAGGACCGGTATACCTTGCCCGATAATGCCCTACAAGAACAACAGCACCGAGACACTCGAACGGACTATGAGGACTATGAGGTTCCTCCTATACAATTTCAACTATTGAGGTACGGCTCGCCCATACCGCGACGAGTCGTTGCCCATACTGCGACAAGGTTCCTCTTACAATCATCAACTTTTAAAGTACGGCACGCCCATGCTGCGACGAGTCCTTGCCCATACTGCGACAAGGTTCCTTCAACAAATCTCGATCACGAAGACACAGCTCGTCCATACTGCAACGAGTTCTTGCCCATGCTGCGACAGGATTCTTCAACCCGAACCAACTTGCTAATCATCGAAGAAGGATAACTTACCCTTTGTGCGACAAGTTTCCGATAACAATACACATAAAACCAGCCAGCAATAACAACAAAATATTACCATCAAGTCACTTAATGACTTGACAATTCTGAGTCAATCTCGGCTACGTTAACAGATATTAAGATATCAATCGGGAACTCAAAAAATATTAAATTAAATCATTTAGTCTTACATATCATTATAATCCATTTGCACATTAGACATTAACTCATCCTATAACTGTTATAAATAACTCTTTCTTCTCATTTTTAATTATGAGTAATACTCAAGTCATATGGGATCATTAATTCGTTCTAATTATTCCGTTCTTACTCTTAAATCATTTCCACTAGCGACTTAAATCTACGGTCACCGGCCTACGACTCTTCGTTCCACACGTGTTAATTAAAGGACGTCATTTAACGCACAATTGACTAATCATACCAGATTCATTCTCTAAACTCGACATAACAGTTACAACCATCCAACTCATTTAGTTACAGTCATCCAAATCATTTAATTACAGTCATCCAAATCGAATAATTTACAGTCATCCAAATTGAATAAATCGAATCGAATAGATAATAAGTAACCAATGAATAAATACAAACAAATATGAATTGCGATAATCAATACTATTATAATCCTATCCCCTATTCCCCATATAGAAAAGAAACTTGTTTCCCCCCGTACCTGATATCAAAGTGTTATCCAATAAGGGTTAGCAAAGATCAATGACGAGCTCTCGAGAATGCTATAAATCCGACGACGTGACTGTTGACTCGAACACATATAATCAAGCCACACTAATACTCGATTAATTTAATTAATTGCATTAGTCACGTTAAAAAAAGAGATTACCTAATGGGGATTGAAAAGTCAAAAGGAAAACGAAATTGCGTGCAACCAACGATGATTTGAGCATAATCCAGCACAAAGGAATGATCTTAGGCAAGGCCATTGTGGAACTAGACATTGGCTTCTTCTTAATTTTGTTGAAAGGCATGTGCAGTGGCAGTCTATGGTAATTTCGTGTCAGAAGAAAAATATGGTAAATCTACATTAATGTGAGAAGGGAGAGCAGCGGTTCTTGGCGGAGGTCGTGGTGGTTCTGGCGTTGTGGTGGTCGTAAATGGCGGAGCCGGACCGTGTGGGGTTGTTGGTTCTTGACGAAACGACGCAACAATCGAAGGAACCAAGGCCAAAAATGGAGCCAGAGGTTGTTTTCGAGTGGTTATGCAAAGTTTTAGGCGTGGCCATGATTTGGAAAAGGAGAGCGCGAAGGAGAGAGAGAGAGAGAGAGAGAGAGAATGGGGCTAGGTCTTTATGGTTCTGCATTTTCAGTCTCAAGGAAGAAGAAGACTGCTCCAGGTCGGGTCACGGTCCATGGATTTCGCGTTTGGGCTCTGTTGTTCGCATGGGCTGGAGTTGTTCACTTAGTGTAGGGGTGCGTTTAGCAGGAAAGTGGGGGTAACCTCAATATCTACGGGCTTATTAGCTAAATGGCAATTGGCACATACAATACGGCCGGTAGCTTCTCGCGGATTTTCATATCCCTTCTGGGCAAAAATGGGATATGCATTTGAAATGGGTGCTCGAATTATTATATATATTATGGGCAATACGGAAATGGATCGAGTAATCTCTTCCTTTATCCAAGAAAAAGCATTTCTAGTAGTCATAGTGATCCTCCTATTCAACTACTTCAACCATTTCCGAACACCTCATAGCATTTTCAGGGATGGGACCTTCGAGGCTTTTTTCATTTTATATATGATTTCTCGTAGACTGTCCCTTCTTTAATCTAATAGGTTTCGAATAGAAAAATCCTTTTTTAAAGCATTTTCGATGCTGCTATTGAAATAGCTTTTCGAGCTATAGTTTGAGACCCCACTCATTTCATAAAGTATTTTGCCGGGTTTAACGACAGCTACCCAATATTCGGGAGATCCCTTTCCTGAACCCATACGCGTTTCGGTAGGTCTTACTGTAACAGGTTTGTCTGAAAATATGCGTACCCATATTTGTCCACCCCGACGGACATTTCGTGACATTGCCCGGCGCCCTGCTTCTATTTGTCTAGATGTGATCCAAGCGGGTTCAAGTGCCTGAAGGTGTATGCGAGTAGCAAGACTCAAAATCAACTTTAAATCATTTTTAAAAGCTCATTTTAACTACAACTATTATTTTAGTGCACTAATAGCCCAAAATAATATAGAACTTCACTAATATTTGTAAAAATGAAATACATATATAATAGCAATCATATTGTACCAATAACTTATAAAAATACCTTAAATATGATTTCAACCAATTTTAATGGCTCAAACACAAAAATAATTTAATCTTATCAATCAAAATAATTCATAAAACTAGCAGATACTAAAAGATTTACAATGCGCGAAAAATCGGGGTGTTACACGATGTACTAACGTAAGTATATGAAAAAGATAATAAAAGACTGAAATCCAAAAAGAATGCATTTGTTCTGTAAGGACCACTATCGTATGTATGGGCATACGAGGTCGACTCCACTAGTGTTCTTATAGCATAACACGATTTTTAGTTGGCCAGATGTGGTAATGCTATATATAGGTAACTCAGATCATTGATGGGCACATGACTTATAACATCTAGAGTCCTTTGGGGACAGTCGGATGGTGTTCTGGGATCGTTGGTGGCAACAAGATATGTGGCTAGAGCCAAAATCTTATGTATAGAGCATATAGCTTGAGTCAGACGAAAAGGATATATGATTGGATGGATTGCATAAAATGCTTAGATACTTTTTTTAGCTCTCATCCAATCTTTTTTATTTCTACATGTGTCTTATTAGCCCTTATTTTTTTATGTATGCTTATATAAGTATGTTGGTATTAGATTAGCCGGAAGGGACACCCGAATATGCCTCGAGAGATTGTGGCAGAGTATGTTCCTTTCCCCAGGAAAGACATGATTTTCGAATCATATATGAGGACCAAAAAGGACCTGGCTGAGAGATTATCGCCAATCAGAGTATGACGATCTACAGAGGGAGAGCCACCTATATCTACGGATCTTCGGGTTACATAGAGACTCGATGGATGGGAGATGTTCGTGTGGTTCAGACGCTTCCTTTCCGCCGCATTTTGGAAGCCCACAAGGTGACTCAACACGACGTCATTTGAACATAACCTCCCAGGAGGAGGGTAGGCGATGCTAGAGCCTACCGCCGCCATTATGCACTTAAGGGTTCCCAAATAAGGTAAAGTGTCGCCACCCCAAGAGTATAGTGAAGTTACCGTAGATAGTGCGAACAGATCGAGTTCCTATGACTCAAGAGATTTCTAGAGCCTGTTGGAAGGTTGGGGCAGGAGCCATTGTCTTTTTGTACAACTCAGGCATGCCCTTGAGTTAGTTAGTCGGTTAGTCCAATGGTTGGTCAGTCTTTTGAAGGATAATGAGGGTGGCACTAAGTCAAGACCACATAGTTATTTTGTAGGTCATGTTTGACAGGTTATGTGTAGTCATGACGTTTTAGGGTTATGTGGCATAGGTAGTCACGGGGTTTATGAACTCTTTAAATGTTTTGTTTCTTTTGAAAAATTATGTACTAAAAATCCTTCTAAACTTAGTGTAATATACATGAAGCATGCTCGTGTTTTACTATTTATATATCTACTTTTAAATTTTCTGCAAATTGTTTAAGATAGTCCTTGTGTAGCGACCGAAAAATCTGGAGGATCTCTCGCGTTCAATGAAGTCGCCATCAATGTTTAATTATAAGGGAAAACATTGAAAAATCCCTTTAAAAATGAAAATGATCTTGAAAACCAGATTTTGGGTTCGGGAGTCGATTATGCGTGGGGATGATATTAGCACCCCACAGCAACCTTTAGAAAAAGGTTACCTCTAATTAATTGTGCAAAACTATATCAACTTTTAAAAATAATTATTTCCCTTTTATTAAAATAATGATTTGAAAAAGACTTAACGAAAATAAATGTTTTTGTATTTTTATTGAAAACTAAGAAAGAAAACGTTTAGAAAAGACTAAAAAGGGTTTTTTATTAATGCACTTGACAGATGTGGCCCCCATCTGCTCCTACGTATCTCCGGGTAGAGAATCAAAGGCTACGTAGTTTTTGGGTAGAAAAAGTTTGGTTTGTTTGTGTTTTTTAATTTAGGGATTTTAGGACTTTGTGATCCGTACGGTTCATTTATCCTAAAACGATGACTAACCCGGCCGTACGGTCGACTTAATTCCCTGTTTTGGAAAATTTTCTTTTTGTTTGAAAGAAATACTTGTGTATTTGTATTTTTTTAGTTTAGAAATTATTTCGTTTAAATAGGGATTTTAGGACCTGATCCTTACGGTTCATTCGTGGTCCTAAAAAGCTGACTAACCCGATCGTACGACCGACTTAATCCCCTATTTTTTTTTGAAAATATTTATTTATTTATGAGAGGAAAAGGAATATTTGGTTTTTCTGTTTTGAATTTGAACGAAAAGTTAACAAAGAAGAAAAAATGAAAAGTGCAACTAGTGAAAAATAATTATCATTAATTCTTTAAAAATAAACTAATTAAAAGAAAAATAAAATAAAAAATGGAGGGGGAGAGAGAGCGAGAACTTCGCTGCGAGAGAGAGAGAGAGAGAGAATGTGTTCAGTGTTCTTGTTGAATCACTGTGGTGTGTTTTTCACCGTGGACAGGGCCTCCTTTTATAGGTGAAGGGTAAGGTAAAGGGTGGACAAGTCGACTTTCTGGGCAAGCAGCTTGTTGGGATGAAGGTTGATGCTATTGACACCCCCCTTTATTATTTTCGTTCTTCTATATTTTTTGGATTTTTTTGGATTATTCTTCTTTTTGTATATTTTTGGTGATATTTTTGTATTTTTGGGCTTTTTCCATATATTTGGACACTTTATTGCAATATATATTTTTATTTTCTGATTTTATTTCATTATTATTTTTATGGCTTTTTGATCAAAAGGACTAAATTAAGTCCAAAATACCGAACATAGGCCCATTTACTAAGAATAGGCCCAAAAAGTTAGACGTAGGCCCAAATAGACAAACGACCCAAAAAATTAGACATAGGCCCACTTATTAAAAACGGGCCCAAAATGTTAGACATAGGCCCAATTGGACAAACTGGTCTAAATTAAAACAAGACAGCGCTCGAAATATCGTTCTCGTAATGATATGGACTTGTGACACGGGGGCTAAAACAATTGCGATAAATGATCAGACAAAATTGGGGTATAACGGCTGCCCCTCTTTATTTATATTTTACTAGAAAAGGTGAATGGTTTTCAGATTATCGTAGTAGAAATAAAAATAAAGATAGAATAGACGCTAATTTTGTCCGCTTAGGGGGAAGATGAGTTAGGGAAATGAGGGACGATTAACACTTGGCGTGTTAACCGAGAATAATAAAGAAGGATCACTGGGGATCTGAAGGAGCACTAGGGCTCTGAAAGAGCACTTGGGCTCTAAGGTAGCACCAGGGCTGAAAGGGGTTGCCTAAGCCCTGAAGGACCACTTGGGGTCTGAAAGAGCACTGGGGCTTTAAATGACCACTGGGGGTCTGAGGGTGGCCTTTTTCGAGCGGTCGTTAATAAAATCAGGTCTAGAACTGATCACGAAAGACGTTCACTGTAACACCCCATTCTACCCGGCTATTTATCATAGAGATCAGAGTTTCAAAATTTCGTTTTCAATGGAATGCTACACATAATCTTAATCTAACAACGATCAAATCAGTATAAGCCTTCATTATACCTTTATAATACGCAACACCATTAAGTAATTTAGGGTACTCTTGACTTCACCAATAGAATCCACACATTATAATTTAGATGTCTCGCAGCGGAAAAATAACATAATCTCGAAAGTGCCGAACAACAGTCTCATCAAAAATCATTGAATCAATGCATATAAAAATTCAACAGCAAATGAATAACACTAGAATTCCTAAGCCCACCCCCTAGGTGTCACATATCAGAGCAGACCGACTCGGGAGTGAAAGGAGTAAGACTTCACTCAGGACTACCTGTGGTAAACAACAACAGAAGGGTGAGTCTCAAACCATATAATAAAGACTATAATAAGAAGTATATTTCATCATAGTATTGCACTCATACAGTCACACAGTAGCATAGTTCATACAATCAGCAACTCACATGCTTATCATGAGGATGTATGCAATACGGTTATGCATGTGGTACCATTTTCCCAGACCGCAGCCTTATCATCATAATATCAACTCAGACCGCAGCCTTATCATTTCAATTTAGAACTCAGACCGCAGCCTTATCATCATAATATAAAACTCAGACCGCAACCTTATGTATGCATGAGACTCCATGACAAAAACCACAATCATAATTCTTAACAACACGGTCCATACATCCTATATCACATCTTTAGTAATCTTAGTTGTAGCCCCCATGGCCTCATCATCAATCAACTCATTTATTTTCTCATCTCAATCACGTCTCTAGGACTAGGCTAGCACTTAGGGACCAATCGGTCACTTTTGGGACCGAAACCAAAACACAAAGTACGGGCGCACCACTTGGCACCCTGGGCGGCCACACTTGGCGCCCAACACAACACGCACGCGCACAAACATAGTAGGCCACCTGAAAATTAAAACCGCTCTAGCCAAAATGTTCAAAATGGGATTTTGTCACGTGGATACAAAATTTGGCTCGGGAAAATATGCTCAGAAATCGTTTTGCACACAAGGCCCCCTTTACACAAGTTAAAACGATGCCCAATAGGACCATTTCAAAACAACACATGCAAACCTGGAAATTCTTTAGCCAAAGTGCTTAAAATACAATTTGGTCAGGTGAATACAAAGTTTGGCTCGGGAAAATATGCTCAGAAACTGATTTGCACACAACGCCCCCTTTACACAAGCTAAAACGATGCCCAATAGGACCATTTCAAAACAACAAGTGCAAACCTGGAAATTCTTTAGCCAAAGTGCTTAAAATATAATTTGGTCAGGTGAATACAAAGTTTGGCTCGGGAAAATATGTTCAGAAATTGATTTGCACACAACGCCCCCTTTACACAAGCTAAAACGATGCCCAATAGGACCATTTCAAAACAACAAGTGCAAATCTGGAAATTCTTTAGCCAAAGTGCTTAAAATACAATTTGGTCAGGTGAATACAAAGTTTGGCTAGGGAAAATATGCTCAGAAACTGATTTGCACACAACGCCCCTTTTACACAAGTTAAAACGATGCCCAATAGGACCATTTCAAAACAACAAGTGTAAATCTGGAAATTCTTTAGCCAAAGTGCTTAAAATACAATTTGGTCAGGTGAATACAAAGTTTGGCTCGGGAAAATATGTTCAGAAATTGATTTTATCCAAAAACAGGTTTTGTGCGCCTTGCCTAAGCACAGGCAGCAACCTGGCGCCACCCCAGGCGCCACAGGGCAGCAACATGGGCGCCCTGCACAGACCACACACGCACCCAGCAACAGAACAGCGCCCAGTGCGCCATTTTTCCCCCAGCAACTTGGCGCCCAGGCGCCCCAACACAAGCTAAAACATCAAATTCTCAATTTATTTTCCAAATCAAATCACCACAACAATCACAAAATACATTATGCTCATACCAACAACATTCCATCTCACATTTATACATTAAGAACACAACAAGGCATAAAATTAACACATGAAATCTTAACCTTAGCATAGGGAATCGAATTAATCATACCAATTATCAATTTCAACCAATCTAAACAATCTAACAATTAACAAATAATATCAAGTGGGATCCTATGGTCTACATACAACCTATTATACTCTCTATTATAGAGTGAGACTCCCCTAACCTTGATTATGACGAAATTAGAGCTCTTTCCACCGAAGCACCGACAAACCACCGCAACAAGAAATCTTCTCCTTCCTCTTCTCTTACTCACGATCACGCCCTCTCTCTTTCTCTTGGATCATCGCGAATTGATCAAAAATAGAAAGGGTTAGGGAAACCGAAAACTTAAGCACTTGATAGAGAAGGAGAATCGAATAATAAAAGACTAGGAACTCTTACCTAGAATCAAGATGAACAAACCCTAACTCCTTAGCTTGAGATTCGCCTTCTTCCTTCTCTTCTCCTCTCCTTCGACTTTCTTTCTCTTCTCCTCTCCTTCGACTCTCTTGCTCTCTTTTGGCACTATTGAGGCGCAACCTAGACCCCTAGCGCCTAAGGAGCGCCTAAGCCAACGGGCTTGGGCTTCTTGGGCCATTACTTGAAATTCCGGTATTTCAATGCCATCCCCTTCAGTTAAAATAAAATACTATATTATAATATAATAAAAAAAAATTAGTGCAACACTTTAAATAATTTAATCAATTACTTAATTAAATTATTTTAGGGTGTTACAACTCTCCCCCACTTAGGAAATTTCGTCCTCGAAATTCATACCTGAGTCAAATAGCTCTGGATAGGACTCCCGCATCCTACTCTCCAGCTCCCAAGTCATGCTCTCGCCAGTAGCTCCCAACCACACCACCTTTACTAAAGCAATGTTTTTCCCTCTCAGCACCTTCACTTCTCTATCATCAATCCTCACTGGCATAGTCTCCACAGTGAGATTATCTCGCACCTCAATATCATCCATATGGATCACATGAGACGGGTCCGGAATGTACTTCCGAAGTTGCGACACGTGAAATACGTCGTGCAAGTTCGAAAGGTTAGGCGGTAAAGCCACCCTATAAGCAACCTTTCCGACCCTCTCGGTGATCTGGTACGGTCCAATAAATCTAGGAGTCAACTTCTTTGCTTTAAGTGCACGCCCAACACCAGCCATAGGCGTGACCCTCAAGAAAACATGCTCACCAGCCTGAAATTCCAAGTCTTTCCTCCTTCTATCATGGTAACTCTTTTGCCGATTTTGAGACTCTTTCATTTTCTCCCTGATCATTTTTATCTTCTCCGTAGTCTCTCTCACCAATTCAGGTCCAAGAACAACACTCTCGCCAGACTCATACCAACACAAAGGAGTTCTACACCTCCGCCCATACAGTGCCTCGAAAGGAGCCATCCCTATACTCGAATGGTAGCTGTTGTTGTAAGTGAACTCAATCAACGAAAGGTGTGTATCCCACGCACCTCCCTGCTCTAAAACACACGATCTCAATAAGTCCTCCAATGACTGAATGGTTCTCTCTGTCTGCCCATCAGTCTGAGGATGATAGGCTGAACTCAACCTCAATCTGGACCCCAATGCCTCCTGCAAGCTCCCCCAAAACTCCAAAGTAAACCTCGGATCTCTGTCAGATACAATACTCTTCGGGACACCATGCAATTTCACAATCACCTGAATATATATCTCGGCCAATCTCGATACCGGATACGTGATGTTGATAGGAAGGAAGTGAGCAGACTTCGTCAACCTATCCACGATCACCCAAATAGAATCAAATCCCCGAACGGTTCTCGGTAACCCAGTCACAAAATCCATGGAAATGCTATCCCATTTCCATTCCGGAACATCTAAAGGTTGCATCAATCCCGCAGGTTTCTGGTGCTCGACCTTTGACTTCGGGCAAGTCAAACAGGCATAGACAAATTGTGCCACATCCTTCTTCATACCAGGCCACCAGAATAACTTCTTCAAGTCATGATACATCTTGGTAGCCCCCGGATGAATACTCAGCTTGCTCCTATGACTCTCCTCAAGGATCATTTTCTTCATCTCATTATCATCGGGAACACAAATCCTATCTCTGAATCTCAACACACCTTGGGAATCCAACCTGAAATCTCCATCCACATCTTGATCACCCGCAACCAACAAGTCAACCAGCTTCACATCTAATTTCTGGGCGTCTCTGATACTAACCAAGAAGTCGTTACCAATCCTCAGCATACCTAGCTTAACACTCTGCGGTGTCACTTCACAAACCAGACTCATATCACGGAATTGCTCAATCAACTCCAACTCTTTTACCATCATTGCTGACATATGCAAAGTCTTTCGACTTAAAGCATCAGCCACGACATTAGCTTTGCCGGGGTGATAGTTCAAGCCGAAGTCATAGTCTTTCAGCAGCTCTAACCAACGCCTCTGCCTCATATTCAGCTCCTTCTGATCAAACAAGTATTTCAAACTCTTGTGGTCGCTGAATACCTCGAATCTAGTTCCATACAAATAGTGCCTCCAAATCTTCAGTACAAACACAATAGCAGCCAATTCCAAATCATGAGTAGGATAGTTCTTCTCATGTGTCCGCAACTGTCTGGACGCATAAGCAACTACCTTCCCATCCTGCATCAATACGCCTCCCAATCCCATTTTGGAAGCATCACAATATACCACAAACGGTTGATCCGGCACGGGCAACACTAACACCGGGGATGTTGTCAATCTCTTCTTCAACTCTTGGAAGCTATCTTCACACTTAGCATCCCACACAAAAACCCTCCCCTTACACGTCAATTGAGTCAACGGAAGGGCTAGCTTTGAGAAACCCTCAATGAACCTCCTGTAGTAACCAGCCAACCCCAAGAAACTCCTGATCTCAGTCGCAGACTTTGGGCTTTCCCACTGTAACACTGCATCAACCTTGGCTGGGTCTACAACTATGCCATCACTAGAAATAATGTGACCCAAAAAGCTTACCTCATGCAGCCAGAACTCGCATTTGGACAACTTAGCATAAAGCTTCTTCTCTTTCAATACCTCAAGCACTAATCTCAAGTGCTCGGCATGCTCTTCTTCAGACTTAGAGTATACCAGAATATCATCTATAAAAACTACCACAAACCGATCCAAGTAGCTATGGAAGATACGGTTCATGTACTCCATAAACACCCCTGGTGCATTGGTGACACCAAACGGCATCACAGAGTACTCATAATGTCCATATCTCGTTCGAAATGCTGTCTTCTGGACGTCTTCGTCTTTTACTTTAATCTGATGATACCCTGACCTCAAATCAATTTTGCTAAAAACCTTAGCACCCACCAGCTGGTCCATCAGATCATCAATTCTCGGAAGAGGGTACTTATTTTTGATAGTTACCTTGTTCAACTGTCTATAATCCACACACAGGCGCATACTCCCATCTTTCTTCTTTACTAACAAAACCGGAGCTCCCCATGGCGACACACTAGGCCTCACAAATTTCTTTTCAAGTAATTCTTCCAACTGCTTCTTCAACTCAGATAACTCAGAAGCTGACATCCGGTACGGTGCCAGGGATACCGGCCTAGTACCAGGCACAAGGTCAATCCCAAACTCTACTTCCCTCTCTTGTGGCACACTAGGAATCTCATCAGGGAACACTTCAGGGAACTCACACACTACCTGCAACCCTTCAACCATAGCTTGGTTTTCAGCAGACATAGACGCCATCAAAGCAAATAGTTGACCACCATCCTTCATTACCTTATGCAGCTGACCCCCAGACAACAAAACAGACTTCTCCTCCTCAGGAGGAAGAAAACTCACAGACTTGCTGAAACAGTTGATGTGCACATGGTTATCCACTAACCAGTCCATACCAAGAATAACATCCAACCCTCCCAAAGGCAAACATATAAGGTTAACCAGAAAATCTCTGCCGAAGACTGACAGAGGACACTTAGCACACAATAGAGAAGTAGTCACCGAACCCTTAGCCGGAGTGTCGATAACCATTTCCCTTTTCATAGCAGACAATACTAGATTTAACTTTTCAGCACAAACAGCAGCAATAAAAGAATGCGTAGCACCAGTATCAACTATAGCAACTAAAGGGGAACCATAAATAAAACAAGTACCTCGAATCTCATTGGGCCCCTCTGAACCTGCTAGCGCGAAAACTCTTCCATTGGACTTCTCTTTCTTTGGTTTGGTGCACTTAGAACTAAAGTGACCAGCTTCACCACAATTGAAACACACTGATTCCTTACGATCACAGCTAGAGGCCATATGACCTTTCTTCCCACAACGGTAACACATTACTTCAGTCTTGCAATCGAAACTTTTGTGACCCGGCTTGCCACACGTGTAACACACTATATCAGCAGGAGCACCTCCCCCACTAGGCTTCTTACCCTCAGAAAATCTTTTACCAGCACCTGCCTTCCACTTATTTTTACCTCCAGCCATATCATAGGGTTTTCCCCTAAACTGAGTATTCCTCTTTTCTTTCCCAATCTTGTAGGCAGCAGAACTGTCCTCTTCATAAATTCTACTCTTGTCAACTAGTCTAGCAAAATCTCGTATCTCATGATATCCAATTGCCTTCTTAATATCAGGTCGCAGGCCACTCTCAAATTTCACACACTTGGAGAACTCTGAATCAGCATCATTGGCGTAGTAAGGACAAAATTGGGCCAGCTCTTCAAATCTGGCTGCATACTCAGCCACAGACTTATTTCCCTGTTTCAATTCTAAGAATTTTACCTCTTTCTTGGCTCGAACGTCTTCAGGGTAATACTTTCTTTTAAATTCCCTTGTGAAGACTTCCCAAGTAACCTCTTCACCAGCAGTGTTCAACCTATGCAGCAACCCTAACCACCACTTGTCAGCCTCTTCCGCCAGCATGTGCATCCCAAACTTCACTTGCTGGGTAGCAGTGCAATCCATAACACGGAATATCCGCTCTATCTCATTCAACCACGACAAGGCTCCATCGGGATCATACCGACCCTTGAAGGTGGGTGGGTTTTCCCTCTGAAACGTTGCCAGGTTACGGGCATTCATATCAGCAGCATTGTGTTGATTTCCAACAGCTTGGGCTATGGCTTGCAGAGCAGCAGCCAAAGCAGCATCATCCCTTCTAGCCATATCAACCTAGCACTGCAGCATAAACGACAATTCAGAACTAAATTAAAAACACCTAATTGTCATACACAATATGACAGACAGACACACTTGGTCGGACAGACCGAACTTTTGCTCTGATACCACTAATGTAACACCCCATTCTACCCGGCTATTTATCATAGAGATCAGAGTTTCAAAATTTCGTTTTCAATGGAATGCTACACATAATCTTAATCTAACAACGATCAAATCAGTATAAGCCTTCATTATACCTTTATAATACGCAACACCATTAAGTAATTTAGGGTACTCTTGACTTCACCAATAGAATCCACACATTATAATTTAGATGTCTCGCAGCGGAAAAATAACATAATCTCGAAATTGCCGAACAACAGCCTCATCAAAAATCATTGAATCAATGCATATAAAAATTCAACAGCAAATGAATAACACTAGAATTCCTAAGCCCACCCCCTAGGTGTCACGTATCAGAGCAGACCGACTCGGGAGTGAAAGGAGTAAGCCTTCACTCAGGACTACCTGTGGTAAACAACAACAGAAGGGTGAGTCTCAAACCATATAATAAAGACTATAATAAGAAGTATATTTCATCATAGTATTGCACTCATACAGTCACACAGTAGCATAGTTCATACAATCAGCAACTCACATGCTTATCATGAGGATGTATGCAATACGGTTATGCATGTGGTACCATTTTCCCAGACCGCAGCCTTATCATCATAATATCAACTCAGACCGCAGCCTTATCATTTCAATTTAGAACTCAGACCGCAGCCTTATCATCATAATATAAAACTCAGACCGCAGCCTTATGTATGCATGAGACTCCATGACAAAAACCACAATCATAATTCTTAACAACACGGTCCATACATCCTATATCACATCTTTAGTAATCTTAGTTGTAGCCCCCATGGCCTCATCATCAATCAACTCATTTATTTTCTCATCTCAATCACGTCTCTAGGACTAGGCTAGCACTTAGGGACCAATCGGTCACTTTTGGGACCGAAACCAAAACACAAAGGGGCGCACCACTTGGCACCCTGGGCGGCCACACTTGGCGCCCAACACAACACGCACGCGCACAAACATAGTAGGCCACCTGAAAATTAAAACCGCTCTAGCCAAAATGTTCAAAATGGGATTTTGTCACGTGGATACAAAATTTGGCTCGGGAAAATATGCTCAGAAATCGTTTAGCACACAAGGCCCCCTTTACACAAGTTAAAACGATGCCCAATAGGACCATTTCAAAACAACACATGCAAACCTGGAAATTCTTTAGCCAAAGTGCTTAAAATACAATTTGGTCAGGTGAATACAAAGTTTGGCTCGGGAAAATATGCTCAGAAACTGATTTGCACACAACGCCCCTTTTACACAAGCTAAAACGATGCCCAATAGGACCATTTCAAAACAACAAGTGCAAACCTGGAAATTCTTTAGCCAAAGTGCTTAAAATATAATTTGGTCAGGTGAATACAAAGTTTGGCTCGGGAAAATATGTTCAGAAATTGATTTGCACACAACGCCCCCTTTACACAAGCTAAAACGATGCCCAATAGGACCATTTCAAAACAACAAGTGCAAATCTGGAAATTCTTTAGCCAAAGTGCTTAAAATACAATTTGGTCAGGTGAATACAAAGTTTGGCTTGGGAAAATATGCTCAGAAACTGATTTGCACACAACGCCCCTTTTACACAAGTTAAAACGATGCCCAATAGGACCATTTCAAAACAACAAGTGCAAATCTGGAAATTCTTTAGCCAAAGTGCTTAAAATACAATTTGGTCAGGTGAATACAAAGTTTGGCTCGGGAAAATATGTTCAGAAATTGATTTTATCCAAAAACAGGTTTTGTGCGCCTTGCCTAAGCACAGGCAGCAACCTGGCGCCACCCCAGGCGCCACAGGGCAGCAACATGGGCGCCCTGCACAGACCACACACGCACCCAGTGCGCCATTTTTCCCCCAGCAACTTGGCGCCCAGGCGCCCCAACACAAGCTAAAACATCAAATTCTCAATTTATTTTCCAAATCAAATCACCACAACAATCACAAAATACATTATGCTCATACCAACAACATTCCATCTCACATTTATACATTAAGAACACAACAAGGCATAAAATTAACACATGAAATCTTAACCTTAGCATAGGGAATCGAATTAATCATACCAATTATCAATTTCAACCAATCTAAACAATCTAACAATTAACAAATAATATCAAGTGGGATCTTATGGTCTACATACAACCTATTATACTCTCTATTATAGAGTGAGACTCCCCTAACCTTGATTATGACGAAATTAGAGCTCTTTCCACCGAAGCACCGACAAACCACCGCAACAAGAAATCTTCTCCTTCCTCTTCTCTTACTCACGATCACGCCCTCTCTCTCTTTCTCTTGGATCATCGCGAATTGATCAAAAATAGAAAGGGTTAGGGAAACCGAAAACTTAAGCACTTGATAGAGAAGGAGAATCGAATAATAAAAGACTAGGAACTCTTACCTAGAATCAAGATGAACAAACCCTAACTCCTTAGCTTGAGATTCGCCTTCTTCCTTCTCTTCTCCTCTCCTTCGACTTTCTTTCTCTTCTCCTCTCCTTCGACTCTCTTGCTCTCTTTTGGCACTATTGAGGCGCAACCTAGACCCCTAGCGCCTAAGGAGCGCCTAAGCCAACGGGCTTGGGCTTCTTGGGCCATTACTTGAAATTCCGGTATTTCAATGCCATCCCCTTCAGTTAAAATAAAATACTATATTATAATATAATAAAAAAATTAGTGCAACACTTTAAATAATTTAATCAATTACTTAATTAAATTATTTTAGGGTGTTACATTCACTATGTCTTAGGCTGACACAGCTAGTCTGAAGAACCTGGGGTCGGATGATCCTTCGGTGCTTGATGCCGACGTGCGATCTGGATTGATGGACCAATGGAGGTCTGAAGGAGCGCTGGGGCTCTGAAGGACCTCTGGGGGTCTGGAAGATCGGTGCTAGACTCGGTGCTAACATTACGACCTGGTTTGCTGAGATGGGATCAACGCTTGGAGCGTCGATTTTTGGAGGAACAAGATATAGGGATCGACACTTGGCGTGTTTACCCGAACATACCTAATGAATGCATTTACCTGAGAAGGAAAAAGCTATCTATATTTGGCATATCTAATAATGCAATAAATGGTGTATGCGTGCATGTGTTGTATGCGCGTGCAATGATGGGTGTTTGTTGGGGTAGCAAATGAGGTGTAGCGGATAACTGGTGTTGAAGTTGATGGAATAATGAAGTTGATAAACTGTGTATGCATATGCAAATAAGATGTAATTGTATTGCTTAGATGCACGTATTGCGTTGAAACGCATGGTTGCTTGATGGAATGATTTATGGTGGGGGTAAGGAATGCAATGTGGATGATTTTTTTCTCTTTTGGCCTTTTTTTAATGAATGAATGAATGAATGTGCACACGTAATGCTTAGATGCAAGAGTTGTGGTAGACGCATGACTTGATGTCGAAATACAACGTATGGTGCAATTATTTATGATATGCTATATTAGTAATGCATGCAGATGTGTTTTTAAATTTTGAGATGAGAAATGAGACTTTCAATGTGAGAAGTAGAGAGATGGTTATTTTGGGGTAATCATTTATTGGAAAAAAATTAGATTGATCTGAACTCAGACGCTGATGTGAAAAAGTAGTTGACTGTATTTGCAAATTCGCTTATTTTGCTCTTCCATTATGATGCCCCATGATGACAAAAGTTTTAGGTCCACAAAGTTAACTAGGTGGATTTTCAGTATCAGATTATTAGCTTGTGTTCACTCTCTTTGAAGCATTGTTTAGTAAAAATGTATAGTAGTGCAAATATAGGTGAATGAGTCAGTTGACGTGGTTCTAGGTCTAGGGTATGGACATATATGACAGGCGAAAGGATGAAGGACATGATTTTTGTCAAAGTCATGAAAGGTGGGTTCTCCCCAATTCAAGAAATGTGGGACGGCCCTAATTTAGACATGATGACGGTGAGTGAATACACTTGCCCCTTTCTAGTGATGACAACAGCTAGGGTTGTAGAAGATGATGAATTGGGAATGCTATGAGTTTGTAATGAAAAGTGGCAAGCAAAGGATTTTGTCTCAACCCATAGAGTTTCGTGTTGCCCTAATTACGACAAGGACAAAGTTGCCCCAACTGAAGTAGCATTGTGAAAGGGTTTGTTTAGGGTAATGGGTTGAGAAATTGCCCCGGTACGGTTTTGTGGATGTGAATATGGTAAGCGAATGAGATGGGTGTAGGGAGAATTTCCCTAATTTTAGGTGGAGTGAAGGGTGACGGGATTGCCCCACTATGGAATGACATTTCAAACGGTTACTTTAAGTGAGGTTGTGAAAGGTGGGTCCAATATGGCTATATGGATTGGGTATGGTATATGAATGGGATGGATAATGGCTAAATCTCCAAGTTCAAGTGGTATGGATGATAAAGGGATGCCCCACTTTGGGATCTAGGTGGTGATCCTAGTATAAACTTTTGGTCCTCTTTTACGTGAATCTCAAAGACTGTGACAGTCATGAGTTTTTTGATATGATGAAAACTTCACTTGGTGATCACTAAACATTGTCTTTATATCAGTGCAACTGAATGCACCTTGGAGTGCAAACCTTTTGATTTTTGATTTTTTTACTTTCTTTGATTGTTTGAGCAAACATATTGTAAATAAATAAACTTATTTGTCCTAAAATTAAAACTTTGAGAAAACAAAAGCAGTCAACCATTGATCGGAATGGACTTTATAGGGTTGTAATGTGGCCGATGGTTAGCGGTTTGTGAAGGATAGAATAATTAGGCCTAATGAAGTATTTGAGAGTTCATGAAAGGAGGGATAGTTAGGCCCAATGAGGTGTTTGAGGGTTTATGAAAGAAAGGGTTTGTGATGTGGCGAATGGTTAGAGGTTTATGAAAGAAAGGGTTTGTGATGTGGCGAATGGTTAGAGGTTTATGAAAGAAAGAGGTTGTAAATGGGTGTTTGAGGGTTTATGAAAGGAGGGATAATTAGGCCCAATGAGGGTTTAAGAAAGGAGGAGGTGTTTGTGAAAGGAGGGATAATTGGGCCCAATGAGGTGTTTTGAGGGTTTATTGAGACAAAGATCTTTTATGCGCTTCATGGCAAGATGTATCAGCTCACAATTTCTTTCTCCTTTTTTTTGGGCTGGGTGAACTGATAAAAGGGATACACCATGTTTAGGTGTGGAATTGATCCTTGTCTAGGGTGACCGAAATTGTATAGGGTGACTGAACGATTTTTTGATTTTTCGGCTCAAAGGGGTAGTAAAGAGCATTTTTTGAGGATATGGGAAGTTGACCAAACTTCATTTCAAATCATGACTGCTTATTTTCTCAAAACTTAACTTTAGGACAAAATTTATTTATTTTTATATATTTGCTTTTTCTTTATTTCTTTTTATATGCCTTAATTTTTGCTTAGATTGCTCTTGAGAGTTTTCAACCTAACAGACTTTTTTGAATTTTTTGTTATCTTTTTTTTTGTAAATGATTTGCACCAAGGGAATTCAATATTGACAAGGTATCTAGTGATCACAAATTTTCCCCAGCATGGAGAACCTAAAGTGTTATTTCATTAATGGGAACAAACCAAAAAGTTAAGAAGGCACTTGTGTGGGGAATATGTATTGGGTGGTCGGGGTGGGACTAGACATGGACAAGGGATGATGATAAGATGCACAGAGTGGACACCAACTGACTCAAACAAGAGTAAATGCACATTTCATACAAGTTCACTATATGAATGCTTCATAGAGAGTTAACATAATTAGAGACATGGTAGAAGAAAATTTTGATGACACATTAGTTAACAAAATAGACCATTTTGATCATTTACCATGGGGTGGATGAGATGCATTGTTTTGCTGACAAAAAAATGTGAATGAGCTGCAAACAGTGAATAACTTCTTCTTTTTGAAAATTGAGTGTCTTGAAACACCCTGAGTTTGCAACTAAGTTCGACCCCGTTTGAAAATTAGTAGGTTAAGTTTTGCCAATGACGAACAATCAATTAAAATGTATTTCGCAAGAACGCCTCATCTCTCATCAGAATTTGTTTTCTATTTTTATTTATTTTTTTTTTTAAAATGGTAATGCATGATGCAAATGCATTAAAGAATGATCACTTAAAAGCTCACTATTCTAACTGGTTTTTCTTTTGGTTTTTTAGAGACAGTGCAACATCTAAATGATGCAAAGTATCATTTATAATTTAAAATGGAATGCCACCTGGATATATATATTTTTTGATGACGGATGATGCAAGAATAATGACATGATTTGTTTTATTATTTTGAAATGGTGCATGCATGCAAAAATGATTTATGAATAAAATGATGAGACGATGTAATGATGAAACAACATGATTTTTGTTTGTTTGTTTTTTTTATTAGGATGACAACATGAGTGAAATGATGTATGAATTTCATGATGTTGCAAATGATGAGATGCCTGGTTATTTTTGAATGATTATGAGTGAATGATGGTGCATGCTAAATGAGATGTTTATGTTATATTGCTAAAAATTGTTTTTTTTATATATGCGAGGAAATGCATGATACACGCAATGATTTTTAATGCATGGAAAGGAAAATGCAGTATTAATGACATGGTTTTTTGAATGAATGAGAAGGTTATATTTTTGTTTTTTATTTTTGGAAAAGGGGATCCAGGTACATGAGCGTATGAATGGATGCATGAAATGCGAATGTGTCGCGTCGGGGAATTGTAAACTTTTTATTTGAAGAGTAAAGTATAATTCAGGTGGTCTGACTTTCAAATGCATTTTTTCTTATAGTTCCACCCACCTTTCTTAAAAAAACTGTTTTATAATTCCCCGGCGGTCATGCAAAATGAGATGTTTTTTTTTATGATATGCAGAGAAGAAGGAAAATAAGAATGCATGAGACATGCTTTCAAGAATAAAATAGGTCTTTTTTTGTTTTTTTTAGGGAAATGAGAAAAATGTATTAGTGTTTGTTTGAATGGAGGGGTATGAAGCTTCTTTGTGTATTACAAGGATTCCTAAAAGAATAGGTCTAAGGCTTTTCTATTGAGTGAACCTTTCAAAGGGTAGCTCTAAAGGGTCCTAAATAAGGTTCCTAGAGCCAACGACCCCCGTTAAGAACACTGATCCCAACAATAGGCAAGCTATTAGGAGTGACAACATTCTCAAAAGAGACCAAACTCTACACTACCAGACTTTTGGTCATTTCCGGCGGATTTAGTCCGCCGGTAAATTACCGGCGGATTTTGACACGTTACCGGCGGCCTGGATCCCCCAATATATTACCGGCGGATTTTACAATGTTACCGGCGGATTTTATTTCGACTATTAAATTACCGGTGGATTTGGTGCACTTACCGACGGACAGGTTTTACGCAAAATTTTAAAAAAACAATGCGCCAGTAAATGCAATTACCGGCGGATAATTTTGTCGATTTTAAAAAAAAATTAAAATAAATCCGCCGGTAATCGCAGTCAAATCCGTCGGTAACAGTCCGCCAAAAATCCGCCGGTAAGCACTATTTTTGGTGGATAATATTTAAATTTCAAAATTCAAATATCCGCCGGTAATTCAAATTTATCTGCCGGTAATGCGAATGCCCGTTGCAAAGTCCGCCGGTAAGCAACAAATCCGCCGGTAACAGACATTTCCGGCGGATTTTGCAAAATAGCCGTTGGCGCCCATTCTCCTATATATTCGAACCCCTCCTCACTCCCTCTTCACTCACTCTTCACTCTCTACTCCGAAATCTCTCACTCTCCTAAATCTCTCACTATTTTCTTCTCAATATCTCTCGATCCACTCTTTTCGAAGTCTGTTTTGTTCTTAAGTTTTGTTTAAGGTATGTTTTTTTAACTAAATTTTGATTGTTTTAGTTAATATTTAATTTTTAAATATGTGTTGTTTAATATTTTTTGTGTTATTATTTGTTTTGCAATTGATTGGAGTTGCCACTTTGGAGTTTTGTCAGAGACTTCTCTACATTACCGGTTAGTTAACAAATTTATTCGTTATTAAATGTATTTGTTGTTATTATTATAAATTATAATTTTTTTACAAAAATAAAATAAATTTTATTTATTGTGTAATAATTATATTGTGTTTACACTATTTGTATAATAATAATTATCTAAAAATTTTGAGATTTTTAAAATACGAATTATTTTATGTATTAGTTAAAAACCGAAAAATTATTAGTTATTTTGTAGTAAAATTAAATACGAATTATTTTAATGTTATTTGATGTTATTAGCCGAAATGTTTCATGAAAATAAGATAAATTTAATTCATGAAAATTATTGATGTTATAGAAATTATTCGAAAAATAAAATAAATTAAATTGTAATAATTGTTTGTTATTTGCATTTTTTGTAAAAAAGTAAGTTTTTTAGTAAAATAAAATGTTACTAAAAATATATTACCATTTATATATTTGGTCAAATATAAAATATTCACACCAATGTGTATTATTCTAATACACGTGATATATGTTTTGTTGTGTATGTTATAATTAAAGAACGTACACAAAAAAATGGATCGTAGTTGGATGTATAATAGAATATTTCCTGGAAGAACTAGGTTGAAACGACGTTTTGTACAAGGAGTCAAAGAATTTGTTCTTTTTGCTAAGCGTCAAAAAGAATTTGAGCGACAATGTGGAATTAGATGTCCTTGCTCCATATGTGTGTTTCGATCTATAAAAAAGGAAGGTGATATTCGACTTCATTTGTACAATAATGGGTTTAAGCCAAATTATTGGATATGGACCCGTCATGGCGAGGTAGCGGCTGGAGTTCCTGCGGTTCATAATGTTCCTGTCCAAGTAGATCAAGGTCTCGCGTCAAGTCCAGTCGTAGCTTCCACATCGAGTAGTAATCCAACGACTACCGGATATCAACCGCCGTTTGATGTTGTTCAGGGGATGATATCTGATGCTGTCAGTGTAAATTTGGATTTCGAAGAACCACAATATGATGCTGAAAGGAAGCTCAGAGATTTTATATGTTTTTGAGTGACACAAATAAACCATTATCTACAGACTCTAAGTTATCAATGTGTATTCGGTTGTTGGGTCTTAAGTCTCAATTTAACGTTGCGGAATTGTGCATGGAATACATGACAAAAATGATGTTAGATGCAACCCCTGTTAGAGGACTTTTGCCGCAGAGTTATTATGATGCTAAAAGATTGGTATCGAAGCTTGGTTTAAAATCTATAAGAATTGATTGTTGTGTGTCTGGTTGCATGATCTATTATAATAATGAGTTTGGCATAAATGATGGAGAGTTGCTGGAATGCAAGTTTTGTCAAGAGCCACGGTATCGTGTCAGCAGGAAAGGGACAAGCAAAGGCAAACCAGTTCCAAGGAAAGCAATGATCTATTTGTCGATTATACCAAGACTGAAGAGGATGTTCACTTCAATGGTAACTACGGGTAAAAAGACGTGGCACTATGAAAATAAAAATAATTCTGGTGAATTACGTCATCCATCTGATGGTGAAGCTGGGAAGCATTTTGATCGTGTTCATCCAGATTTTGCCAATGATCCACGCAATGTTCGGCTTGGTTTATGCTCTGATGGTTTCACACCATATATTCAAGCGTCAGCAACACCGTATTCTTGTTGGCCAGTTATTGTTACCCCATACAACCTACCTCCTGAAATGTGTATGTCTAAACCGTAGATGTTTTTAAATGCTATAATACCAGGGCCAACTAATCCAACAGCTGGTATTGACATATATTTGCAACCTTTGATTGATGACCTAAAAAGGTTGTGGAATGGTGTTTTAACTTATGATGCAGCACGAAGACAAAATTTCATGATGAGGGCGGCTTTGATGTGGACAATTAATGATTTTCTTGCATATGGAATGTTGTCTGGATGGGGGACACATGGTAATATGGCGTGTCCAATTTGCATGGTTGAAACAAAGGCTTTTACTCTTAAATATGGAGGAAAATCCTCATGGTTTGACTCGCATCGTAGGTTTTTACCTACCGAGCATCCTTTTAGAAAGTCAAAATATGCATTCATCAAGGGGAACGTTGAAACAGGTGAACCTCCTCGTAGGCTGACACCAGAAGAAGTTTGGAACAGTGTCAAGGATATCCCTCCTGTGGAAGTGGTTGCTGGTGTTGTTTCTCGTCCAGATGGTTATGGACTATGGCATAATTGGACGAAAAAAAGTATTTTCTGGGAACTTCCATATTGGAAAGATAATCTATTGAGACACAATCTCGATGTAATGCATATTGAAAAGAATTTCTTTGATAACATATTTAACACGGTTATGAACGTGAAAGGTAAAACGAAAGACAATGAGAAGGCTAGGAAGGACGTGGATCATTACTGCAGGCGAAAGGATTTGTTATTGGTTCAGCAAGCTAACGGCAGGACACTGAAACCCAAAGGCAATTATACTTTATCTACGGAGCAAGCGAAGCAGTTTATCGGTGGATTTCTGAGTTAAAAATGCCAACAAAGAAGAAAAAATTTATTTATTTATGAGAGGAAAATGAATATTTTGTTTTTCTGTTTTGAATTTAAACAAAAAGTTAACAAAGAAGAAAAAATGAAAAGTGCAACTAGTGAAAAATAATTATCATTAATATTTAAAAATAAACTAATTAAAAGAAAAATAAAATAAAAAAGGGAGGGGGAGAGAGAGCGAGAACTTCGCTAGGAGAGAGAGAGAGAGAGAGAGAGAGAGAGAGAGAGAGAGAATGTGTTCAGTGTTTTTGTTGAATCACTGTGGCGTGTTTTTCACCGTGGACAGGGCCTCCTTTTATAGGTGAAGGGTAAGGTAAAGGGCCTCCTTTGATGCTATTGACACCCCCCCCCTTTATTATTTTCGTTCTTCTCTATTTTCTGGATTTTTTTGGATTATTCTTATTTTTGTATATTTTTGGTGATATTTTTGTATTTTTGGGCATTTTGCATATATTTGGACCCTTTATTGCAATATATATTTTTTATTTTCTGATTTTATTTCATTATTATTTTTAAGACTTCTTGATCAGAAGGACTAAATTAAGTCCAAAATACCAAACATAGGCCCATTTACTAAGAATTGGCCCAAAAAGTTAGACGTAGGCCCAAATAGACAAACGACCCAAAACATTAGACATAGACCCACTTATTAAAAACTGGCCCAAAATGTTAGACATAGGCCCAATTGGACAAACAGGACTAAATTAAAACAAGACAGTGCTCGAAATGTCGTTCTCGTAATGATATGGACTTGTGACACGGGGGCTAAAACAATTGCGATAAATGATCGGACAAAATTGGGGTATAACACCTTGGTTACTGTTATGGTAATAAGTAAAAGGTCTTAATCGCCCGGAGGTGTTAAAACGTGCGATGGAATGGGCGACCCAGGCAGGCACCCCCATCAGTTCGACACGACTATGCAATACCGAAACGTGCCCCTGGAGATGAAATGTCGAATTTTCCCATTGACTCTGGACAAAGTTGCATCGGAATGGTTTCGGGCTTTAAGGACGAACACCATATCCTCTTGGGACCAATTGGCAAAACTCTTCTCAGTTCACTTTGCCAATTCCAAAAGTAAACCCAAGAACAAAGCGGCATTGACGTCCGTTGTCCAAAGAGAAAACGAGCCTCTCAAAGAATACATAGAGAGGTTCAACAACGAAGCCTTTCAAGTTCGAGAACTAGACGACACTTTCCGCATTTTCTTCATGGCGCAGGGCCTACTCCCCGGAAGCCCTTTCAAAAAGCATGTCAATACTTGGGAACCCAATACCTTGCAGGATTTCCTCCAATTATCCCAATGTTTCATCAACGAGGAGGAAAGCGCCAAGATCGGGAATTTCATCACCACATGCCAGACCATCAAAACCCCGCAACGAAAGAGATAACCATGGGAACGATAACCGAGGTAACAGGGATCCCCGACCTCGGAATCGTCACCAAGTATACACTGAACTCAACGTCTCCAATGCCCAACTATATGGGGAGTGTTGGGATGTCGAGTTTAGAGACGTTAGAACACCCAAACCTCAGGATCCGGACAATGAACCAGCAAGTACCATAAAAGTAATGGTCATGACACCAACCATTGCAATGATTTGAAAGACGACATTGAAGACTTGATCAAGCGAGGAAAATTGTCCGGTTATGTGAAAAAGCCAGGGACAAATACCGGCGAGGTTAAAAACGAGAGGAACGACGACTCAAGAAGAAGGGGTAAGCCAAAGATCGATTCCGACGATGAAAATTATGATACTCGAACTCCGACCTGTAATCTGCTTCCAGATGCTTCTACCTGTGGACCAAGACCGAGCAAAAAGCTTTGGAGTAGGAAGGGGTTCCCCCTCCCAAAAAAACTACTCCCAAAGGAAGTAAAGCTCGACCTACCGAGGTAAACGCAACGGACATAGATGTGAGGTACGATCCTGAGAGTACGGACGATGAAGATGATGACAAGCTGGCAAAAGAGCTCAAGCGGAAAATGAAAAGGCCCCAACCTAATGGGGAATTCATCGAGGTACAGCTCGGCGAAGATCCCTCCAGAACTATCAAGATCGGAGCCGATCTATCAGAAGAGGTTAAAATTGATTTAACCCAATGTCTCAAAGACCATGCAGACATCTTCGCCTGGTCGGCAGAAGACATGCCCGGGATTCCTTCTGAAGTCGCTTGCCACCAGCTCGCAGTTAACCCGGGAGCCAAGTGGGTCACCCAAAGAAAACGAGCTCAGAGTAGTGAGAAAGCTATAGCCGCTGCAAAATCCGTAGACGATCTCTTAAAAGAAAACTTCATTTCTGAAGTCAAATACACAACCTGGTTATCAGATCCGGTGCTGGTTAAGAAGAACAACAAAAAATGGCGCATGTGCGTAGACTACACCGATCTTAATAAAGCCTGCCCAAAAGACGCTTTTCCCGTCCCCAACATAGACCGACTCGTAGACAACGCTTCAGGGTCTCGATTGTTATCATTCATGGATGCATATTCTGGTTATAACCAGATTGCCATGTTCCCCCCTGACCAAGAAAAAACTGCTTTCAAGACCGACCAAGGTAACTTCGCTTACCGTGTCTTGCCTTTTGGTTTGAAAAACGCTGGAGCTACGTACCAAAGAATGATGAACAAAGTCTTCCAAAAACAACTCGGCAAGAGTGTTGAAGTCTAACTCGACGACATGATCGCCAAGAGTGAAGACGATGACAAGCACGTCAACGACCTTCGAGTGATCTTCTCTGAAGTTCGGGAAAATAATATGAGACTGAATCCAGAGAAATGCACTTTTGGAGTCCGAACTGGGAAGTTTTTAGGTTTCTACTTAACAGAAAGGGGAATCGAAGCAAATCCTGACAAATGTCGATCCGTAATAGAAATGCGAACTCCGACAACCAAAAAGGAAGTTCAGAAACTTAACGGCACGATCGCCGCCTTATCTCGTTTCATATCAAATGCAGCGTTCAAGTCCCTTCCCCTGTTCAAGCTACTTAGAAAAGAGGAAGAGAATTTCAACTGGACAACCGAGCAAGATGAGGCCTTAAAATAGCTCAAAAGGGTCCTCTCCAAACCTCCAATCTTAACTAGACCAAGCAAATGTGAAACTTTATACTTATATCTAGCTATCTCGGAGGAAGCCTTAGGGGCCGTTCTTGTGCGGGAGTTAAAAACCGGACAGAGCCCAATTTATTTTGCAAGCAAAGCTCTACACGGACCGGAGAGTCGCTATTAGAAGGTCGAAAAGATCGCTCTAGCTCTCATCATCGCAGCTCGACGTTTTCGACCTTAGTTCGTCGCTCACCAGGTGGTCGTCCGGACTAATTACCCCATCCGGCAAATCCTGCACAGGCCCGATCTCGCGGGTAGAATGATCAAGTGGTCGGTAGAACTATCAGAGTTCAGAATCAAGTACGACGCCCGAACTGCTATGAAAGCGCAAGTTCTGGCGGACTTCATGGCGGAAATGACACCAGCAAACGTCGAAAACGATACATGGATCCTACATGTCGATGGATCCTCCAACTCGAAGGGAAGTGGCGCTGGCATCATGTTAGAAAGCCCGAACGGCATCATCATCGAAGTTTCTCTGACTTTTAGTTTTTCAACCTCGAACAACCAAGCAGAATACGAGGCTTGCATCGCTGGTCTACGCTTGGCAGTCGACCTCCGAGTTGTTACCAAGTGGCTTCAGTCTCAAGAGGGGGGGTGAATTGAGATTTAAAAACTTTTCAGATCTTTTGAAAATGTTTTTCCCCTTTTCAATGACTTAGATCAATTTTCGCGCAGGTTAAGTGGAAGCGAAGGAATTAGAGTATAAAGCAGTAAAGCGGTATAACAGTAAAGCAGGAAAGCAGTAAAGCACGCAGAGATTTATCCTGGTTCGGTCACCTCCTAGTGACCTACGTCCAGTCCTCACACCCTTGTGAGATTTTCCACTAAAACAACAACAAGGCTTACAGGTGCCTTGGAAAACCTTTACAGACTTAGGCACTCTCCTCCTAGGATACCCCACCTATAGAGAGCCCTTAGATCTAATATAACAATAACAAGAGATACCCCACCCCTGTTACAATCAACTGCCCTAGAAAGATACCCCACTTCCTAGTACATGCAGCTACCCTAGAGAGATACCCCACTCCCTAGAACAAAACACAACAATTAAATAATAAACAATTGTAAATGCAGAAATACCTCTAGTGTAGGCAGATATTACAACTTGAAGAATACAACCCCAACTAACTCTTAGCAACAGATCAGCTCAGACAGACCAACGGTGCGTGATGAGCAAAAGTATAAGCGTGAAGAGTTTTCTCAAAAAGTTTTTCTGATTCGTACAAATGGGTTGATGTGTGTTGTGTTGTGTGTTGTGTGTAAAATGAATCGTGAAGCACTGCCTATTTATAGGCTATGAGAAATTCATTTTTACGTTGAAAATAATGTAGGAATCGATTCTTTGTTAAAATGTATTTGATCTAGGAATCGATTTATTTAGGTAAGGAATCGATTTTATCTTTGTTTGTAAAATATGGGAAATCGATTCTTGAGTGCCATGGAAAGCTAGGAATCGATTCTATACTTAGTGAAAATATGTAGGAATCGATTTTCAGCTTGCCTGAGACAAGTGGGAATCGATTCTCAGTTATGTGTAAAAGGTTGGGAATCGATTCTTCCCTTAAAAAATATTTGGCTCAGAAATCGATTTATATACTGAAAGTACATGACCTGAAAATCGATTTATAGCTTTTTTATTTTACCTGAAAATCGATTTTGATATTTGTTTATGCATGAGGAAATCGATTTTGTTATTTTAAAGGTGATAGAAATGTCTACGTAAATATGCATGCAACTTTAAAAAACTTTGTGAGTGTGTGAGACTTTGATATACGAGCTGACCTTTGAAAGAGCTTACACTTTTTCCTAAGACACACCCAAACCCTAAGGACTACCCTTATATTTAAGGACTACCCTTAAACGTGAATCTTCAGTTCTTGGCTTGCTTGTCTTGGATTGTGACTTTGACGTTTAGTCACTTTTATTGACTTTGACCGTCAATCTTACTTTTGTCTTTTTCATCATCAAAACATATCCTGCAATATCAGGTTACCTGCAACACAAGGTATCCACATTCTCCCCCTTTTTGATGATGACAAAACATTAACTCATCTCAAGGTGGGAGGTTAGTTCAAACAGATAATGTATATGATACTCCCCCTATCATGATGCTCCCCCTGTTTTATTGACTATATGCAAGTAAGTGCAAATGCATGCTGAATATTAAAACCTTTTTCTAAATATTAAAAACTATATTCTTCTCCCCCTTTTTGTCATGATCAAAGAGGGCAACATGTAATAAAAGATGCGAGTCTAACAGCATGAAGAGGAATCAATGATTCCAAGTTCTCTTCGTATGAAGAAAAAGTTTTCTTTTTGTAAAGGTTTTGTAAAAATATCTGCTAGCTGTTTTGCCGATTCCACAAATTCGATTACACAATCCCCTTTTTGGACATGATCTCTAATAAAATGATGTTTTATCTCTATATGCTTGGTCCTAGAGTGTTGGACGGGGTTCTTTGTAAGGTTAATAGCGCTGGTATTGTCGCATTTTATAGGAATATGATCTAGATCTATACCATAGTCAAGAAGTTGTTGCTTCATCCAGAGGATTTGTGCACAACAGCTCCCTGCTGCAACATATTCTGCTTCAGCAGTTGACAGTGCGACACTGACTTGTTTCTTACTGTGCCATGAGACTAATGCACTACCTAGTATGTGACATGTTCCACTAGTGCTTTTTCTATCCAACTTACATCCTGCAAAGTCAGAATCTGAATAACCAATAAGACTACATGTGGCACCTTTTGGGTACCATAGACCAACATTTTGAGTGCCTACTAGATATCTCATTATTCTTTTGACAGCTACTAAATGTGATTCTTTTGGATTTGCTTGATACCTAGCACACATGCAGACACTAAACATGATGTCCGGTCTACTAGCAGTTAAGTAGAGAAGAGAGCCAATCATACCTCGGTATTTGCTTAGTTCTACCGGTTTACCTTCTTCATCTTTGTCTAAGTAGCATGAGGTGCTCATTGGTGTGGACATTTCTTTTGCTTTGTCCATTTCGAACCTTTTGAGTAGTTCTTTGCAGTACTTTGATTGAGATATGAAAATGCCGTTGTTTGTTTGTTTTATTTGAAGCCCAAGGAAGAAGTTGAGTTCTCCCATCATTGACATTTCAAATTCATTCTGCATAATACTTGAAAATTCTTTGCAAAGCAATTCATTAGTAGCACCGAAAATAATATCATCCACATAAATTTGCACGAGTAAGATGTCATCTTTTGACCTTTTTATAAAAAGTGTAGTGTCAACTTTTCCTCTTTGAAAATCATGTTTGAGTAGAAATTTGCTCAATCTTTCGTACCAAGCTCTGGGAGCTTGCTTTAGACCATATAGAGCCTTTTTGAGTTTAAAAACATGGTCTGGTTTTTCGAAATTTTCAAAACCAGGAGGTTGTTCAACATACACTTCTTCTTGGATAAAACCATTTAAGAAAGCGCTCTTAACATCCATTTGATATAATTTAAAATCCATGATTGATGCAAAAGCAAGTAACATGCGAATAGCTTCTAATCTAGCTACAGGAGCATACGTTTCATCATAGTCTATTCCTTCTTCTTGATTATAACCTTTAGCAACTAGTCTAGCTTTGTTTCTAATTATTATACCTGATTCGTCTAGCTTGTTTTTAAACACCCATTTTGTGCCTATTATCTGGTGTTTATCAGGTCTAGGAACTAGATCCCACACTTCGTTTCTTTCAAACTGATTTAACTCTTCTTGCATAGCAATAGTCCAATGTTCATCAACTACGGCTTCATCTATATTTCTAGGTTCAATTTGAGATACGAAAGCCATATGATTACATGCATTTCGAAGAGAGTTACGAGTAGTTACCCCTTTTGTTACATCACCTATGACATTTTCAAGCGAGTGATCCCTTGGGATTCTCCATTCCTTGGGAAGTTCACTGCTTGATCCTTCTTCTGACTTCTCTTGAGGGGTGGTTTTTGTTTCTTCTTCTTTCTTCTTCTCACCTGTCTCTAACTCTTCAGGTTCATCTGCAATATCAATAACCTTTCCCAGCCTTTTGGGGTTAGTTTCATCAAATGTAACATGTACAGATTCCTCAATTACCTTATTTCTTTTATTAAAAATTCTAAAAGCCTTGCTAGATAAAGAGTAACCAAGAAAAATTCCTTCATCAGCTTTAGCATCGAATTTACCTAGGTTGTCTTTTCCATTATTCAATACAAAGCATTTGCAACCAAAGGTGTGAAGGTGTGAAATATTTGGTTTTCTCCCCTTGTAAAGTTCATAGGGGGTTTTCTTTAAAATAGGCCTAATTAGAACTCTATTCATAACATAACAAGCAGTACTTACAGCATCCGCCCAAAAATATTTTGGGATGTCATTGTAATACCCTAATTTTGTCCTATCAAAAAATGAGAAAATTTTATTTTATCTCCTTTTTATGTCATTATTTTAATTGTCACAAGTTTTTAACACAAGAAAATATTTTTATTAGGAGTAAAGAAACAAAAAATAAGCCAAGGAGGAAATAGGGGGGGTTTGTTAAAAAAAGATTAGAGGTGCAATCGGGATTGGGCCATCTAAAACCCAATCCATTTCCAAAACCCTAGCCCAATTAACCCTAACTCATCCACCCAACCCATGACCCATGATCCAACTCACTAAAACCTAACTTTCCCTCTTCCTAACCCTAAATTCGGCCACCACTAAAAAACCCTAAAAAAAATTTTTTCAACTCTCCCCCCTAACCCTAAAACTTGACCACATTCACTCTCCCCCTTTTACCCAAAAATGAGCCACATTCATTCCCCTCTAACCTTAGTCAAACTCGACCCCACACCCATTAACTCCCCCTCCTTGATTTTTGCAATTCTCTCTCTCCCATTCATTGCACTTTCTCTTTCCCCACATCATTTCCTCCTTTCCCACACACTTCATCTCTCTCTCACGTTTCCCTTCCCTCTCTCTTCCCTCTCTCACGCTTCCTCCCCATCATTCCACTCCACTCATTCATCTTTCCTCTTCTCATTTCTCTCACACGGCATTCTCTCCCTCTCCTACCACTCATTTCTTTTTTTTCTCCCATTCACTCATCCTTCTTCTCCAATCCCTCTCCTACACACCCACACTCACGGATTTTTTTTTCTCTCTCACACACAAACCATCATTCCCCTTCACCAACTACCTCCAAACCTTCACCCCTCCATCATATCAAATCCTTCCCAAGTCAGAAAAAAAATACTGTACAAGGCATGGTTGAAGTCAGAAGAAAACGAAGAAGGAAGAAAAAAAAAGAGCTTTTGTTTCTTTGTATAAATAGGGGGGAGGCCATGACTTTAAGGACCACGGTTTTTTAGAGGAGGAGGAAAGCATTTTTTCGAAAAAAAGGGTTCTCAAAAAAGGAAGAAGAAGAAGTTTTTCGTAGGCAAAAAAAGGGGATAGATTTTTTAGAAGAAAGAAAACAGTGAGACTTGTTCACTGTAATTTCTATTTTTTTTTCTTTCCTTCTCCTTCCGAAATTTTTTTTTTCTTTAGTTTAGATTCGTTGTATTGAAGAAATCCGGAGAAGAAAACTTCCTCTTCAACATTTCCGGATTTTGTTTAAGGTATTGCAATGTAATGTTTTAATTAATTATTGCTATTTTATTTTTTTTAAGTTGCTGTAATTTTGTTGTACATATTTGTTGTTGTCTCTTTCTATTTTATTTATTGCTTTTTTTTTCGTTTTTAAAGTTGCTGTAATTTCGTTTTATTTGTTTGTTGCTGTTTTTTTTTATTAAATTGTTGTTGTATTTTTTGTTATTTTGCTGTAATTTTCGGAATAAAATAAAATAATAAAAAAAATATTTTTTAAAAAAATAAATGTCGCTGTTTTTCTATTAAAAAGTGTTGCTGTTTTTTTGTATTTTAAGTTGCTGTTTTTTTTTATGTAGATATAGTTACTGTTTTTTTTATGTTAAAAATGTTGCTGTTTTTCTTGTGTATGTTTAGTTGCTGTTTTTTTTTATGTAGAGATAGTCACTTTTTTTTATGTTAAAAATGTTGCTGTTTTTTTGTATTTTTAGTTGCTGTTTTTTTATGTAGATATAGTTGCTGTTTTTCTATTAAAAAGTGTTGCTGTTTTTTTGTATTTTTAGTTGCTGTTTTTTTTTTATGTAGATATTGATACGGTTTTTTTTTTATGTTAAAAATGTTGCTGTTTTTTTGTATTTTTTGTTGCTGTTTTTTTTAGTTTTGTAGTTGCTGTAATTATTGTTGTTGTATATATTGTTGCTGTTTTTTTTATTGCTGTAATATATTTTTATTCTTACTGTCTTTTATTTTAGTTGCTGTCATACTTTTTATTCTTGCTGTTTTTATCTTTTTTGCTGTTTTTTCGAAATTTAGGCATTAGATTGGTTATTTTCAAAAAAATCATTTACAATAAGATATTCTGTTTTATAAAAATGAAGTTTCTTTTAAAATAATAACATTAAAAATGTTGTTTTTTTAAATGGTTACTAATTTTCGGAGTAAAAAAAAAAGTGTTAAAAAAATGTTGTTTTTTTATAAATGGTTACTAATTTTCGGATTAAAAATAAACCTTTTTTTAAAAAATAAAAAAAAATATTTTCTTAAAGGAAATGGTTATTAATGTCACTACCCTTTTCTAAAAAAAAAATATATAATAACAAAAATCTCTTTTTTTCAAAAAAAAAAATAAAAAGGCACCCTTTTATTAAATAATAACTATGACCAAAAAAAAACAAAAGAATTTTTCTCCATAATCCGTTTTCAAAACACCAGGCTCGTTTAGTCTAGGTTCTGTTTTTAAGAAAAAAGCGCTTCAAGAATCACGTGTTCTAGAGTAGAATAGTAAAAAAGAAATCAATCAACCGTTTTTTAGCGTCAAAACGCTACTCGCACCCTCAACGGCTGTTTCTAGCGTCAAAACGCTATTCACACCTCCCTTTTTAATGCAACTCCTTTATTATTTGCACCCCCCTTTTATCACCTATTCCGCTTTTATTCACAACGTGATGCTTCCGAACCGTTCTTTTTTCTTTCTTTCGAATAATCAAATTCGCATAAAAAATAGGTTGTTACTAGTGGTCACTCTGAGCCTTGCTTGTTCGACCGTCAGGACTAACCTTCTTTTTTTTTTACAGCGGATTAGTAGCGGTGATCACTCTGAGGTTACTCGTTTGATCATCGCAAACATCCGCCTAAACTTCTTTTTTTAGTTAATAAAGTACAAACATAATTTTGACTCCTTTTTATCACGCTTCCCGGTAAGCACGTTTTCAAACGAACGAAACGCTCGGTCACAAACCGGGTATTTATAACAGTCACTCTGGGCCCCGCCCGTTTGAACGCTGTAGATACCTTCTTTTTCGAATAAGCCATTAATGACGACCACTCTGGATTTATCTGTTTGGTCACCATGAACGGTCTCTAGTTTTCGCAAAAACTTTTCAATAAATAAAAAATACCAACACACAAATATTTTCTACCCAAGAACTACGTAGCTTTGATTTCTCCATCGCACCCGGAGATACGTAGGAGCGGGGGCCCACTCCCGTCGAGCGCAAAAAACTAAAATTTTTATTAAGTCTTCCTTTCTTTTTTTTTTTCTTCTTCGCAAACAATCAAAATGGGTAAACAAAGTATTTTCTTTTAAAACTAACTTTTTCTACACATTAAATTAAAAGGTAACCTTTTTAGGATGTTGCGGGGTGCTAGTACCTTCCCCGCACTTAATCGACCCCCGAACCCAAAAACAAAGGTTTTTTCAATGTTTTTCCTAAAAATAAATATTGATGGCGGCTCCATTGTTCAAAAGCAACGAAGGATCCCTCCTCCGGATTCTTCGGTCGCTACAGCTGGCGACTCCACTGGGGACTATTTAAGAGGGTCAAGCCTAATTTAGTTAAATGTGTAGATATTCGTTAATTTAGCACATTTGTTTACCCTTAGTCTTTCTATTAGCACGTCCATTTCATTTATCTGTTTATTTGCTTTATTGAACCTTAGGGTAGAAAACCTTTGCACTATTATCTGTATTTCTTTTGCAGCACGGGTAGTTTAGGTTGCTTATATCACACACATCAATTACACTTGTTTATTGCACACACTCTCGAGCGGGGCCCTATACCCGGGTCTGAAAAAAAAAAACCTAGGACGAGTGGAGGCAATTAGTGTCAGTCATTCTGGATTTTATCTGTCTGACTCTCATGAAAGCCTCAACCAGAGTACGCTCTTTCGTGGTATCCCACACCAGGTAGCTCGCTATCATTGTGGGTCATATCACGAAGGAGATTTCAGCTCTGGAGACCCTTGTGAGGAAGTGATTAGAGCCACCTGAGAGATTGATCACACAAGTAGCCCTGGACCGTGACCTATATATAAGGCCTAACCTGTTTAGGACACAAGGGCAATTCACCCACCCGTTGCATCATCACAAAAACTTTTTTTTTCTCAAAAAAAAATCAAAATAATGAAAAACCATTTACTCCTTTTGCCCTTTACGTATATTTTATGTGACATGGTTAATGTTTCTCAAAGTTGAATCACCAAAAAAAAAAAAGACTTCTTTTATTTTTTTAACACGTGTAACATCATTCTTCTTTCATCCATCATACAAAATCATTATTTCAAAAAAAATGATAAAAGTCCTTACATGCATTCATTTCATTAAGCATAAAACCCATACACATACATGTTCCCATTCATTCACTTGTCCATGCATCACTCATCTTCTCATCCATTCATATACTCATATCATGTACCCTATCAACAGAGAGTAAAAAAAAAAAGAAAGCAAGCTGGTGCGTCAACATCGCTACTGCACTCGTGCTCAAGCTAGAAATATGGAAGCAAATCAGGACAATACGCCTCAAGATAACCCGGATCAAGGCAATCCACCTCAGAACCTAGGCAATCAAGAGCTTAGGGCAGAAATAGATGGGATGAAAGAACAGATAGCTGAAATCTTAAAGGTTCTACAAGCTTTGAGGGGCAAAGACACAAGTGAAGATGTCCCCGCTGGGAACACGGAAAATCAAGCTACCGACCCTCCTCCCCCCAATGGACTCGGGATCCCGCATACGGTGCACCCCACTGGGACTGATGACCAATGTTACATATGGCCTCCTTACGGACTTCCACAAGGTTACACACCTCCGACAGTCAATGCTAGTCCAGAAGACGGTCCCTCAGGAGTCGCGTGCCAACAACAGCCTACACCAACGGATCACGATTCGGGGGCACCACAAGTTCAAAACCCGAACCCCGTTGTCATACCGCAAGAACTCCCACTTGGCTGCCCTCCACCGCCGATAGTTGACGTTCAAGCTCAAGGTTCCAACCTTAGGAATCCCACTCATTCACATACCCCAAATGTGAACCCAGCCATAGTTCCGATGATCCATCCTTACTATGGTATGAGTGGGCTCCCTCACGATCACTCTATGGAGAACCCTCAAGCCAAAGACAAACTACAAATGCTTGAGGAAAGGTTGAGAGCAGTTGAAGGATCCAATATTAGGGCAACCGGCGCTTACGACTTATGTCTCGTCCCTAATGTAGTCATTCCTCCCAAGTTCAGGGTGCCAGATTTTGATAAATACACGGGTGTAACCTGTCCTGCTAGCCATCTGACCATGTATTGTAGAAAAATGGCTGCCTTTGCACATGATGATAAACTGCTCATTCACTACTTCCAGGACAGTCTAGCTGGGGCAGTCTCAAGATGGTACATGCAGTTGGAACGCAACCACATTCGATGTTGGAAAGATATGGCCGATGCTTTCCTCAAGCAATATAAATACAACATCGACATAGCTCCCGATAGAGCACAGTTGCAGAATATGGTGAAAAGAAACCATGAATCATTCAGGGAGTACGCCCAACGTTGGAGAGGACTAGCAGCGCAGGTGGCACCACCTTTACTGGAAAAGGAGATGGTATCCATGTTCAGGGACACTTTGCAGTCACCCTTCTATGACAGGTTGATTGGGAGTGTATCCTCTAACTTCTCAGACATGGTCACCATAGGGGAAAGGTTAGAAAGCGGAATGAGAAACGGGAAAATTACTCACGGTTCAACCGAAAACAATGAAGGAGAAACCAATTCCATAACAGGACCAGGGAAAGCCTCTTACGCTTCCAAAAACCGTCCCCAAGCCCTGCACTTCTCTACCCAAACCAATGGAATCCATGGGCCACCAAACTATCCAGAAAGGAAGCATGTACCGTTTGACCCAATTCCCGTATCCTACTCAGACATGTTCAACCACCTCACCAGTCACAACTTAATCTCCCCCCGCCCGATGAGACCTATTGAACCTCCTTTCCCGAGGGGCTACGACCCAAATGCCACATGCGATTTTCACGCAGGCGCAATTGGGCATTCAGTGGAAAACTGCAAGGCGCTGAGACATGTGATTCAGGATCTGATCGAATCCAAATGGTTGAGCTTCAATGAAGGCAATAACCCCTTTCTAGGGGCATGAAGAGTCATTTGTCAATGCTATTGAAGGCGTTCAAAATGCTAGAGAGGACATCATCATCCTTGTGCGCCGTTATCCTGCATCTGAAGCACTTATGAATTGGGGGACCGTCGATTTTCTTGTGATTTTTAGTTCAAAGTAATTTTCTTGTAATGCAATCCTATGGCTCTGCCCAAGGCCTTAGGACATTTCAATAAGGGCACACATGTTTCTTTTCAATATCAATATTAATAAAATAGCATTTTGAATTTTGCCATAAACTTCTTCGCTCATTCGCTCGATTCGCTTCTTCCTCCATCCTCTTTCAATTTTTACTAATGCAGATCTAAATAATTTGTCTTTGAAAATAACAACATCGTTGACTCATATCATAACTTCGATCAGCCCAAACTAAGGAAGATGTAGAAGATAAAACTCCTCCAGAGGAAACGAGAATAATGAAGCAAGAAGATGAAGTGGTCCAGCTTTGCGTGGAATCAAGTGAGATGATTAACTTGGGAACGAGAGAAGGCAAAAGGTGAACATCACACCAAAAGGGCAGCGAATCAAGAAAATTCGCTCGCATCACCTTGTCTGACACAAGATACCCACCGGTGTAAGAAAATCAGTGATTATTAATGAATTTGGTATGTCGTTACAACCTTCCAAGTAAGATCATCGCGAACAGTGGGGAAAAGTTTGTGTGGAGACCCCAAGTCGAACATCATAACCCCTCCCCGTACCACCCAAAAATGAATGAGGCAGTTGCAGCGACAAACAAAAGAATATCAGAGATGATAGTAACCTTCAAATGCTCCTTTTTACCTTACATGGAGATCAGACCTTGTTTCACACTTCAACAGGGGCAACCCCGTGCGATGGAAGCAGCACTTCCATTAAACCTTATCAAACAAAAGGATGGTTGTTTTGTGTCATATCAGAAAGGAGCAAAGGAAGATTAACAGAAAAGGGTTCGTCCCCGACAATTTCAAGGAGACTTGGTGCCCAAGAAAATCATACCCATCCAAAAGGATCCCCGTGGAAGATGGACCCTGAGCTATGAAGGACCTTATGCAGTAAAGAAATCATTCTCTGGAGGGGCCCTAACCCCCATGAAAATAGAGGGCGAAGACGTCCCACTCCCGATGAATTCTGATGCGGTCAAATACTATGCCTAAAAATGCATATAAAGATAAAAAAAAATGAGCCAAGAAAAACAAGCTCGCTAGGCTGAAAACCCGAAAGGGCGGCCTAGGCAAAAATTAGAGCGACCCGGTGGATTGAAAACCCAAAGGGGCAATCCAGGCAAAAATTAGGGTCAGGAAGTTGGACTAAATAAATGTTTAGGCAATCAACAAAAGCCGGATAATGAGTGGATCAAGGTCATGAATATGAGCGGCCAACATTGTTACTTCAAGGACACTAACTACCCAAAGATCTGCCTAGTATTTTTGCCTTTTCGTTTCTTTCAAAATTCTTAATATACTCTCAAGCCAGTGTCCCTTTCGCACACTCGGCTCCAGTCTTAATGTCAAACACTTTCCCTTTTTCTTTATTTTCCCTTGTTTTTGAAATGACATTTTATGGTAGTTGATATTGAATTGTGAAACATGTGCATGACTAAAAGCATTACAGAGTATTACGAAATTTATAAGGGTCACATAAACGAGGCGATCTCTCATAAATAAAATTGCAAAAAAGATAAATACATACAAGATCACTTCAAAAGGCGAATGATAACAATAGGCCGCACTTCAATAGCACTACTTTGGGCAACTCCCGTATCTCACGTCGAAAGTCCTGCGAGTTGATCAACAAGAAGGGGCAAGAAAGAGCAAAAGAGCAAGAGCAAAAGAGCAAAAGAGCAAAGTGAAAGAGTCAAAAAAGAGCAAAAGAGCAAAGCAAAAGAGTCAAGAAAGAGCAAAAGAGCAAAAATAGTCAAAAAAAAAAAAAAAAGAAGTCATCCATTACATTTCATTCATCATTCCACTCAAAACCAATCATCACACATGCATACATTACATGCATGTCATATGCATAGCATCTGCTGTTTTTCAACTTTAAGTGTCGGTCCTTCCAGTTTTTAAAAGTCGACGCGACGAGCATCGATCCTACATCAAACCAAATCACAATGTTAACACCAAGTCTAGCAGAGATCCCTCAGACCAACAACGGTCCTTCAATCCAGATCGCATATCGCGTTATCGAGCAACCGACCGATCAACCGACCCCAGGTCCTTCAGTTCAGTTTGAATCAACACGTCCTTCAAACTCTACCCTCAGATCACTACGTCGACACTGAGCACGACGGATCATCCGACCCCAGGTCCTTCAGGTCAATTCGAATTAACACGTCCAAGCAACGACTTCGAACCATACCACCAGATCACTAAGTCGACACTGAGCGCGACGGATCGCCCGACCCCAGGTCCTTCAGACTAGCTGTCTCAGCCTAAGACTCAGCGTATGTCCTTCGCGGCCGCTCGAAAAAAGGCCACCCCACAAACAGACCGCATTACTAGTACCATAAGCTAGTTGCGCTCCTACGGACCCATCGGTCCCTCAGGCTTAGGCATGCCCTTCAGACCCCGACGGTCCCTCAGTCGAACTCAGGTCGATGCGCCAAGCATTGATTTTGAGCTAGACCTTCAGATCCCCAGCGATCCCTTCAGAGCCCCAGTGCTCCCTATTTACTTTCTGTCTAAATCAACCCAGTTTTTCATAAATTTTTCAAAAAAAAAAAAAAAAAAACCAAAATACCTCAGTCTGGGCAAAATTAGCGTCTTTTTTATCTTTATTTCTATTTTCCTCGAGAAATTCGGAATCCCTCCGATTTCCTAGCAAAATATAAATAAAGAGGGGCAGCTGTAATACCCTAATTTTGTCCTATCAAAAAATGAGAAAATTTTATTTTATCTCCTTTTTATGTCATTATTTTAATTGTCACAAGTTTTTAACACAAGAAAATATTTTTATTAGGAGTAAAGAAACAAAAAATAAGCCAAGGAGGAAATAGGGGGGGTTTGTTAAAAAAAGATTAGAGGTGCAATCGGGATTGGGCCATCTAAAACCCAATCCATTTCCAAAACCCTAGCCCAATTAACCCTAACTCATCCACCCAACCCATGACCCATGATCCAACTCACTAAAACCTAACTTTCCCTCTTCCTAACCCTAAATTCGGCCACCACTAAAAAACCCTAAAATAAATTTTTTCAACTCTCCCCCCTAACCCTAAAACTTGACCACATTCACTCTCCCCCTTTTACCCAAAAATGAGCCACATTCATTCCCCTCTAACCTTAGTCAAACTCGACCCCACACCCATTAACTCCCCCTCCTTGATTTTTGCAATTCTCTCTCTCCCATTCATTGCACTTTCTCTTTCCCCACATCATTTCCTCCTTTCCCACACACTTCATCTCTCTCTCACGTTTCCCTTCCCTCTCTCTTCCCTCTCTCACGCTTCCTCCCCATCATTCCACTCCACTCATTCATCTTTCCTCTTCTCATTTCTCTCACACGGCATTCTCTCCCTCTCCTACCACTCATTTCTTTTTTTTCTCCCATTCACTCATCCTTCTTCTCCAATCCCTCTCCTACACACCCACACTCACGGATTTTTTTTTCTCTCTCACACACAAACCATCATTCCCCTTCACCAACTACCTCCAAACCTTCACCCCTCCATCATATCAAATCCTTCCCAAGTCAGAAAAAAAATACTGTACAAGGCATGGTTGAAGTCAGAAGAAAACGAAGAAGGAAGAAAAAAAAAAGAGCTTTTGTTTCTTTGTATAAATAGGGGGGAGGCCATGACTTTAAGGACCACGGTTTTTTAGAGGAGGAGGAAAGCATTTTTTCGAAAAAAAGGGTTCTCAAAAAAGGAAGAAGAAGAAGTTTTTCGTAGGCAAAAAAAGGGGATAGATTTTTTAGAAGAAAGAAAACAGTGAGACTTGTTCACTGTAATTTCTATTTTTTTTTCTTTCCTTCTCCTTCCGAAATTTTTTTTTTCTTTAGTTTAGATTCGTTGTATTGAAGAAATCCGGAGAAGAAAACTTCCTCTTCAACATTTCCGGATTTTGTTTAAGGTATTGCAATGTAATGTTTTAATTAATTATTGCTATTTTATTTTTTTTAAGTTGCTGTAATTTTGTTGTACATATTTGTTGTTGTCTCTTTCTATTTTATTTATTGCTTTTTTTTTCGTTTTTAAAGTTGCTGTAATTTCGTTTTATTTGTTTGTTGCTGTTTTTTTTTATTAAATTGTTGTTGTATTTTTTGTTATTTTGCTGTAATTTTCGGAATAAAATAAAATAATAAAAAAAATATTTTTTAAAAAAATAAATGTCGCTGTTTTTCTATTAAAAAGTGTTGCTGTTTTTTTGTATTTTAAGTTGCTGTTTTTTTTTTATGTAGATATAGTTACTGTTTTTTTTATGTTAAAAATGTTGCTGTTTTTCTTGTGTATGTTTAGTTGCTGTTTTTTTTTATGTAGAGATAGTCACTTTTTTTTATGTTAAAAATGTTGCTGTTTTTTTGTATTTTTAGTTGCTGTTTTTTTATGTAGATATAGTTGCTGTTTTTCTATTAAAAAGTGTTGCTGTTTTTTTGTATTTTTAGTTGCTGTTTTTTTTTTATGTAGATATTGATACGGTTTTTTTTTTATGTTAAAAATGTTGCTGTTTTTTTGTATTTTTTGTTGCTGTTTTTTTTAGTTTTGTAGTTGCTGTAATTATTGTTGTTGTGTATATTGTTGCTGTTTTTTTTATTGCTGTAATATATTTTTATTCTTACTGTCTTTTATTTTAGTTGCTGTCATACTTTTTATTCTTGCTGTTTTTATCTTTTTTGCTGTTTTTTCGAAATTTAGGCATTAGATTGGTTATTTTCAAAAAAATCATTTACAATAAGATATTCTGTTTTATAAAAATGAAGTTTCTTTTAAAATAATAACATTAAAAATGTTGTTTTTTTAAATGGTTACTAATTTTCGGAGTAAAAAAAAAAGTGTTAAAAAAATGTTGTTTTTTTATAAATGGTTACTAATTTTCGGATTAAAAATAAACCTTTTTTTAAAAAATAAAAAAAAATATTTTCTTAAAGGAAATGGTTATTAATGTCACTACCCTTTTCTAAAAAAAAAATATATAATAACAAAAATCTCTTTTTTTCAAAAAAAAAATAAAAAGGCACCCTTTTATTAAATAATAACTATGACCAAAAAAAAACAAAAGAATTTTTCTCCATAATCCGTTTTCAAAACACCAGGCTCGTTTAGTCTAGGTTCTGTTTTTAAGAAAAAAGCGCTTCAAGAATCACGTGTTCTAGAGTAGAATAGTAAAAAAGAAATCAATCAACCGTTTTTTAGCGTCAAAACGCTACTCGCACCCTCAACGGCTGTTTCTAGCGTCAAAACGCTATTCACACCTCCCTTTTTAATGCAACTCCTTTATTATTTGCACCCCCCTTTTATCACCTATTCCGCTTTTATTCACAACGTGATGCTTCCGAACCGTTCTTTTTTCTTTCTTTCGAATAATCAAATTCGCATAAAAAATAGGTTGTTACTAGTGGTCACTCTGAGCCTTGCTTGTTCGACCGTCAGGACTAACCTTCTTTTTTTTTACAGCGGATTAGTAGCGGTGATCACTCTGAGGTTACTCGTTTGATCATCGCAAACATCCGCCTAAACTTCTTTTTTTAGTTAATAAAGTACAAACATAATTTTGACTCCTTTTTATCACGCTTCCCGGTAAGCACGTTTTCAAACGAACGAAACGCTCGGTCACAAACCGGGTATTTATAACAGTCACTCTGGGCCCCGCCCGTTTGAACGCTGTAGATACCTTCTTTTTCGAATAAGCCATTAATGACGACCACTCTGGATTTATCTGTTTGGTCACCATGAACGGTCTCTAGTTTTCGCAAAAACTTTTCAATAAATAAAAAGTACCAACACACAAATATTTTCTACCCAAGAACTACGTAGCTTTGATTTCTCCATCGCACCCGGAGATACGTAGGAGCGGGGGCCCACTCCCGTCGAGCGCAAAAAACTAAAATTTTTATTAAGTCTTCCTTTCTTTTTTTTTTTCTTCTTCGCAAACAATCAAAATGGGTAAACAAAGTATTTTCTTTTAAAACTAACTTTTTCTACACATTAAATTAAAAGGTAACCTTTTTAGGATGTTGCGGGGTGCTAGTACCTTCCCCGCACTTAATCGACCCCCGAACCCAAAAACAAAGGTTTTTTCAATGTTTTTCCTAAAAATAAATATTGATGGCGGCTCCATTGTTCAAAAGCAACGAAGGATCCCTCCTCCGGATTCTTCGGTCGCTACAGTCATGATCATTTAACATTGTTCTGGCAAGTTCCTCCAATGATCGATTTTTCCTTTCAACAACTCCATTTTGTTGAGGAGTTCTAGGTGCTGAGAAGTTGTGATTTATACCAAGTTCTTCACATAGGAATTCGAATTTTTCATTTTCAAATTCTCCACCGTGATCAGATCGAATTGAGACAATCTTCAGTTCTTTCTCATTTTGAATGCTACGAGCAAGCTTTTTGAATGCTCCAAAAGCTTCGCTCTTGTTTGCCAGAAAGAGAGTCCAGGTATACCTTGAATAATCATCTACTATAACTAGAGCATAGTAATTTCCACCATAACTTTTTGTCCTTGAGGGACCAAATAGATCCATGTGTAGCAGCTGCAAAGGTTTGTTAGTAGACACAATATTCTTTGATTTAAATGACACTTTTACCTGTTTACCCTTTTGGCATGCATCACACAATTTATCTTTTTCAAACTTGATATTAGGCAAACCACTAACTAGATCTTTAGACACTAGCTTGTTAAGATGATCCATATGAATATGAGCTGTCCTACGATGCCATAGCCAAGAGTTTTCTTCCATACTAATGAGACAACATGCATTATGTAATGAAACACTATCTAAACTCATCATGTATATGTTTTCTACTCTATTTCCTATCATTCTAACTTGTTTACTTTGTTTATCCTCAATGATGCATGAACCTGAGTCAAATATTACCCTATTTCTTTTATCACAAAGTTGGCTAATGCTTAAAAGATTATGTTTAAGACCTTCAACATAGAGCACATTATCAATAGCAGTAGATAAGTCTTTACCAACTTTACCTTCACCAAGGATTCTTCCTCTGTTATTGTCACCATAAGTCACATGACCGCTTGATCTGGGGGTAAGAGTTAGGAACTTTGTAATATCTCCAGTCATGTGCTTTGAGCATCCGCTGTCAAGGTACCAATCTGACCCCCGTACCTTGAAGCATACCTCGTTTTCATTCTCGCTTTCATGATCAGCCATTAATGCAACTTGAGCTTCTTCATCCTCTGATTCATCTGATGAATCCATGCAGTTGTCTTCCCATGCGATGTAGGCTTTTCTTCCTTTGTTATTTTTGAATGCCTTCTTTTCAGATTTGGAGTCCTTTTTCTGTAGATTAGGACATTCCATTTTCATGTGCCCGGGTTTCCCGCATTCATAACAAGTAGGAGGACCGGATGTACTTTCTTTGCTAGAGAACCTTTTTGATTTGAAGTTCTTCTTTGGATAGTTGTTGCCTTTCATGAACCTTTTGAACTTCCGAACCATAAGAGCCATATTTTCTTCATTTTCATCAATTTCATCATCTGAGTTGTCACTATCATCAAATTGACTAGAACAAGATGCTTTTAGAGCCAAGCTTTTCTTTTTCTTATCTGTATTTTCATACTCAGCTAGGCGAGTGAGTTCTAGTTCGTGCTCTTGAAGTTTACCAAACAGAGTAGCCAGAGTCATAGTAGCTAAATTTCTTGATTCAGCTATAGCAGTAACCTTGGGCTGCCATTCTCTATTCAGACATCTCAGAACTTTGTTGATTAGATCCTCTGCAGGAAATGACTTACCCAACAAGCTTAACTGATTCACAATGTGAGTGAACCTTTTCTGCATTTCTGGTATTGTTTCACCTGTATTCATTCTAAATAATTCGTACTCTCTGATAAGAGTATTTGTTCTTGCCCTTTTCACTTCATTTGTACCCTCATGAGTAACTTGGAGATTATCCCACATTTCTTGGGCAGATTTACAGTTTGAAACTCGGAAAAATTCATCAGGACTTAAAGCAGAAGTAATAATATTTTTGGCACGTAAATTATGTTGCACTTTTCTTTTCTCATCATCAGACCATTCATTTCTACTCTTAATAGTAAGAATACCATCTACTAAGTGTGTGGGGACATAGGGTCCTTTTTCCACAGCATCCCAAACATCTAAGTCTACCCCTTCAATAAAGATTCTCATTCTTTCTTTCCAATATGCGTAATCTTTCCCGTTGAATCCCGGAGGACGGGTAAGAGAAGCACCCTCTTGCGTAGACCAACCTGAAGCCATTTCTCTTTAAGCTGCTAGGCCCTTTATACAAGAGTCTAGCTCTGATACCACTTATTACCAAGTGGCTTCAGTCTCAAGAGGGGGGGTGAATTGAGATTTAAAAACTTTTCAGATCTTTTGAAAATGTTTTTCCCCTTTTCAATGACTTAGATCAATTTTCGCGCAGGTTAAGTGGAAGCGAAGGAATTAGAGTATAAAGCAGTAAAGCGGTATAACAGTAAAGCAGGAAAGCAGTAAAGCACGCAGAGATTTATCCTGGTTCGGTCACCTCCTAGTGACCTACGTCCAGTCCTCACACCCTTGTGAGATTTTCCACTAAAACAACAACAAGGCTTACAGGTGCCTTGGAAAACCTTTACAGACTTAGGCACTCTCCTCCTAGGATACCCCACCTATAGAGAGCCCTTAGATCTAATATAACAATAACAAGAGATACCCCACCCCTGTTACAATCAACTGCCCTAGAAAGATACCCCACTTCCTAGTACATGCAGCTACCCTAGAGAGATACCCCACTCCCTAGAACAAAACACAACAATTAAATAATAAACAATTGTAAATGCAGAAATACCTCTAGTGTAGGCAGATATTACAACTTGAAGAATACAACCCCAACTAACTCTTAGCAACAGATCAGCTCAGACAGACCAACGGTGCGTGATGAGCAAAAGTATAAGCGTGAAGAGTTTTCTCAAAAAGTTTTTCTGATTCGTACAAATGGGTTGATGTGTGTTGTGTTGTGTGTTGTGTGTAAAATGAATCGTGAAGCACTGCCTATTTATAGGCTATGAGAAATTCATTTTTACGTTGAAAATAATGTAGGAATCGATTCTTTGTTAAAATGTATTTGATCTAGGAATCGATTTATTTAGGTAAGGAATCGATTTTATCTTTGTTTGTAAAATATGGGAAATCGATTCTTGAGTGCCATGGAAAGCTAGGAATCGATTCTATACTTAGTGAAAATATGTAGGAATCGATTTTCAGCTTGCCTGAGACAAGTGGGAATCGATTCTCAGTTATGTGTAAAAGGTTGGGAATCGATTCTTCCCTTAAAAAATATTTGGCTCAGAAATCGATTTATATACTGAAAGTACATGACCTGAAAATCGATTTATAGCTTTTTTATTTTACCTGAAAATCGATTTTGATATTTGTTTATGCATGAGGAAATCGATTTTGTTATTTTAAAGGTGATAGAAATGTCTACGTAAATATGCATGCAACTTTAAAAAACTTTGTGAGTGTGTGAGACTTTGATATACGAGCTGACCTTTGAAAGAGCTTACACTTTTTCCTAAGACACACCCAAACCCTAAGGACTACCCTTATATTTAAGGACTACCCTTAAACGTGAATCTTCAGTTCTTGGCTTGCTTGTCTTGGATTGTGACTTTGACGTTTAGTCACTTTTATTGACTTTGACCGTCAATCTTACTTTTGTCTTTTTCATCATCAAAACATATCCTGCAATATCAGGTTACCTGCAACACAAGGTATCCACACGAGTCCCCCAGGTAAAACTGTACACCGATTCTCTGTTGGTAGTCTCCCAAATCGGCAACCAATACGAGACTAAAGAGCCGATCTTACAGAAATACCTACTTCGAGTACGGGCATTACTAGCTCAAATTGAAACATCCGAAGTAAAACACGTGCCGAGGGCAGAGAACCAAAGAGCTGATATCCTCGCCAAGCTCGCAACCACGAAAGCTCCTGGAAATCACAAAACGTTTATACAGGAAATCCTCCACAAACCCAGTGTATCCCCTGACCCTGAATTTGCCTCGACCATTTGCATAATTGAAGAAGCTCACAGTTGGATCCTCCCGATCCTAGAATACATCATTGCAGGAGTGGAACCCCCAAACGCAAACGACGCTAAAATCGTCAGGAAGAAGGCTTCTGCCTTTTCAGTCATTGATGGAGCATTGTACAAAATAAGTCTCTCCTCCCCGTTGTTGAAATGCATCGAAGGAGAAGTAGCAGCTTATGTCTTAGCAGAAATTCATGAGGGAATTTGCGGTCAACACCTCGGAGTCCGTTCTCTAGCTCGAAAGGCTCTTCGCGCCGGATATTACTGGCCGACCATGGCGGTTGATGCTAGTGCTTATGTAAAAAAATGCAAAAAAGTCAAATTCACGCCAACATCCACATTGCTCCTCCAACCGATCTTACAACCCTGTCCTCCACATGGCCATTTGCATGGTGGGGGATAGACCTCCTAGGCCCATTCTCGACAGCTCCAGGCCAGATCAAATACTTAATCGTCGCAGTCGATTACTTCAGCAAATGGATAGAAGCAGAACCCCTAGCTACCATCACTGCAAGAAACTGCATCAAATTGTTTAGGAAAAACATCACGAGCAGGTTCGGCATCCCCGAGGTAGTAATAACGGACAATGGAACTCAATTTACCGACAATGCTTCCCAAGGAAAGCTCGCACCAAATTGGGAAGGACCTTACCGTATTATTTCTAAGACCGATAAAGGAGCTTTCAACCTAGAGACCCTCCAAGGGAAAAAGACTCAAAGGACTTGGAATGCAACAAAACTGAAGAGTTATTACAGTTAAGGGTAGAAATTGTAACAATCACTCCAAAAATGACACCATATAGGGCTGCTCCTATCATTGTAAATTGAGTTCCTCATTTAAATGATAAATCAGTAAACTTCTCGACATTCCACACATTCTTGATCTCATCAAACAGTAATGTATGAATCAAAGTTACAACTTCGGAAGATCCTCGAACCTCGAGCCCCTCAGGTTCGATCACCTCGAGTCCCTCAGGTGCGATCTTGGGATCTCCCCAAGCGACCAACCGTGGCCGCAACCCTTTGTTACCAGTTAAATCCAAGCCGAGTCATGGTAAACTGTTTCAAAGGGACCGGGTCTTCTAGGGTCGAAATATTCTCGGAACGACCCTTGGCCACAACTGCCAATACCCCTATAGGGCGAGTTAAATCTGGGTCGAGTCCTGGTAAACTGCTCTATAGGCCAACGTTTATGACCACCTCGAGTCCCTCAAGTGCGATCTTGGGATCTCCCCAAGCGACCAACCGTGGTCGCAACCCTTTGTTACCAGTTAAATCCAAGCCGAGTCTTGGTAAACTATTTCAAAGGAACCGGGTCTTCTAGGGTCGAAATATCCTCGGAACGACCATTGGCCACAACTGCCAATACCCCTATAGGGCGAGTTAAATCTGGGCTGAGTCCTGGTAAACTGCTCTATAGGCCAACGTTCATGACCACCTCGAGTCCCTCAGGTGCGAAACTATCTCTAAAAAAATGACGCATATGACTTGCAGAATTAAAAAAGCATTCATAAAGCTCGTAATGAGATCCAAAATCAAGATCGATTAAAATATATTCGATTACAAAGCATCTCGGGTACGGCCAAGCCTTGAAAATTCCAAATTACATGACGAAATTCTAAATCTATGCAAAACTTGATCGGATAAGCATATACCCAGAACTTCTACAAAAAATGCTAGAAAACATCAAACATCTGAGGTCGGAAAGACGACGGTCTTCTCTTCCGTCACAGGGACGACCTTGACGATGCAACTCCCTTCGACCTCATGATCGGCATCAGTGATTGTTGGGTCTGGTGGAAGGGAAGGATGAAGTAGAAGAACCTGCAGAAGGGCACCTTGAAAACTTTCTTTATACATCTTAAGCGCCGCTTCAGCAGCCTCCTTCGCATCCTTCTTGCTTCGTTGAAGGGCAGCTTGAAGACTGGCAATACGGGCTTCAGGGTCGGTGCTCGTTTCCGCCCTCGCTTCCAAAGCTTTCTTCAAGCTATTCTCCAGCTCGGCAATTCGTTCTTCCGAGATCGTCACCTCTCTCTTTGCCGCAGCCTCGGACTCCTCTAGAACTTTGAGTTGATCTTCAAGCTGCTTCACGCGAGCCTCGACAGCCTCGGCACGACTCAGAGTAGTTTCCTTCAACGCCGTAAGAGTCTCTTCACTCTCCTTCAATGACCGAAGCTCGGTCTTAACTCGACCTAGCTCCTTGGTCCTCGCAGACAATTCCTCCAAAAGCTTAAAACACCTTGTCTTCTCGGCATTCAGCAACTCTACAAGACATGTCAAGAAAGATATCAAAACAAAAAGGAAAGTCATAAATAAATCAATGAAACCGGCGAAATTTACAAAAAACCCACCTTCGGCTCGCTTCTCGTACTTCGTTTTCTCGATTTTGTGAACCTCGACAAGATTCGGGAAGATCTAGGCCGACGCTGCGATGGGATCCTCCCGCCACTGTTCAAAATTTTGTTCTAAGAACTTCTCGTCCAGAGGGACGGCCTTACATTTATGCTTGGATCTCTTCGCAGTCTTTGCTTTCTTGGCTGATCCCGGCTCATCATCGGCGCCAGCTCTTCCCCGTTTTACAGAGGTCCCAACATCGACCCTCTTTACGACCAGAATTGGTGAATCAACCAAAACCTCGATCCTCTTTCCCCTTTCAGCCTCAGCACCGACCAGGTCCTTCTGGGTAACAGTTGTAATCGGTTTGGCAACAATGGCCACCTCGGCAACGGGTCTAGGTTGGGAAGATGTTTGGAACGATACCCCTCCCTGCTCAACATCAGCTGACTACATCGCCAACTTCTTCAAAAACGCGAGCTTCATTGGTGCCATCGTGTCTAGAAAAGCAAATATATATATATATATATATATATATATATATATATATATATATATATATATATATATATATACGAGTTATATAACTTGAAAAAAACCAAATACACAAAAATCCAGTACATAAAGACGATCTACCTAAAACCCTTTGTACCCGCACCCGCTTCCCGACCTGGACTAAGCAATCCGTAGGGATACCCCGGAATTTATGCTTTGAATACGGAACCCTCTGGGAAATGAAAATCAAGATCGCCTTTGTAAGACGATCTTCAGCACTCAATCGATCCTCGCCGACAGAGTTGGAATGTGTAGACCGGTTGAAATGACCATGACTCCAACCGATAAGGAACTTGGTGGACACCAAAGTCCGACCATCAGCACCAAACTTCCCTACACAGTTGATGGCCTTATCATTAACCGGTTCGACCCAATAGAAGAGCTGCTTCCAACTTCCCCTCAGTGAGTCCGCATAAGCTTTAAAAATCTTCGCGCCTCGCCTCGAGCGAAAACTTACAGGCTCACGGCCGGACTTAATTATCCTCCCCACTATTCCGATTAAGCTCGAACAAATGGAAGAAAAGTTGGGACGACACCGGTCTCTCCAAATGGATACACATCAACTCAAAGGCTCGAAGGAAAGCCCATGCATTTGGATGTAGCTGGGAGGGTGCTATCTAACTCCGCCAGAACGGTCTCTTCAAGAGAAGTAAAGGGAGGCCGGATGTTCATGTCATTGATCGTCACGTGGTACATAGTAAACTTAAGATCTCCTGCCTAGGAAGCCACGTGCTCTCCATCCTTCATACCTTAGGCCCTCCAAATATTTCTCTCAGAACACCTAGCGATTTTTCGACCTACTGACTCTAGGTTATCGCCTGAACGGTACAACGATTCGATCTCCAGAACCTTGGCGGAAACCCAATCATAAGGTCGAACCTCCCGCACTGGTACATCGTGAGCTCCAGGACCAGTACTGGAATAACCATCAACTGAAATGTCACAAGCTCGACTCATACTTGGCTGGCCCATGCCATCAGCGTTATCCTGATCAGAATCATCTTCGAGCGCTGCGCTCGTCCAAAGGTCAGAATCGGAGCTCTCTGATTCAATAGTATTCGAGCTCCCCTGCTTTTCCCCCGGTTGAACCTCCTCCTCATACCCCGAAGAGAGAGCCACCACATCAATCGTACGGTCTTCCTCCATAACTTCCACAACATCTGGATCGGGCTCATTAGCATTGTCAACCGGAGAAAAGCTTTCAACATCGACATTTTCCTCTGTCTACTTGCTGGTAGGAGCGGAGGGCGGATGATCTTGCTCATTTGGAATACCGACCATTGTCTGGTTCTCCTGATTTTCAGGAACGTCACCACCGGAGGCCATGATCTTCACAAACTCGTTTCGGTATTCGTTTATATCCCTACGGGTTTGTTTGGTCCTCACCAGATCTAAAACTGCAGAAATGGGGGACAAGATATCAGGATAAAGAATCGCAAAAAAGGGGTTCTCGAACAAGTCGGAACCCGACCTGACGTCCCCCACTTTGAGCGAATAAATAAAATGAGGGGTTCAAAATGCAAAAACAAATAAATTAAAGACCAACCTCGAAATATAGCAGATAGGATGATCGGATCTAAAAGCAATCTTTTTGTCGACCTGTTGTTGAGTTTCTATCACCTAGTCCGCTTTGTTCGAAGGAAAGTTCGACAATTCAAGACCGGTAATCAGAGCAGAAGGGGTTACGCAGCAACAAAACAAAAGGAGGTGGCCCCTATTTATAGTGGGCCAAAAAATCATGGATTGGGCCTGGAAGTCGAATCAACGCGTCCAATCAAAATCAAAAGGTCAGACGCTAAAAAACAAAATGTCACCATCATTAGTCGCCATCGTAATACGCGCCGTGTCAGAAACATTTAATGTCTGGCACTGAATCCAAAGCGCTGGCCCCTCTGCTCAAAAGAAAGCTCAGTGCATCTCAAGATCGACTAAATTAATCAAGCTCGACAAAACCAACGACCAACTTAAGCCGACCCTTTTTTGACTACCTCAAAAAGAAAGCTCGGTACATCTTATGATCGGCAACGTAAGGTGGCATCAGCTTATCAAGGCAAGATCGCCCCTCAGGCGACCAGACTTGGGGGCCACTGTTATGGTAATAAGTAAAAGGTCTTAATGATATTTACACCCCCGGCGAGGCCCAATAAACCAACCAGCCCATATCCAGAAATTCTGGCCCAATCGATCAACGATTCAGATGCCTCTGCTAGATCTAACGACTCAGGATCGTCCGAACGAACATCACTCAATCTCTATAAATACTACATTCAATACTCATAAATGTAAGCAACTTCAAAAACTAAACATTGATTCACTCAAATACTGACTTGAGCGTCGGAATATTCTTGCAGGTACAACACTGTCATCTCAAGATCGAATATCGCCATCTCAAGATCGAACACCGCTGATCAAGGACGACGTCTACCAACTACTTCAGACTACTCATTAAGATCGGAAGTACGGTACAGAACGGTTACTATGATGAGACACGAGGGGACATCCTAGCGACAATATAATAAGCATTGTGTGATTCGAACATCCTTTGTGTGCAACCGTTGCAGTTGAGTTGCATCTACTCATACTAGACGATGCATCCAACTATAGACACAAGACGTTTATAGTAGACATCACCTCCACTGCGTCCTCCAGCTCCAGCTCCAGCTCTAGCTTCAGTCTTTTTGTAACATCCTCAAAATAATTAATCGAATTATTTGGATGTTAACCCAATTGAATTAATTTGGTACTTAATTGGTAAAGTTATTGAGTGCTAAAATTAATTACTGACTGTCACAGGGTCGTTAACCGAATAATACAGATCAAGGAAGTTTCGAAATCGAAATAAGGAGTTAAGATAAATACGGTAATTGGACCACGCTACCACTTAATTATTAATTAATTATGTGTGTGTGTGTTGAAATAAAAGAAAAGAAGGAAAGAAAAGAAAGAAAGAAACGCGCAGCAACAGAAGAAAAGAAGAGAAAAGAGAGAAAGAAAAGAGGAAGAAAAGAAGAGAAAGAAGAAGAGGAGAGGAGAAGAGAAAGGAAGAAGAAGAAGATCACCCATCATCCCAAGTTCCATCCTCATCATCATCCTTGTTTCTCCTTCCATTTCCTCAAGCTAGGTAAGCTCATACCCTTATTTCCCCCTTTCTCTTGATTTCGAATTTGAGAGAGATGATGAATAGTGAACCGAGTTTGAGTTGATCTTCATGGTTGAATCATGTCTAGCAGCAAGCCCAACAACGGTTGTAAGCGGATTGAAGCTAAATTCGAAGTTTGGAGCGGATTGGAAATCCTAGGGTTCGATTGGGGATTTTTCGTGTCTCGGTGATTTCGGCTCGACAACGACTCTCGCTTCAAAGGTGAGTTTTACTCACGCTTAGGATGTTTTTGGTGTCTCGTTAGTTTTTACGTTAATTGATTTCGAGAGATTTTAGAACGAAAACCGTTATTCGAGAATATGTCGCGTTTTAATACAATTCGTTTTGATTAAGTTTTTGGATTGGATTGATTGATTGTGTGGTTTGTATTGGATTCATTTTACTGGTTGCAAAATCTGTTTTCGATCGGAACAAAAATCGGAATTGAGCGAAATAGCGGATTTCGCGAAAATCGCAAAATTCTGCACTTGACAGGCCACAGGCCCCCTGTTCTGCCACTCCACGCGCCGTTGGCGCGCCGCGCGTCACTCGCGCGCTACTGAACAGAACTTGATTGCCAACTTGCGCGCCGTTTGCGCGCCACGCGCCATTCGCGCGCCAGTTGGCAGAATTTTCAGCAAACAAACACTGTTTTTCGTTTCGCGTTAACTTTTGATCCGGGAACCCGATTGAGGTGTTCTAAGATGCGTTGGAAAGCTTATTCAGAGGCCTAACTGAATATTCTATCTTTAAGGCAAAATGATCTGTTTTTGATATTGAAAATTGTGTCGAAAAGTGGTCAAATAGAGTGCGAGTGTGAACTTGGATTTTTATAAATGTGGAATTAAAGTGTTTCATTAATTGTCTGATTTGATGGACCGTGGGTTCATAGTGCTGTAGATATATATATTATATCGAGTTTGGGTGACGACCCATGTTGACATACTAGGCGGGGAAGTCATGAACCCTTACCCTAGGCTCTGGGCCATTAGGAAACACTATTGGTTATGGGGTTCGCCGGGATTAGCAAGTGGTTTGCAGTCGGTGTTGTGTCAAGAGTTTGTGCTGCGTTCATCGGGATTAGCAAGTGGTTTGCAGTCGGTGGTACGTAGAAAGGCCTAGGATGTTAGTTCATCGGGATTAGCAAGTGGTTTGCAGTCGGTGTCCTATTAGATCGAAGCCTTATTGTATGGTACACCGGGATTAGCAAGTGGATTGCAGTCGGTGTCGTGTCAAACCTTAAAAATGTTTTAAACGGACCGAGAGTATTAGTAGGGGTTCCGGTAGAACTCACTGAGATTGTATCTCACTGTTTAATTGTTGTTGTTTTACAGATAAGCAGGGACAGAAGAAACCTCAGAGGCACGAGTAGGTGGCCCCGGAAGGAGAATAATGACTTAGCTTTATGTTCAAGTTTATTTTCCTTCTGTTGCGATGTATTACAACACTATGGCATTAGTGTTTTGTTTATCTTTTTCCGCTTTCTTGTATGACTCTGATTACCAGTTGCTGACAGTTATGGTCTGTGTACCGTATGATCTTATTTGTGTATAAGATGGTCATGTTGTATTTCAGCAAAATTTTATGTTGGTATTCAGTGTCTAAACAGGAAATTATTATCTCTGATGTTTATATTTGGCACACTTTGGTATTTTTACAAGTTAAATATACCTGGGTGTTACAATTGGTATCAGAGCGGTTCGACCTAGTCGGACTTAGCTGTTAGGGTCTTTACTTTCTCCAGTCGTGATTTTCTTGGTATGCTATTAGACATTGAGCTTGATCAACTTAATACTTTGTGCATATTTCGCAGAATCATGGCCAGAAGAGGTAGAGGCGTTCCTCCTCCTGTTGATCCAAACTTTGAATGGATGCAGAATATCATTGAAAATCAGCAAAAGATGATGCAGGATATGTTGCAAATGCCGCATGACCAAATGGCTCTGCAGCAGCCCAATGTTCAACCCCATCAAGAAGATCCTAACCGGGCATATTTTCAATTTCAAAAGATGAAGCCCCCGACTTTCAAGGGAGGATCAGATCCAATGACCGCCTACTATTGGATTGATTCAATGGAGAAAATTTTTCAAACCTTGCAATGCGGAGAAGAAGAGAAGGTAATATTTGCGGCAAATGTGCTCGATGAAGATGCCCACACCTGGTGGTGTAATGCAAGGCATATGATGGAACTCCAAGAAACTCCCCTAACTTGGGACAACTTCAAGGAATTATTTTTGAAGCAATATTTCCCTTCGGTGAAGAAGCTGAGTAAACAAGCAGAGTTTGTAAATCTGAAGCAAGGTGATATGTCGGTTGGGGAGTATGCTGCGAAATTTGAAAGACTGTCTCAGTTCTATGAGTTGGGAAGGTATGCCCCAAATGATATGTGGAAAATGCAAATGTTCAAGGAAGGTCTCCGAGCTGATGTGAGCCAAGGACTCAGTTCTTACACCTTGGTTAATTATCCTGCCTTAGTACAACAAGCATATGTGGCTGAGGAGGATCTGAGGAAAATGTATGCTGAAAAGAAAGACTATTGGAAGGGCAAGAAAAAGGTTGCTGAATCTTCTACTCCAAGCAGACAATTCAAGGGAAACAATTACAAAGGGAAGCAGGTGCAATCCCATGAACCATCAAAACTCCACAGATGTGTCACTTGTGGAAAATTTCATTCAGGTGATTGTTGGCAAAGATCCAAACGGTGCTATCATTGTAATGAAGAGGGCCACTATGCAGATAAGTGCCCATCAAGGAGGAGCTTTCAAGGAGCACCAAATGCTCCTAAGCAGGGGCGAATCAATACATTGGATGCTCGAACCATCACGCCTACTGATAATCTTCTGAGGGGTACGGGATCTCTTTTTAATAACTCAGTCAAAATTTTATACGATTCCGGTGCAACTCATTGTTTTATATCACAAGCATGTGTCGATCGGTTGGGTTTAGCATTGTCTGAGCTATCCGAACCGATAACTATTTTAACTGCTGCCAAGGGTCGTGTCCAGACCCAATCGTTGTGTAAAAATTGCCTACTTGTCATAGGGGACAGACAATTTGTTGTGAAATTTATTTGCTTGCCTATGAGAAGTATGGACATTGTTCTGGGTATGAATTGGATGGCTGAAAATCATGTGATTATCAACTGTGCTGATCGAACCATTAGCTTCGCCTCCGAATCCGTAGGGTTGACACAGACAGATTTTGAAGCAACGATCTCTTACACCGAAGCAAGCCAGTCGTTATTCCAAGGTGCGGAAGCTATTCTTATTATGTTGTCTGCATCTACTGAAACGGGTTTAGACTTGTCATCTGTGCAAGTGGTAAATGAATTTCTAGATGTCTTTCCAGAGGAAGTTTCATCCTTACCTCCTGACAGAGAGGTAGAATTCTCAATAGAATTGATTCCAGGTACAGGATCGATATCTATTGCCCCTTATAGGATGTCTCCTTTAGAATTGAAGGAATTGAAGTCTCAACTTGAAGAGTTAATATCGAAGAGATTTATCCGACCGAGTGCTTCTCCATGGGGTGCTCCGGTATTGCTAGTTAAGAAGAAGGACGGAAGCATGAGGTTGTGTATTGACTACCGTCAACTCAACAAGGTGACTATTAAAAACAAATATCCATTGCCAAGGATAGACGATTTACTCGACCAACTTCGGGGTGCCGTGGTATTTTCAAAAATTGATCTTAGATCGGGCTATCATCAAATAAAGGTGCGAGCCCTAGATATTCCAAAGACAGCTTTCCGTACGAGGTATGGACATTACGAGTTCGTAGTAATGCCCTTCGGTTTGACTAATGCTCCAGCGGTATTCATGGATTACATGAACCGAGTATTTCATACTTATCTCGATCAGTTTGTAGTAGTTTTTATTGATGATATCTTGGTGTACTCTAAGACCATTGAAGACCATGTCCAACATCTCCGCATTGTTCTGAACGTACTCCGAGAAAAGAAATTGTATGCCAAACCGTCGAAGTGTGACTTCTGGATGCCGGAAGTAAAGTTTTTGGGACACGTGATTTCCCAATCGGGAGTTGCCGTGGATCCCGGTAAGGTAGAAGCTGTATTGAACTGGGAAAGACCAACATCTGTTACCGAAATAAGAAGTTTCTTGGGTCTAGCCGGTTACTACAGAAGGTTTATCCAAGGTTTTTCACAATTGGTTCTCCCACTTACTCGGTTGACTCGTAAGGCCCAACCGTTTATATGGGATGCCGATTGTGAGGAATGTTTTCAAAAATTGAAGGTTAGGTTGACTTCTGCTCCAATCCTAATTCTTCCAGATCCGTCTTTGGATTTTCAAATTTTCAGCGATGCTTCTGGGAAGGGTTTAGGATGTGTTCTAATACAGAACCAACAAGTTGTAGCTTATGCCTCCAGACAGTTGAAGACTCATGAAGAAAACTATCCGACTCATGATCTAGAGTTGGCAGCCATTGTGTACGCACTGAAGATTTGGAGACATTACCTGTATGGGTCTCGTTTCGAAGTCTTTAGTGATCATAAGAGTTTGAAATATTTATTTGACCAGAAGGAGTTGAATAACAGGCAGAGAAGGTGGGTGGAATTTCTGAAGGATTATGACTTCGAGTTGAAGTATCATCCGGGAAAAGCTAATGTTGTAGCTGATGCACTAAGTAGGAAATCCATCCACATAGCAGAGTTTATGATGCATGATATGAAATTGTTGGAGTCCTTTAGGGACTTAAATGTGAATGCAAAATCAAGGAAAAGCCGGTTAGTGTTGAGCCATATGAGGATCTCCAGTTCATTAAGGGATTCTATTCGCTTAGCACAGGAAATTGATGTGAAGCTACAATCACAGAAATTGTTGCCAGATTTCACTGAAGATAGCGATGGAGTGATTTGTTTCAACGGTAGGATCTGTGTGCCCGATAATGAAGATATTAAAAAGCAAGTGCTAGAGGAAGCACACCGAAGTCTATTTTCTGTACACCCTAGATCCACCAAGATGTATAGAGATTTAAAGCAGATGTATTGGTGGCAAGAAATGAAGTTAGACATTGCTGAGTTTGTATCAAAATGCTTAACTTGCCAAAGAGTTAAGATAGAACATCAGAAGCCTGGTGGTCTGTTACGACCATTAAATGTGCCAGTGTGGAAATGGGAAGACATTTCCATGGATTTTGTAATGGCGTTGCCAAAGTCTCAGGCCGGTAACGACTCCATTTGGGTAGTTGTAGATCGGTTAACCAAATCAGCTCATTTTATTCCAGTTCGTTCTAACAGTAAAGTATCCAAGTTAGCTGAGGTGTACTTGAAGAACATAGTAAGGTTACATGGGGTTCCTACTAGTATAGTGTCGGATCGAGATCCGAAGTTCACTTCTCGATTTTGGAAAGCTCTGAATGAAGCATTGGGGACCAAAGTACTTCTTAGTACCGCTTATCACCCGCAGACCGATGGTCAGACCGAGAGAACTATCCAGACATTAGAGGATATGCTTAGGGCTTCGGTACTTGATAACGGGAAGAAATGGGAGGATCATCTTCCACTGGTTGAATTCTCATATAACAACAGTTATCATTCCAGTATCGGAATGGCGCCTTTTGAGGCCTTGTATGGAAGGAAATGTAGAACTCCATTGTGTTGGTGGGAAGTCGGTGAAAACCGATTGTTAGGACCTGAGGTGATTCAAGACACTACTGAAAAGATCCGCCAGATCAGGGAAAGAATGAAAGCTGCTCAAAGTAGGCAAAAGAGTTATGCCGACAAAAGGAGAAGGCCGTTAGAGTTTGAGTCTGGTGATCATGTGTTTTTGAGATTATCACCAACAATTGGCACAGGTAGGGCATTACGGGTGAAGAAACTCAGTCCTCGGTATATTGGACCTTTCCAGATTATCGAGCGAATAGGGCCTCTTGCATACCGTATTGCTTTGCCTCCACCATTGTCAAATCTGCATGATGTATTCCATGTGTCTCAGTTGCGGAAGTACATTCCCGATCCAAGCCAACCGTTAGATTTTGAAACGATTGACCTTCGACCGGACTTGTCCTTCCAACCTAATCCGAATTACATCATGGAACGTGGCGAGAGGACGCTACGGACAAAGTCAATTCCAATTGTCAAGGTAGTTTGGGATGGTTTTTCCGCCGAGGAAGCTACTTGGGAGTTGGAGGACGATATGCGGACTCAGTATCCGTATTTGTTCTCTTGAGGTATGTCGTGTCTAATTTTGAGGACAAAATTCTTTCAAGTTGGGGAGAATGTAACATCCTCAAAATAATTAATCGAATTATTTGGATGTTAACCCAATTGAATTAATTTGGTACTTAATTGGTAAAGTTATTGAGTGCTAAAATTAATTACTGACTGTCACAGGGTCGTTAACCGAATAATACAGATCAAGAAAGTTTCGAAATCGAAATAAGGAGTTAAGATAAATACGGTAATTGGACCACGCTACCACTTAATTATTAATTAATTATGTGTGTGTGTGTTGAAATAAAAGAAAAGAAGGAAAGAAAAGAAAGAAAGAAACGCGCAGCAACAGAAGAAAAGAAGAGAAAAGAGAGAAAGAAAAGAGGAAGAAAAGAAGAGAAAGAAGAAGAGGAGAGGAGAAGAGAAAGGAAGAAGAAGAAGATCACCCATCATCCCAAGTTCCATCCTCATCATCATCCTTGTTTCTCCTTCCATTTCCTCAAGCTAGGTAAGCTCATACCCTTATTTCCCCCTTTCTCTTGATTTCGAATTTGAGAGAGATGATGAATAGTGAACCGAGTTTGAGTTGATCTTCATGGTTGAATCATGTCTAGCAGCAAGCCCAACAACGGTTGTAAGCGGATTGAAGCTAAATTCGAAGTTTGGAGCGGATTGGAAATCCTAGGGTTCGATTGGGGATTTTTTGTGTCTCGGTGATTTCGGCTCGACAACGACTCTCGCTTCAAAGGTGAGTTTTACTCACGCTTAGGATGTTTTTGGTGTCTCGTTAGTTTTTACGTTAATTGATTTCGAGAGATTTTAGAACGAAAACCGTTATTCGAGAATATGTCGCGTTTTAATACAATTCGTTTTGATTAAGTTTTTGGATTGGATTGATTGATTGTGTGGTTTGTATTGGATTCATTTTACTGGTTGCAAAATCTGTTTTCGATCGGAACAAAAATCGGAATTGAGCGAAATAGCGGATTTCGCGAAAATCGCAAAATTCTGCACTTGACAGGCCACAGGCCCCCTGTTCTGCCACTCCACGCGCCGTTGGCGTGCCGCGCGTCACTCGCGCGCTACTGAACAGAACTTGATTGCCAACTTGCGCGCCGTTTGCGCGCCACGCGCCATTCGCGCGCCAGTTGGCAGAATTTTCAGCAAACAAACACTGTTTTTCGTTTCGCGTTAACTTTTGATCCGGGAACCCGATTGAGGTGTTCTAAGATGCGTTGGAAAGCTTATTCAGAGGCCTAACTGAATATTCTATCTTTAAGGCAAAATGATCTGTTTTTGATATTGAAAATTGTGTCGAAAAGTGGTCAAATAGAGTGCGAGTGTGAACTTGGATTTTTATAAATGTGGAATTAAAGTGTTTCATTAATTGTCTGATTTGATGGACCGTGGGTTCATAGTGCTGTAGATATATATATTATATCGAGTTTGGGTGACGACCCATGTTGACATACTAGGCGGGGAAGTCATGAACCCTTACCCTAGGCTCTGGGCCATTAGGAAACACTATTGGTTATGGGGTTCGCCGGGATTAGCAAGTGGTTTGCAGTCGGTGTTGTGTCAAGAGTTTGTGCTGCGTTCATCGGGATTAGCAAGTGGTTTGCAGTCGGTGGTACGTAGAAAGGCCTAGGATGTTAGTTCATCGGGATTAGCAAGTGGTTTGCAGTCGGTGTCCTATTAGATCGAAGCCTTATTGTATGGTACACCGGGATTAGCAAGTGGATTGCAGTCGGTGTCGTGTCAAACCTTAAAAATGTTTTAAACGGACCGAGAGTATTAGTAGGGGTTCCGGTAGAACTCACTGAGATTGTATCTCACTGTTTAATTGTTGTTGTTTTACAGATAAGCAGGGACAGAAGAAACCTCAGAGGCACGAGTAGGTGGCCCCGGAAGGAGAATAATGACTTAGCTTTATGTTCAAGTTTATTTTCCTTCTGTTGCGATGTATTACAACACTATGGCATTAGTGTTTTGTTTATCTTTTTCCGCTTTCTTGTATGACTCTGATTACCAGTTGCTGACAGTTATGGTCTGTGTACCGTATGATCTTATTTGTGTATAAGATGGTCATGTTGTATTTCAGCAAAATTTTATGTTGGTATTCAGTGTCTAAACAGGAAATTATTATCTCTGATGTTTATATTTGGCACACTTTGGTATTTTTACAAGTTAAATATACCTGGGTGTTACACTTTTGTTAAAAAATTTCTGAGTTCATTAAGGGCCATGTTGTCCTTCACACTTAACCACTTTGGTGAAGCGGGATAAAACCTGACACCGTCATAGCTACTTGTAGATATTTCCACGTAGTAATGGGCCACAGACAGACTCCACTATAGTGAAGATGTAACATCCGCAAAATAATTAACCGAATTATTTGGGATGTTAACCCAATTGAATTAATTTAGTACTTGACTGGTAAATTTACTGAGTGCAAAAATTATTTATTGGTTGTCATCGGATCGTTAACCGGATAATACGGACCAAGGAAGTTTTGGAATCGAAATAGGAGATTTCGATCAATATGGTAATTTGACCGCGTTACAACAAATATATTAAATAAATATATATATATGTATACGTGGGTGTGTGTGAGTGAAGAGGAGAAAGAATTAATTAAATAAATAAATATAAGTGTGTGTGTGTGTTAATAAGAAAGAAAAGAAAAGAATTAAGAAAGGAAGAAAAGAAAGAATACGAGAGAGAGAGTTACAGAGAGGAGAGAAAGGGAGAAAGGAAGAGAATGGCGTGAGGGAGAAGAGAAGAGGGAGAGGGGAGACCTCACCGAAACGACTTCCGTCCAACACGAAAAATGTTCAGCGCTACTTCCTCTTCGATTTGGTACCAATTTCGTGACGATCAGCTCACTCTCTCTCACTTGGCCATTTTTGTGTTTTGAAGGTTTTGTGGGAAATCCGATTTTGGGTTGGTTTTGAAGGTTTAAGTTCAGTTAGAAACGAACCCAAAGTAGATTACTCGAGTATTAGAGTTCGATTGGTTGATTGGGAGCTAGTTGGGTGAGTTAGGTTGAAAAATCAAAATGTTTGGGGTCGGTGGTGTGTGAAAGATTAAACAATGCGGTTCATCGGGATTACCATGTCTAGGGTCGGTGCAGTGTTATGTAGTGCGATTCATCGTCATTACCATGTCTGGGGCCGGTGTCGTGCTTGGTTAAAATTGCGGGGTTTATAAATTAAACTCCGAGATAAAAGATTTCATAACTGGACCGCGAGTGTTAGTAGGGGTTTCGGTAGAACTCACTGAGATTGTATCTCATTGTTTATATGTTGTTGTTTTTCAGATAAACAGGGAAAGTGGAAATCCAAGAGGCACGAGTAGGTGGTACTCGGATGGTTGCTGAAGACTTAGCTTTTATGCTTAAGTTATGTTTTCCCTTGTTAGTTATGTATTTTATTTCCCGCTTTCTTGTACGATATTGAACACTGTATTTCACTGATGGTTTATGGTCTTATTTATGTTTAAGACTGTTCTGTTGTTATTCAGTGAAAATTTTATAGTGGTGTTCAGTATTTAAACAGGAAATATATCTCTGATGATTTAGGTTTGGTACACTTGGGTATTTTTACTCGATAAAAATACCGGGGTGTTACAGTTGGTATCAGAGCAGTTCGACCTAGTCGGACTTAGTTTAGGGTTGAGTCGATTCCTTGCTAGTCCTTTTTGTAATTACACTTGTGATGCTAAGAGACATTGAGCCTGATCAACTTAATACTTAGTGCATCGTAAGCGGAATTATGACTGGATGATCAAGACGCAGTCCTCGACCAAAACCGGAATCTTCAACCGGTGCATCCTCAGGAAAGGTGACATGACGGTGGAAGAATACACCGCTAAGTTTGAGAAGTTGTCTCAGTTTTACCAAGTGGTGAAGTAAGCTTCGGATGACGAACGGAGAATGCAGAAGTATAAGACGGGCATAAGTGCTTTTATGATTTATGGTCTCAGTTCTTATACTGCTACCAATTATGTTGCCTTGGGGCAATCATCTAATGTCACCGAGGATGATCTCATAGGAAATATGGGAAAGGAAAGAAGGTAGTTGATTTATCAACTCCGAATGCAAAGTCCTAAGATAATTCCATCAAAGGAAAAGCAGATGCAATTCTTTGATTCTTCAAAGGTCAGAAGGTGTTCTAACTAAGGAAAGCCTCACTGTGGTGATTGCAAGCGAAGATCTAATCGGTGCTATTATAGAAATGAAGAGGGTCACGATGGTAAAGAGTGCCCTGTAAGGGAGAGTTTCAAGAAGTTACAAGCAGCTCTAAGCCAAGGACGAGTCAACATTCTGGATGTTTAGGCAGTTACAACTGCAGACAATCTACTGAGGGGTATGGGATCAGTTTTCAATAACTCGATCAGTATGTTATATGGTTCGGGTGCAACCTATTGCTGTATAGCCCGATCGCGGGTGAATCGGTTGGGATTAGCCTTATCATCGCTATCCGAGCCGATGACTATTTTAACTACTGCTAAGGGTCGTGTCCAGACATAATCTTTGTATAGGATTGTCTACTTGTCATAAGAGGTAGAGTTTTCTATAGAATTGATTCCGGTACAGGATCAACATCTATTGTTTCTTCTTGAAAGTTTCTTGAGAATTAAAGGAAATGGAGTCTCAACTTGAAGAGTCGATGTTAAAGAAATTTATTCGACTGGGTGCTTTTCTAGGGAGTGCTCTGGTGTGATTAGTCAAAAGGAAATATATAGTAGCATGAGATTGTACATCGGTTATCGACAACTCAACAAAGTGACGATCAGGAATAAATATCCCTTACCAAGGATAGACGATTTGCTTGAGCAATTTGAGGCGCTGCTGTGTTTTCAAAAAATCGACCTGAGGTCAGGATGTCATCAAATAAAAGTTAGAGCCTTAGATATTCCGAAGACAGCTTTCCGTACTAGGTATGGACATTACAAGTTAGTAGTGATGCCTTTCGGTCTACCTAATGCTCCAGCGGTATTCGTGGATACATGAACCGAGTTTTCCACGCGTACCTGGATCAAATTGTAGTTGTTTTCATTGATGATGTCGTGGTGTACTCGAAGACCATTGAGGAGCATGTCCAACATCTCCGCATTGTTCAGAGAGTACTCCGAGAAAATAAGTTGTACTTGAAACCTTCGAAGTGTGATTTTTGGGTGTCAGAGGTAAAGTCTTTGGGACATGTGATTCCCCAAGTCGGGAGTTTCTGTAGGTCCTAGTGAGAAGGAAGCGGTGTTGAATGGGAGTGACCGACGTCAGCCGCAGAGATCAAAAGTTTCTGGATCTAGCCGGTTACTGTAAGAGGTTCGTTAAAGGGTTCTCACAGTTAGTTGTCCACTTACTCGGTTAACTCGTAAGGGTCATCCGTTTACGTGGGATGCTGATTGTGAAGAATGTTTTCAAGAATTGAAGGTTTGGTTGACTTCTGCTCCATTCCTGATTCTTCCGGATCCGTCATTGGAATTTCAAATTTTCGATGACGCTTCAGGGAAGGGTTTAGGATGTATTCTGATGCAAAATCAACCAGTGATAGCTTATGCGTCCAGACAAGTAAGGTCTCATGAGAAGAGTTATCTGACTCATGATTATGAGTTAATAACTATTGTGTATGCACTGAAGATTTGGGGACGTTACCTGTATGGGTCTCGTTTCGAAGTCTCTAGTGGTCACAAGAGTTTAAGGTATCTGTTTGATCAGAGAGAACTGAATAGCAGGCAGAGAAGTGTGTAGAATTTCTGAAGGATTATGACTTCGGGTTGGAGTATCATCCAGGAAATCGCTCGACACGGCAGAATTATGATGCATAGATGGAATTATTAGAGTCTGATAGAGACTTAAATTTGAATTCAAGATCGAGAGGAACCTGTTAGTGTTGAGCCATATGAGGACCTCTAGTTCCCTAAGGGATTCTATACGCTTAGCATAGGAGGTTGATGTGAAGCTACAATCACAAAAGGTATTTCCAGATTTCTCCATAGATAGTGATGGAGTCAGTTGTTTCAACGGTAGAATCTGTGCGGCCGATGATGAGATCAATAAAAGGCAAGTGTTAGAGGAAGCACACCGAAGTTTATATTCTGTTCCAGGGTGTACAGAATATAAAGCAGATGTATTAGTGGCAAGGTGTTGGTTTGTTAACCTCTCCTTGGTGAAGGTTAACAATATGATTGTCTTACAAGATTCCGTTCGACAAGTCAAACGTGAATACGAATGTGAAAATGAGGTGACTGTTGACTGTTCTCATATTGCAAATAGCCACCAAAGGATTAATTGATGGATCTGCTGCAAGGGACTGGAATTTCCGAAGTGAAGCTTGGCGTGCGGTGTGATAATTTTTTAAAAAAAAAAAAAATCATTTTGTGAAAACCCGCGTGCTAAAGTTAATTTTGGGAACGAATCAAGAGGCTAATAGAATATGATTGAGGAGGAAAAATCCTTGGAGGATTACTTAGGTTGAGGGGGAGCTCTCAACGCTATTGACTAATTCGGAAAGGAGCTCTGAGTTCTGTTTGATAGTTGTTTAGAGAACAACTGAGGTGATTTTCATTACATTTAATTTATTTGATGTCCCCGTGGTTTATTTCTTCGTTTAAGATAAACGTTTCTAGTAAATCCTCACTTCATCTTCCTTCGAGAAGTATTATCTCGAAATCTTGGGGGCGAGTCAAGAAGTTTCACAAGTGACTTTTTCGTCACATTTGTCAATGTGTACGAGAACTGTTATGGATTTTATAAGATTTGTTGAGAACGCGTTTACACCCTCCGAGGAGTACAAGTTTGTGGATCTCACTTTCAATGTATATTTCTATCAAGCGTCTCGTATTAGACTCTTTGATTTAGATTAATCAAAGTTGGGGAGTAAACGAGGATGATTGGAATGAAGCTTCGGAAGTGTTTTCAAACGCGGTGCCGAGCCTATGTAGGCGAATGATGAGTTTCTCGCGTAGATACGTGACCAGAGAGTTCGTATCAAGGTAGTAGTGGATCATACTTGGAGATTGATGTGCCAACTTGGGAAGATTTTCTACACTCATTTCGTTAATTCAAGATTGTTTTCTCGCAAATTTAGACCTTTCTGGGAATGTCAACCCTCGGTTAGTCGGATGAAAGACTTGACGAAATTTTGAGGACAAAATTCTTTTAAGTTGGGGAGAATGTAACATCCGCAAAATAATTAACCGAATTATTTGGGATGTTAACCCAATTGAATTAATTTAGTACTTGACTGGTAAATTTACTGAGTGCAAAAATTATTTATTGGTTGTCATCGGATCGTTAACCGGATAATACGGACCAAGGAAGTTTTGGAATCGAAATAGGAGATTTCGACCAATATGGTAATTTGACCGCGTTACAACAAATATATTAAATAAATATATATATATGTATACGTGGGTGTGTGTGAGTGAAGAGGAGAAAGAATTAATTAAATAAATAAATATAAGTGTGTGTGTGTGTTAATAAGAAAGAAAAGAATTAAGAAAGGAAGAAAAGAAAGAATACGAGAGAGAGAGTTACAGAGAGGAGAGAAAGGGAGAAAGGAAGAGAATGGCGTGAGGGAGAAGAGAAGAGGGAGAGGGGAGACCTCACCGAAACGACTTCCGTCCAACACGAAAAATGTTCAGCGCTACTTCCTCTTCGATTTGGTACCAATTTCGTGACGATCAGCTCACTCTCTCTCACTTGGCCATTTTTGTGTTTTGAAGGTTTTGTGGGAAATCCGATTTTGGGTTGGTATTGAAGGTTTAAGTTCAGTTAGGAACGAACCCAAAGTAGATTACTCGAGTATTAGAGTTCGATTGGTTGATTGGGAGCTAGTTGGGTGAGTTAGGTTGAAAAATCAAAATGTTTGGGGTCGGTGGTGTGTCAAAGATTAAACAATGCGGTTCATCGGGATTACCATGTCTGGGGTCGGTGCCGTGTTATGTAGTGCGATTCATCGGGATTACCATGTCTGGGGCCGGTGTCGTGCTAGGTTAAAATTGCGGGGTTTATAAATTAAACTCCGAGATAAAAGATTTCATAACTGGACCGCGAGTGTTAGTAGGGGTTTCGGTAGAACTCACTGAGATTGTATCTCATTGTTTATATGTTGTTGTTTTTCAGATAAACAGGGAAAGTGGAAATCCAAGAGGCACGAGTAGGTGGTACTCGGATGGTTGCTGAAGACTTAGCTTTTATGCTTAAGTTATGTTTTCCCTTGTTAGTTATGTATTTTATTTTCCGCTTTCTTGTACGATATTGAACACTGTATTTCACTGATGGTTTATGGTCTTATTTATGTTTAAGACTGTTCTGTTGTTATTCAGTGCAAATTTTATAGTGGTGTTCAGTATTTAAACAGGAAATATATCTCTGATGATTTAGGTTTGGTACACTTGGGTATTTTTACTCGATAAAAATACTGGGGTGTTACAGAAGATTTTTGGTGTGGAAGTTCAAAAGTATTTGTGTGTGAATGAGTGTACCTATTTATAGTTTTTGTGGAGTTTAGTGGGTGTAGCGCTATCTGAATGAAATTCAAGGCGGCCAAGTAGAAAACGATTATAGATTGCGCTAACATAAGTGTTATCCTATCCAAATTGCACCTTTAATGGGATGTGCTGACACTAGTATAATTAATGGGATGGATACAACGCTAGTAAATTTTGACTTTTTACACCAAGCGGTGTGGTTTCCACCGGCGTAGTACCAATATAGGGGTTTTAATGCCTCTTATTAGCAAAAACTCGGCGTTAAAACATTTTATTTTATAAATTATATTTCTTTTCAGTTTCCCCGTTCAACAATAAATGTGAAAAATATGCAAGCAAATATAAATAGAATTTTACAAGAACATTGTTGGAAATAAAAATGTGGAAACCAATATTACTAAGTGTATTGCAAGAAGTTCTCATAATATACAATATATCGGTCTACAATATTCTCATCATATACAATATATCGGTCTACAATATAAAAGTATACAATATAGAATTACAATATGAAAAATACATATGAGGCAAGGGGGACCATGTGTTGCTTTAGATTTTTAGAAGGAGGGCATCTTTAGAAGAAAAAAGAAACGAGTACATGAAACATTTCACAAGTTTGTTGTGCTCATTCTTCCATTTTCCTAAAGATCCTCTACTTCTCAAATTCTACACCAGCATGATAAATGCCTAGTTCTGATTCTAAAAGATAACATAGTCTATCGAGATTAATGTGGTTGCTTGGCATGACCAAGTTCATCCCTACTTGAGTTTCTTCCAAGACAAACCCAGGAAATATATGATTGGTATTTAAGAAGTTCTCAGACATGAATTTGTATATCATTGTATTTTGGCTTGGATTTTATTATCTATTGACCGATGGAGGGGAGATTACTAATGGATACTAGGTGTGTCAAGTGACAAGTATTAAATTCCTAATCCCCTTCCATCTCTCTTTGGAAAATAAAGCTATGCCAAAACACAATAGTATACATATTAATGTTTTAAAAAATTTTCAATCCCAATCATACTTCATGGGTTTGTCTTCAAAAATACGAGTAAGGTTAACTCGGTGGTGTCAAGTAACACACCGATCCTATTGAGTTAATTGGGTGGTGTCGAGAAACTACACTAATCCTACACATTGGCCGTGTCGAAAGATTGTGCCACCCTAAAAAATAGGACAAGCAACTTAGGGTCATAAGCAGACTTAGGCTTAGTTAAATTGACATAGGCATAACCTTTGTCTCAAATTATACATTCTTCCCTAAATAGTGTGTATCATCTACCAACATAGTCCAAGAATGAGGTAACGATCTACGACACATCCTAGACACTTCTCAGGCAAACAAACCAACCACCACTTTAGGATATGGCACTGCAATCATGACAAGTTTCTAGTCAAAACATAAAACAAATAGATCAACATATAAAACATAAACATTAATAGATCCATAAAACATAAAACATATATAGTTATTACCATCAACCCTAAAATGAACCAACAAAACCCTAAAGTGAATCTTAATCAAGAGAGCTTACCTTGGAAAGAAAAATCCAACACAAATCCACTGAAAAAACGAGTACAGTGGTAAAGAACACGACCTCCACTATAAAATCAAAAAACAAAACAACAAATAGAGAAAAAATCAGAAAGGTAGGGTTTGGGAACGAAGAATGAGGGGAGAAGAATAACCTTCGTGAGGGTTTGGGAACGGTAGGGTTTGGGCACAGTCAAAAATCTTCACGGTCATATAAACCATGGGTGAATGCCGAGGGAGACAACGTAAATTGAGGCGCCGCTAGGGACAATGCGAGCTCGACCAAGCTCAAGAAAGGTACGATGATGGAGCGACGACGAGAACGAGGGAAAGTGAGGTAGACAGAGAGAACGAGGGAGAAATGAGGAAGACGGTGAGAATAATGAGAAACTGGGGTTTGAAAATTTTTTGCAAAAGAGAAAGATTAGGAATAAATAAAGGGTTCCTGACGTTAATATCTAAGTAAAGAAGATATCAAATCAGACATTTAAAAACAACCAACATGGAATTGGTAGGGTTCTAAACATTTTAAATTCTTTTGAAAGAATCCAACACATGCATTTGGAAATAGTTGGCGCGGAAATGGTAGTATTCTAAACAATATACTTTTTTCAAATAATCCACGTCAGAAATTTAGAAATAACCAACATAGATTTGGTGGCATTCTAAACGTTTTAAAATCATTAAGGAATCCACATCAGGCATTTATAAAAAATAGGCATGGCATTTAAAGCGTGTTAAAATTTATTTACATCAGAGATAGCATGGCGGTGGTCTACTTAAAACCAACATCAAATGTATTTTACCTACAAGAGGGTTATATACCCTGCTAGATGTGTCATATTATGAACAATGGCTACCCCAAGTTGGTCATACAGAGATACAAGAGCAGCGGTCATAATCACGAAATAGGAAGATGTACTTATCATCCACCATGGTGTAGCTCTTTTCTGCAAATATGGTTGCACCACAAGATCAGCAGTAGGTACGCGCTTGCAGCTTGGTCAAACCGACTTGATTGGAATTGCCACATATAAACTTCATGCATCCAAATAAGGCTATACTGTGTCCACCTACAATTTGTCGTTTCCTTGATCACATTTTCTCGTGTTACACCCAACAACTCTATGACAACATCAAAAGCTGCATCAACATCAAAATACTCCAATGGAATGTAGAACTAGCCAATAATGGGGAGGTGCAGTAGGGAGGCGACAGGTCAATTCACCAAATGGTAGGTGAAATGAATGAGTCTCACAGTGCTACCTCTCTTCGAATGCCGATTGTAGGTTGGAGTCAACCATCTTCAGAAATGATTGCCACATAGACTGTAGCCCATAGAAAACTACCCACTCCGCTACTCGTTTGGGCAATACTTGAGGAATAAATTTGTTCATCTTATTCCCAAGTGAAGGCAGTTTCAAGGGGCGCCGGTCGTGCAAATTTGTATAATTATTTATAATTAAAATTTTGGTTTTTTAGACATAACAACTATTAGTCTTAATTGCAGGGACGAAAAACAAAGTTTTATTTCACAGCTAGAAAAACAGGAATTAGAGATGGCAAAAATCCGTCACTAAACAAGTAAAATCCGTCACTAATAAGGTTAGCGACGGAATTTGTGAGGGACCAAAATTCGTAACAAATTTTGGCGTCACTAAAATATTTGCGAGGGATATGTGAATCCGTCTCTATTAGAGAGGGATATTTCCCTCACAAAAACTCATAATCCGTCACTAAAAACAGAACCAAATCTGAAATAAAAAAAATCAAATTTCCGTCGCTAATAGCGAGGAACATCTATCCGTCACTAATAGCGAGGAACATATATCCGTCTCTAATAGCGAGGAAGATATATCCGTCACTAATAGCGAGGAACACACATCTGTCACTAATAGCGAGGAATATATATCCGTCTCTAATAGCGAGGAACACACATCCGTCACTAATAGCGATGAAAATATATCCGTCACTAATAGCGATGAAAATATATCCGTCACTAATAGCGATGAACATATATCCGTCACTAATAGCTATGAACATATATCCGTCGCTAACAGAGATGAGACAATGCCCAACGAAATTCCCTATATTAGTACAGATGTTTTTCAAAGATGTTTTTCACAGATGTTTTATATCCACCTGAATATATTTCAATAAAATTACATGAAGATATATATTAAGGCTTATTAAGCATAATCCATAGAAACCAAAAGTACTCTTAATTCATAACCAAAAGTACTGTCAATCCATAAAAAATTACATGAACCTAGTAACTTACAATCCAAAAGAAACATCACTGTTTCATAAACCTAGTAACTTACTGATGAGGACATAGAGAATCAAGATGCCTTGCAAAGCTTAGGAGGTCCAATAACTAGAGCAAGGGCAAGGAGAGTCCAAGAAAGTCTAGTCCAGTTCATCACCAAGGAAAATTCAAATGAGGGCAAGGAAGTAATTGCACCAAAAACCATGCTTGTCATACAAGCTATGGAGAAGGCGCTAGTTGCATGACTTAAAAGGAGTTTCTATTTTAATTGAATAAAATTGCATGTGACCAATTGATATATTTGGGAACCATGCACTTAGTTAATTTATTTTTGGTGTGTTTAATCCACTTCAAGTGGTGTAGGAGTCACATACTCCAAGTGTGGAGATAGAGTCAATAATTGTTGGAATCAAAGAAAGGCATTCATGACAATCAAAGCCAAGGAGTTGCAAGACAATAGGATTAATTCTCCAACATCTCATCAAAGGCACATTAAGGAGAGAGGAGTTACAAGACAATGGAATTTATTCTAGAACATCTCATTATTAGTGCATCAAAGAGTGTAATTTCCATTAATATGTGTTTGTGTAACAACTCCTAGACTTGAATTGCTTGTAATTATTTGTAATTGAGTTTTATTACACTAGCTTAGGATTCCTATTAGCTAATTTCGAAATTACCATAGGCTTAGGGTATTGTAATAGCTTTTGGTCTTCTTTCTTTGTAACAACAAGCACTCTCTTATTACAAATAGAGAGTGTAAGTGTAGCTGAAGTTTTTAACAAAGATTTTAACAACATTTTGAGTTCATACTCTCTAGGTTCTGGATTGGACCAAACTTTGATCATATCAAGAACTCCTTTTCTTGTGGTGATCCTCACATTCATAGGCTTATCCTAGTCTTGGATTAGACAAGGTGGCGCCCCTTTCCTTTCATTCCATTTCTTTCACCAAATTCACACCAATTGTTAACTAGTGTGAGCATAAGCACTACTTTACAAAGACCACGAAAACTTCAAGTTTCCTTTTCCATTTTCTTCCATCCTAAACCCAGAAATACAAAAACATAAGAAACAACCAGACTTTCTATTGAAATTCAAAGAAATGACCAATTTTCACCACAAGGTGGTCATCATTTGGTAATCAGAGCAAGGTTCTAGTTTGTTCAACAATTTCAAGCTTTGTGTATTATTTTCTTTGCTTTTGAGTCAAAAAAAAAGGTATATCAAAAAAAAAAAAAAACAAATTCTGGTTGTTTGTCTTCCCTAGCCTAAATTTTCCTTTCTTCTTCTAATCCTTTAAACTTTGTTTTCCAAGACTTTGTTTTTCCTTCCAAAGCTTTTTGTGTGTGTGGATTATTATTTGAAATTGTTTTCTTTGTTTTGATCATTTTTCTGGTTTCTTTAAAGAACTGTGAGAGTTATGGATGCTCAAAATCGTTTACTTTTTGATGCCCTCACGGCAAAAATGAGAGAACTTTTGAAAGAGGAAGTGGAAGGTATACAGGAGAGAATTGATCAATTAGAAAATAGACAAAATAATAGTGATGAGGAGGGTCGGAGGAGAAGACGTGATGAACCTAGAGAAGATAGGTTGGGTGGTATAAAAATTAAAGTACCACAGTTTGTTGGGAAAAATGATGCTGATGTGTATTTGGAATGGGAGACCAAAATTGAACAAATTTTTTCCTGTAGCAATTACACTGATCTTCAAAAAGTGCAGGTTGCTTCTATTGAATTTACAGATTATGCTTTGGTGTGGTGGGACCAATTGACGAAGGAGAGGAGAAGGCACAATGAGCCAGCCATTGCCACATGGGAGGAGATGAAGAGGCTCATGAGGAAGAGATTCATTCCATCATACTACAACAGAGAGTTGCACAACAAATTACAGCGACTCACCCAAGGCAACAAAAGTGTTGATGAGTACTATAAGGAGATGGAGGTGGCGAAAATTAGAGCAAATGTGGAGGAGGATGAAGAAGCAACCATGGCCAGATTCTTGCATGGTCTAAATCGTGATATTAGTGACATAGTGGAACTACAACACTATGTTCAAATAGACGATTTGGTTCATCAAGCCACAAAAATAGAACAACAACTCAAGAGGAAGGGCCAAATAAGAAGAAGCTCAACTACTACCAATTCTCAAAATTGGAAGAGCAGTGTTAAGAGTGAAGGAAGTTCATCATCCAAAGAAACCACGGCTGACCCAAAAGGTAAAAACACTACAACTAGTCCTTCTCAAGTTGTTTCAACTAATCGGGTTGTCAAGTGTTTCAAGTGCCAAGGATTAGGACACATAGCTTCACAGTGTCCTACCAAAAGAGTTATGCTTTTAGAGGAGGTTACAGAGGAGGATGAAAGGGATGAAGAGTATGAAGGGGATTTGGAGGAGGAGGAGACCCAAATGCCTAGTGGAGAGTTACTTATGATGAGAAGGTTGTTGGAGGTCGTTGTAAAGGAGGAGGATACAACACAAAGGGAGAACATATTTCACTCAAGGTGCCTCGTACAAGGCAAGGTATGTTCCCTTATTATTGATGGTGGGAGTTGTACCAATGTTGCTAGCACAAGGTTGGTTTCTAAGCTTCAACTAGAAACTAAACCACATCCCAAACCATATAGACTTCAATGGCTTGTCAATGATATTGAAATGATTGTTGATAAGATAGTAGAAATTTCTTTTTCAATTGGTGTGTATGAGGATGTGGCTGTTTGTGATGTAGTTCATATGGAGGCTAGCCATCTCTTGTTGGGAAGGCCTTGGCAATTTGATAAAAATGCCAATCATGAAGGGCGTACCAACAAGTACTCTTTTGTTCATCGTGGAAAACGTATTGTATTGGCTCCTTTGAGTCCAAGTGAGGTGAGAGATGATCAAAAAGTATTGAGAGAAAAATATGAAAAAGAAAAAGAAAAAGAAAAAGAAAAAGATAAAGAAAAAGAAAAAGAAGAAAAGATCGCCAAAGAAAAAGAGAGAAAAAAGAGTGCAAAAAAAAATATTGATGAAAAAAAAGAAAGTTTGATGGTGACAAAAGGGGAGGTTAAAAGTGCTATTCTTGCAAGTCATCCCCTATATTTGCTTTTTAGCAAAGAGGTGGCTTTGCTAGAAAATTTATCTAACACTCAAGAAATGCCAAGTTGCATAAATTCTCTTTTGCAGGAATTTGAGGAATTGTTCCCCAAAGAGGTACCAAGTGGGTTACCACCTTTGAGAGGGATTGAGCACCACATTGACCTCGTTCCAGGGGCCGCTTTGCCTAATAGGCCAGCCTACCGGAGCAACCCACAACAAACACAAGAGATACAAAAACAAGTGGCTGAGTTGGTAAGTAAAGGTTGGGTAAGAGAAAGCTTAAGCCCATGTGCTGTCCCTGTTATTTTAGTTCCAAAAAAAGATGGTAGTTGGAGAATGTGCACTGATTGTAGGGCTGTTAACAATATCAGCGTCAAGTATAGGCACCCAATACCTAGGTTAGATGACTTGCTTGATGAATTGTTTGGTGCATGTTTATTTTCCAAAATTGATTTGAAAAGTGGATATCATCAAATTAGGATAAGAGAAGGGGATGAGTGGAAAACTGCTTTCAAAACTAAATATGGTTTATATGAATTGTTAGTTATGCCTTTTGGCATAACTAATGCACCTAGCACTTTCATGAGATTAATGAACCATGTTTTGAGGGAATTTTTGGGAAAATTTGTTGTTGTATATTTTGATGATATCTTGATATATAGCAAAAATTTAGAGGACCATTGCATTCATCTAAGGGCTGTTTTAAATGTGCTAAGAAAAGAAATCTTATTTGCAAACTTGGAAAAATGTGTTTTTTGCACGGATCAAGTTGTTTTTCTAGGTTTTGTCATAAGCTCTCAAAGAGTACATGTGGATGAAGCAAAGGTGAAGGCAATCCAAGAGTGGCCAACGCCCAAAAGTGTGACTGAGGTAAGAAGTTTTCATGGTTTAGCAAGTTTCTATAGGAGGTTTGTCAAGGACTTTAGTACTATTGCTGCACCTCTTAATGAAATTGTTAAAAAAGAAATCGGTTTTAAATGGGGTGAGAAACAAGAACAAGCTTTTTCTATCCTTAAAGAAAAGCTCACCCAAGCACCAATTCTAGCATTGCCTAATTTTTTAAAATCTTTTGAAATTGAGTGTGATGCTTCCAATGTGGGAATTGGGGCTGTTTTGATGCAAGAAGGTCATCCAATTGCTTATTTTGGTGAGAAGTTAAAAGGGGCTGCCCTAAATTACTCAACTTATGATAAGGAATTGTATGCCTTAGTAAGGGCATTGCAAACATGGCAACATTACTTGCTGCCCAAAGAATTTGTCATTCATAGTGATCATGAGCCCTTGAGGTATCTAAAAGGACAACGTAAGTTGAACAAGAGGCATGCTAAATGGGTCGAATTTTTGGAGCAATTTCCTTATGTGATTAAGCATAAGAAGGGTAAAGCCAATGTTGTGGCTGATGCATTGTCAAGAAGGTACGCCTTACTCTCTACCCTTGAAACTAAAATTTTTGGTCTTGAACACATTAAGGAATTGTATCAGCATGATCTTGATTTTTCTGTTAAATATGCTGGATGTGTGCATGTTGCCCATAATGGATTTTTTAGGCACAATGATTATTTGTTTAAAGAAAAAAGGTTGTGTGTGCCAAAAGGATCCATTAGAGAGCTCTTAGTCAAAGAGGCGCATGAGGGGGGCTTAATGGGACATTTTGGTGTTCCTAAAACTTTGGAAATTTTGAAAGAGCATTTTTATTGGCCTCACATGAAAGTTGATGTGCAAAAATATTGTGAAAGATGCATTGTTTGCAAGAGGGCCAAATCCAAAGTTATGCCCCATGGCTTATATACTCCATTGCCTGTTCCTGAATACCCTCGGATTGACCTTTCCATGGACTTTTTCTTAGGCTTACCTAGAACAAAGAATGGGAAAGACTCTATTTTTGTTGTTGTGGACAGGTTCTCAAAGATGGCGCATTTTATTCCATGCAAAAAGGCAGATGATTCTTGCCATGTTGCTGACTTGTTTTTCAAAGAAGTGGTGCGCCTACATGGCTTACCAAAAAGCATAGTGTCCGACCGAGACACTAAATTTTTAAGCCACTTCTGGAGGACTTTGTGGGGTAAGGTGGGAACTAAGTTACTATTCTCTACAACTTGTCATCCTCAAACTGATGGGCAAACTGAGGTAGTAAACCGAACTCTCTCTACTCTTTTAAGGGTTGTGCTTTCAAAGAACTTGAAAATGTGGGAAACATGGCTGCCACATGTTGAATTTGCTTATAATAGGGTTGTCCATAGTACCACAAATCAGTCACCATTTTGAGATTGTGTATGGTTATAATCCTTTAACTCCTCTTGATCTTTTACCATTACCTAACACATCTCTTTTGAAGCATAAAGATGGCAAGGCCAAAGCTGAATTTGTTAGGAATTTGCATGAGAAAATCAAAATGCAAATTGAAAAGAAAAATGAGGGCTATGCCAAAAATGCCAATAAAGGGCGCAAACAACTTATCTTTGAACCCGGGGATTGGGTTTGGGTTCATATGAGGAAAGAAAGGTTTCCAACACAGAGGAAATCCAAACTAATGCCTAGGGGTGATGGTCCTTTTCAAGTGGTTGCCAAAGTAAATAATAATGCATATAAAGTGGACCTACCCGGTGAGTATGGTGTTAGTGCCACTTTTAATGTTGCTGACTTATCTCCTTTTGATGCAGGTGATGAAGATTTCAATTCGAGGTCGAATTCTTCTCAAGAGGGTGGGAATGATGAGGACATAGAGCATCAAGATGCCTTGCAAAGCTTAGGAGGTCAAATAACTGGAGCAAGGGCAAGGAGAGTCCAAGAAAGTCTAGTCCAGTTCATCACCAAGGCAAATTCAAATGAGGGCAAGGAAGTAATCGCACCAAAAACCATGCTTGTCATACAAGCTATGGAGAAGGCGCTAGTTGCATGACTTAAAAGGAGTTTCTATTTTAATTGAATAAAATTGCATGTGACCAATTGATATATTTGGGAACCATGCACTTAGTTAATTTATTTTTGGTGTGTTTAATCCACTTCAAGTGGTGTAGGAGTCACATACTCCAAGTGTGGAGATAGAGTCAATAATTGTTGGAATCAAAGAAAGGCATTCATGACAATCAAAGCCAAGGAGTTACAAGACAATAGGATTAATTCTCCAACATCTCATCAAAGGCACATTAAGGAGAGAGGAGTTACAAGACAATGGAATTTATTCTACAACATCTCATTATTAGTGCATCAAAGAGTGTAATTTCCATTAATATGTGTTTGTGTAACAACTCCTAGACTTGAATTGCTTGTAATTATTTGTAATTGAGTTTTATTACACTAGCTTAGGATTCCTATTAGCTAATTTCGAAATTAGCATAGGCTTAGGGTATTGTAATAGCTTTTGGTCTTCTTTCTTTGTAACAACAAGCACTCTCTTATTACAAATAGAGAGTGTAAGTGTAGCTGAAGTTTTTAACAAAGATTTTAACAACATTTTGAGTTCATACTCCCTAGGTTCTGGATTGGACCAAACTTTGATCATATCAAGAACTCCTTTCCTTGTGGTGATCCTCACATTCATAGGCTTATCCTAGTCTTGGATTAGACAAGGTGGCGCCCCTTTCCTTTCATTCCATTTCTTTCACCAAATTCACACCAATTGTTAACTAGTGTGAGCATAAGCACTACTTTACAAAGACCCTGAAAACTTCAAGTTTCCTTTTCCATTTTCTTCCATCCTAAACCCAAAAATACAAAAACATAAGAAACAACCAGACTTTCTATTGAAAATCAAAGAAATGACCAATTTTCACCACAAGGTGGTCATCATTTGGTAATCAGAGCAAGGTTCTAGTTTGTTCAACAATTTCAAGCTTTGTGTATTATTTTCTTTGCTTTTGAGTCAAAAAAAAAAGGTATATCAAAAAAAAAAAAAACAAATTCTGGTTGTTTGTCTTCCCTAGCCTAAATTTTCCTTTCTTCTTCTAATCCTTTAAACTTTGTTTTCCAAGACTTTGTTTTTCCTTCCAAAGCTTTTTGTGTGTGTGGATTATTATTTGAAATTGTTTTCTTTGTTTTGATCATTTTTCTGGTTTCTTTAAAGAACTGTGAGAGTTATGGATGCTCAAAATCGTTTACTTTTTGATGCCCTCACGGCAAAAATGAGAGAACTTTTGAAAGAGGAAGTGGAAGGTATACATGAGAGAATTGATCAATTAGAAAATAGACAAAATAATAGTGATGAGGAGGGTCGGAGGAGAAGACGTGATGAACCTAGAGAAGATAGGTTGGGTGGTATAAAAATTAAAGTACCACAGTTTGTTGGGAAAAATGATGCTGATGTGTATTTGGAATGGGAGACCAAAATTAAACAAATTTTTTCCTGTAGCAATTACACTGATCTTCAAAAAGTGCAGGTTGCTTCTATTGAATTTACAGATTATGCTTTGGTGTGGTGGGACCAATTGACGAAGGACAGGAGAAGGCACAATGAGCCAGCCATTGCCACATGGGAGGAGATGAAGAGGCTCATGAGGAAGAGATTCATTCCATCATACTACAACAGAGAGTTGCACAACAAATTACAGCGACTCACCCAAGGCAACAAAAGTGTTGATGAGTACTATAAGGAGATGGAGGTGGCGAAAATTAGAGCAAATGTGGAGGAGGATGAAGAAGCAACCATGGCCAGATTCTTGCATGGTCTAAATCGTGATATTAGTGACATAGTGGAACTACAACACTATGTTCAAATAGACGATTTGGTTCATCAAGCCACAAAAATAGAACAACAACTCAAGAGGAAGGGCCAAATAAGAAGAAGCTCAACTACTACCAATTCTCAAAATTGGAAGAGCAGTGTTAAGAGTGAAGGAAGTTCATCATCCAAAGAAACCACGGCTGACCCAAAAGGTAAAAACACTACAACTAGTCCTTCTCAAGTTGTTTCAACTAATCGGGTTGTCAAGTGTTTCAAGTGCCAAGGATTAGGACACATAGCTTCACAGTGTCCTACCAAAAGAGTTATGCTTTTAGAGGAGGTTACAGAGGAGGATGAAAGGGATGAAGAGTATGAAGGGGATTTGGAGGAGGAGGAGACCCAAATGCCTAGTGGAGAGTTACTTATGATGAGAAGGTTGTTGGAGGTCGTTGTAAAGGAGGAGGATACAACACAAAGGGAGAACATATTTCACTCAAGGTGCCTCGTACAAGGCAAGGTATGTTCCCTTATTATTGATGGTGGGAGTTGTACCAATGTTGCTAGCACAAGGTTGGTTTCTAAGCTTCAACTAGAAACTAAACCACATCCCAAACCATATAGACTTCAATGGCTTGTCAATGATATTGAAATGATTGTTGATAAGATAGTAGAAATTTCTTTTTCAATTGGTGTGTATGAGGATGTGGCTGTTTGTGATGTAGTTCATATGGAGGCTAGCCATCTCTTGTTGGGAAGGCCTTGGCAATTTGATAAAAATGCCAATCATGAAGGGCGTACCAACAAGTACTCTTTTGTTTATCGTGGAAAACGTATTGTATTGGCTCCTTTGAGTCCAAGTGAGGTGAGAGATGATCAAAAAGTATTGAGAGAAAAATATGAAAAAGAAAAAGAAAAAGAAAAAGATAAAGAAAAAGAAAAAGAAGAAAAGATCGCCAAAGAAAAAGAGAGAAAAAAGAGTGCAAAAAAAAAATATTGATGAAAAAAAAGAAAGTTTGATGGGGACAAAAGGGGAGGTTAAAAGTGCTATTCTTGCAAGTCATCCCCTATATTTGCTTTTTAGCAAAGAGGTGGCTTTGCTAGAAAATTTATCTAACACTCAAGAAATGCCAAGTTGCATAAATTCTCTTTTGCAGGAATTTGAGGAATTGTTCCCCAAAGAGGTACCAAGTGGGTTACCACCTTTGAGAGGGATTGAGCACCACATTGACCTCGTTCCAGGGGCCGCTTTGCCTAATAGGCCAGCCTACCGGAGCAACCCACAACAAACACAAGAGATACAAAAACAAGTGGCTGAGTTGGTAAGTAAAGGTTGGGTAAGAGAAAGCTTAAGCCCATGTGCTGTCCCTGTTATTTTAGTTCCAAAAAAAGATGGTAGTTGGAGAATGTGCACTGATTGTAGGGCTGTTAACAATATCAGCGTCAAGTATAGGCACCCAATACCTAGGTTAGATGACTTGCTTGATGAATTGTTTGGTGCATGTTTATTTTCCAAAATTGATTTGAAAAGTGGATATCATCAAATTAGGATAAGAGAAGGGGATGAGTGGAAAACTGCTTTCAAAACTAAATATGGTTTATATGAATTGTTAGTTATGCCTTTTGGCATAACTAATGCACCTAGCACTTTCATGAGATTAATGAACCATGTTTTGAGGGAATTTTTGGGAAAATTTGTTGTTGTATATTTTGATGATATCTTGATATATAGCAAAAATTTAGAGGACCATTGCATTCATCTAAGGGCTGTTTTAAATGTGCTAAGAAAAGAAATCTTATTTGCAAACTTGGAAAAATGTGTTTTTTGCACGGATCAAGTTGTTTTTCTAGGTTTTGTCATAAGCTCTCAAAGAGTACATGTGGATGAAGCAAAGGTGAAGGCAATCCAAGAGTGGCCAACGCCCAAAAGTGTGACTGAGGTAAGAAGTTTTCATGGTTTAGCAAGTTTCTATAGGAGGTTTGTCAAGGACTTTAGTACTATTGCTGCACCTCTTAATGAAATTGTTAAAAAAGAAATCGGTTTTAAATGGGGTGAGAAACAAGAACAAGCTTTTTCTATCCTTAAAGAAAAGCTCACCCAAGCACCAATTCTAGCATTGCCTAATTTTTTAAAATCTTTTGAAATTGAGTGTGATGCTTCCAATGTGGGAATTGGGGCTGTTTTGATGCAAGAAGGTCATCCAATTGCTTATTTTGGTGAGAAATTAAAAGGGGCTGCCCTAAATTACTCAACTTATGATAAGGAATTGTATGCCTTAGTAAGGGCATTGCAAACATGGCAACATTACTTGCTGCCCAAAGAATTTGTCATTCATAGTGATCATGAGCCCTTGAGGTATCTAAAAGGACAACGTAAGTTGAACAAGAGGCATGCTAAATGGGTCGAATTTTTGGAGCAATTTCCTTATGTGATTAAGCATAAGAAGGGTAAAGCCAATGTTGTGGCTGATGCATTGTCAAGAAGGTACGCCTTACTCTCTACCCTTGAAACTAAAATTTTTGGTCTTGAACACATTAAGGAATTGTATCAGCATGATCTTGATTTTTCTGTTAAATATGCTGGATGTGTGCATGCTGCCCATAATGGATTTTTTAGGCACAATGATTATTTGTTTAAAGAAAAAAGGTTGTGTGTGCCAAAAGGATCCATTAGAGAGCTCTTAGTCAAAGAGGCGCATGAGGGGGGCTTAATGGGACATTTTGGTGTTCCTAAAACTTTGGAAATTTTGAAAGAGCATTTTTATTGGCCTCACATGAAAGTTGATGTGCAAAAATATTGTGAAGGATGCATTGTTTGCAAGAGGGCCAAATCCAAAGTTATGCCCCATGGCTTATATACTCCATTGCCTGTTCCTGAATACCCTTGGATTGACCTTTCCATGGACTTTGTCTTAGGCTTACCTAGAACAAAGAATGGGAAAGACTCTATTTTTGTTGTTGTGGACAGGTTCTCAAAGATGGCGCATTTTATTCCATGCAAAAAGGCAGATGATGCTTGCCATGTTGCTGACTTGTTTTTCAAAGAAGTGGTGCGCCTACATGGCTTACCAAAAAGCATAGTGTCCGACCGAGACACTAAATTTTTAAGCCACTTCTGGAGGACTTTGTGGGGTAAGGTGGGAACTAAGTTACTATTCTCTACAACTTGTCATCCTCAAACTGATGGGCAAACTGAGGTAGTAAACCGAACTCTCTCTACTCTTTTAAGGGCTGTGCTTTCAAAGAACTTGAAAATGTGGGAAACATGGCTACCACATGTTGAATTTGCTTATAATAGGGTTGTCCATAGTACCACAAATCAGTCACCATTTTGAGATTGTGTATGGTTATAATCCTTTAACTCCTCTTGATCTTTTACCATTACCTAACACATCTCTTTTGAAGCATAAAGATGGCAAGGCCAAAGCTGAATTTGTTAGGAATTTGCATGAGAAAATCAAAATGCAAATTGAAAAGAAAAATGAGGGCTATGCCAAAAATGCCAATAAAGGGCGCAAACAACTTATCTTTGAACCCGGGGATTGGGTTTGGGTTCATATGAGGAAAGAAAGGTTTCCAACACAGAGGAAATCCAAACTAATGCCTAGGGGTGATGGTCCTTTTCAAGTGGTTGCCAAAGTGAATAATAATGCATATAAAGTGGACCTACCCGGTGAGTATGGTGTTAGTGCCACTTTTAATGTTGCTGACTTATCTCCTTTTGATGCAGGTGATGAAGATTTCAATTCGAGGTCGAATTCTTCTCAAGAGGGTGGGAATGATGAGGACATAGAGCATCAAGATTCCTTGCAAAGCTTAGGAGGTCCAATAACTAGAGCAAGGGACAGGAGAGTCCAAGAAAGTCTAGTCCAGTTCATCACCAAGGCAAATTCAAATGAGGGCAAGGAAGTAATTGCACCAAAAACCATGCTTGTCATACAAGCTATGGAGAAGGCGCTAGTTGCATGACTTAAAAGGAGTTTCTATTTTAATTGAATAAAATTGCATGTGACCAATTGATATATTTGGGAACCATGCACTTAGTTAATTTATTTTTGGTGTGTTTAATCCACTTCAAGTGGTGTAGGAGTCACATACTCCAAGTGTGGAGATAGAGTCAATAATTGTTGGAATCAAAGAAAGGCATTCATGACAATCAAAGCCAAGGAGTTACAAGACAATAGGATTAATTCTCCAACATCTCATCAAAGGCACATTAAGGAGAGAGGAGTTACAAGACAATGGAATTTATTCTACAACATCTCATTATTAGTGCATCAAAGAGTGTAATTTCCATTAATATGTGTTTGTGTAACAACTCCTAGACTTGAGTTGCTTGTAATTATTTGTAATTGAGTTTTATTACACTAGCTTAGGATTCCTATTAGCTAATTTCGAAATTAGCATAGGCTTAGGGTATTGTAATAGCTTTTGGTCTTCTTTCTTTGTAACAACAAGCACTCTCTTATTACAAATAGAGAGTGTAAGTGTAGCTGAAGTTTTTAACAAAGATTTTAACAACATTTTGAGTTCATACTCTCTAGGTTCTGGATTGGACCAAACTTTGATCATATCAAGAACTCCTTTTCTTGTGGTGATCCTCACATTCATAGGCTTATCCTAGTCTTGGATTAGACAAGGTGGCGCCCCTTTCCTTTCATTCCATTTCTTTCACCAAATTCACACCAATTGTTAACTAGTGTGAGCATAAGCACTACTTTACAAAGACCACGAAAACTTCAAGTTTCCTTTTCCATTTTCTTCCATCCTAAACCCAAAAATACAAAAACATAAGAAACAACCAGACTTTCTATTGAAAATCAAAGAAATGACCAATTTTCACCACAAGGTGGTCATCACTTACAATCCAAAAGAAACATCATTGTTTCAAAAACACTAATCATACATCAACAATCTAATTCTTCATCATAATAGTCATTATCATTTTGTTGATCATCCTCGTTTGCAAGTGGAGGTGAAGGCGGGCGTGGATGATTCTGAGAATAAGTCTCCATAAATTTCAGCATCTTCTCCTGTGTTGCAAGAAGCCCACCCACTTGCTCCTTAAGACTTTGGTTTTCAGCAGTCAAGTTAGAAAATGCAGTCTTCATTTGCATATATTCAGACAGAGGGATTCCCATAGATTGTTTGGAAGAAGGAATCTGGTTTCCACCTTCAGAACCTAAACCAAATATTCTTTTCTTCTTGTCTACACCTCCAACAACCTCTAAGAAGATGTTGTTGTCAGATTGCTCGCTACACACACCATCTTCTGGTGCCTCTTGTGAGTCTCTTTCAAGAATACGACTTTCATACTCATTCTGGAAAAAAATAATAATCAAACACATTTTAAATTGATTCACTAACTAAATAACAGTGTCCCTTCAACTATATACTAAACGCATATTAAATTGCTAGCTACACTCAACAACACTGCTTAGATGATTTATTTTTGCTATATTAACTAGTCCAGCAACCAACATGATAGATTCTTATAAATAAAAAAAGAGATAAACAGAATGGGAACAAATCAAATAAACTTCTATACATGATTGGATATCAACAGAATGGGAAAAAATTAATTACTGAGCCCCTGAACAAGTTTTGAGGTGAATAATGTTTAGAAATTTAGAGAGTGCCCAACTGATTTGAAGAACTGCCTTATGCTCCCCTACGAAGCAGATTATTTACTGAGCTAAGTGGAAGAAAATGTTTGTCAAAAGGATTATTTTAATCTAACATTTGAGAGATATCAACCTCTTTGAACATTCTATATCAACACAATCTGATAACATTAAGGTTCAAGTAGGTTCAACCTCTTTGAACATTCTATATCAACACAATCTGATAACATTCTATAAAATGTTTATAAATAATTTTGTGTTTAACTAACTTTGAGGTTCAGCCAAAACAGGTAAAAACAGCCAAATAATGCAGGTACTCTCAAATTCTGAGATAACATTCTATAACTTCGATACTTTTATATGGTGTAAAAACAGGTACTATTTTTCAGAAAACAGCCAAATAATGCAGGTTATCTCAAATTCTGTGTTTGACTGTTAGAATTGGAAGTTATTTGTGTTATTATTATTATTATTATTATTATTATTATTATTTATTATTCTTGTGTTTATTATTGTTAGCAGTGGTTATTATTTGTGTAACTGCTAGTGGGCAGTTATTATTATATGCTGTTTTAGTGGACAGCTTTAGTGGGCAATTTTATAATTAAATAACTGCCATATGGCAGTTTTATTAGAATAAATAGGGAAAATGGAGCCTAGAGGGGATGATCTTGGAAATTGTAAGGGAATTGGGGCCTTTTTAGGCATTGGGAGAGACTAGAGGCTCTCATATGTCCTCTAGGAAATCATACTTGTGAATATTGTGTGGTTTAAGTTTGTAATTCAGAATCTGTTCAATAAATATCAGATTCTGTGTGTTTTATTTAATTCTAAAACCGGTTTCTATCATTGACTAACTTTGAGGTTCAGCCAAATAATGCAGCCAAATAATGCAGCCAAAATAATGCAGCCAAATAATGCAGCCAAATAATGCAGCCAAAACATTAAGGTTCAGAAAACATTCTGTGTAGTCAACTTTGATAATTCTGTGTTTGATTAACTTCTGATATCAGGTTATCTGAAATTCCTATTTTTTAGAAAACAGCCAAATAATGCAACTAAATGAATTATAATTTTTCTTAATCTATTTGACCGCAGAAATCACCATGTTAATCTATTTGATATCCAACCAACATCACAAATACCAAGTAAAAAGATCAATAAACTCAACAAATAATGCAACTAAATTTGGATGTTAATGTTGAAATTTTAACTTACAGCAATCTTCTCTGCCTTGGAGGAAACCCACTTTGGGGTCTCGCCTTTCATTTTGTGAGTCTTCTCAAATAGGTCCCAACAAGTTGGAGTCTCATCCGAGGAATTTTTCTGAAAAATAAATAAATTAGTTTCAATTAAAATATACTCTTAGCAAATATAAAGTTATATATAATTCATTTGCTTACTAATCTCTTGTAATGCTCAGTTGTCGGAATAGACCCTCCTGTATGTAGAGAGCCATCAGATGATGTTCTGTTGTTGCGGTTAATTATTGCTTTTGCTTTCCAATCTTCATCAGCCCACTTTTGCTCCAATTCATCACGATTTTTCTTAGGAATCCATGTCCCCGCATCCATCTTCTTCCGTACTCTATACATTGCATTTGAGTACCCATCAGAGGCATTATGGTGTCATACCCCAATTTTGTCCGGCTTAGGGCAAAACCCTAATTTTCAACCAAAAATAAATAAACCAAGTCTTAGCATTCATCCTAGAGGTCAGGAAGAGCGTCATGCTTGCATCTTAGAAGTTTCAGAATGCATTTTAGGGTTAGAAAAGCATAGCATGGCATTTTAGAGCACTTTAGAGCATTTCTAGGGTTTCTAGGGTTTTTCTTAGTTCAAAGGGTATTTTGGTAATTTCGCCAAAACGACTTATTTTCTCATCATGCATGCATTTCTAGAGTTTTAGAGTCATCCAAAGGGTCTCAGGATCATTGTTAGAGTGGAATTGAAGTTTAGAGCAAAATCAGGGTTTTTGGGACCAAAAGGGCATTTTGGTCATTTCACTAAAATAAATATTTTCTCAGTAAAAACCATTATGCATCTCTTGAGGAATTTATGTGAGTCCAAGTGAGTGGAGTTGTGCATTTTTTTGTGCATCATTAGAATATTTTTGGCATGAAATTCGGTTTTTGAACAAAAGGGTAAAATGGTCATTTCCTTTGGAGTGGGGTCAACAAATCAATTTTGGGATTGGTGAGATCATGAAATTCAGAGCCCAATCATTGAATCATGGGACATAGCCCAAAATGGCAAGAATTTAGAAGAATTATCTAGAAGGGAATAAGGAATATCCCTTTGAATTTTGAAAGGTCAAGTGTAGTACAATAGTACAAGTTGCAATTCCACTCACTCTCTCTCCCTTGGCTGCGAATTCCAGCCCTTTTTCCCCCATTTTGATTTATTTTATTGGTTGCAAATTGTGTTTAAATCATGGCCTTCCATTCAAGTGCTAAATGCAATCCTCACCCTTCATTTGAATTAAAATGGTACTCTTGTAATAAGCTTCATGGAAAAATACAATTTTGTAATTGAACTTATCCTTCACCACCCTCCTTAAGCTGCGCCCCTCAGCCCTCTCTCTCCTCACTTTGTGCTTTCTAATTGCCCCTAATCCATGTGACATTTGATCTTGACCCTTGGTTCAAAACTAAAATGCAATCCTAGAGCACAATGGAAATCAAATGACCTAGAAGCCCTTAATGATAAGTGAGCACTATATATACCTTCATATGATCAGCCCACACATCTTCTTGGCCTCACTCTCCATTCAAAAAACCCTAGCACACCTCCCTCCTCCTCTTGGCCGTAGCCCCTCCTCCCTCCTCCTCCATTTTCTTTTCAACTTCCATCCACTAAATCACCACAAACTCACTCCATATTCATATATCCTCTTCCTTTCATCTTTGATTCCACATTTACATCATCAAAGGGGCTGATCCTTCAAGGTTGCGTGTTGGTTGTTGGTGATTTTTGAGGAGTGTTGGTGATTTGTTACTCTTGATCTTCATTTCTACTCTTGTTTAGCTTGGAACTAAGGTATAACCTAAAACCCTTTGCATTTTCATCCACTTTCTTGCATCAAAATCCTTTTTCAACTTATATTTGCATCTCATAACATCATTTAAATGTAGATTAGGGGCTGTTGTGGGCGAGAGTTGGCATCTCACCCACTAAATAAATTGTTCTTGTGACTATGTGTTGATTATGTGTTGTTCTTGTGATTTGCTCTTTGTTCATGTGATTTTCACCAAATAAAAACATGTTTTCCTTTTCTTTTTGCTTCGGCCTTGGGTTAGAAATTAGGATCCTCATGTTTTCTTGTCTATTTCATGTGTCAATGTTGAATAAGAATGGTATATAGGACCAATAGTGCATTCGGGTTTAGGTCCCTAAATTAGGGTTTCATCATCTTTTATTTTCTTTGATTTTGTGTGTTGAATAAATGATGAAATGATGATTGTTTGAGTGTGATATACATGTGTAGATCTTAGGGGTTATGTGTGTGTGTCTAATGATGTGATTTGGTTGCAAGAAATTTGTTGAATTTGAGCCTTATTGTGTATATGTATGTTTCGGCCATAAAGCCATTTTTGTGACCAATTTACTTACTCAAATTTGTTGTTTGATCTTGTTTGGTAAATTAATTGTTGTGAATTGTGTTTTTTTTACTTTTTACCTTTTAGTTTTTTACCATTCACTTAAGTGTTACTAAATAGTAAAAAACATTTTCTTACCTTTTTTTTTTTACCTTTCACTTAAAACCCTAAAAAACATTTTACCTTTTACTCTTACCATTTACCTTCACTTAAATAATTCACCACCTTCACTTAAATAAGTTACCATTTCATTAATAATTTACCTTTACTTTTTACCTTTCTTAAATTACAAAAAGACCCAAAACATTTTCTAGTTTACATTTATAACTTTTCAACTTTATAAAATCAACCCAAAAATACTTTTTACCACTTTTTCCTAAGACTCTAAAAACACCAAAACATTTCACCATTTCCTAAGAATAAGGTAACTAAATTTTTACCACTTTTTATGACACACTCTCACACACTTGCACTTAAATAAAACCTTATTCACTCTCTTGCATTCTCATTTGCTTGTATCTCTTGCATACTCTCTTGTTTTAATCTTCATGCCTTTTCATATATTCATATCTCTTGCATATTCATTTGCACTCTCACTTGTTAGTACCTCATGCATCCTTACTTGTTTATACTTCTTGCATTCTCACATGTCCATTCATAATTAAATAACCATGCATCCTCACATGTCCATGCATTCTTGTATGCTCATGCATCTTTGTATATACTCATTCTTGCATTCATCCTCACATGTCCATGCATTCATTAATCAAATGCTCATGCATTCTTGTATGCTCATACATCTTTGTATATACTCATTCTTGCATTCATTCTCAAATGTTCATGCATTTACATGCATTCATGCTTATCTAATCTAGCACATCATGATCACATGCTCATCCATTTAACTTAGACTATTTTATGCCTATGATCAATTGTATTCTTTTGTTGTTGATGCATTTTAAATGTCTTGATTCAATTGTATGCCATTCCATCCATGTGTATGACCTCCTAATGAAGACGTAAGTCTACATGCATGTTGTAGCATAGAGTCATTAGGGTAAATACACCCCTTCCTACACACACACATTTGCTTTGAGAACTTCATCTTGCATCCTTGATAAGTAGATCTTTTGATCATATTGGCATGTTTAATCTCAGTTAGTGATCAACACGTTCATAATTGCTTGATTAGTGAATGTGTTTGTATTTCATTCATTCATGTCGCATCTTTTGGTTATGGACTCGGAGTTGGTTGAAATGTTCTACTTATTTTTCCGAAATCCTTTTCCAAATCATCTTTTTCTTAGAACTAATTTTCAAATTAAATCAAATGTTTTTTTCAATAAAAAAAACCTAAGGCATTTTTCTTAAATAAATCATTAGTCATCACTCGAAGCCTTTGCTTGTTTGATCGCTAATGAGGAGTTATTAGTGGTAGTCACTCGAAGCCTTTGCTTGTTTGGCTATCATGAAAGCTCCCACACCTTAACTAAAAAATAAATAAATTCCAATTTCAAAAACAATGCAATTACCACCAAGGCTCACCCTTTTTCAAAAATGATTTCAACAAAAAAGATAATAAAACGTTGTCACTTGTAGTCACTCGAAGCCTTTGCCTGTTTGATTACCGGTTCCAACTATTTTCCTTCGAGTTAGTAATGAACGCCACTCGAAGCCATTGCTTGTTTGGTATTCGTGAACACTTGAGTCTTATTTCCAAAAACTCAAAAACACTTTCAAAACCAAAAGCCTAGAACTACGTAGCTTTGATCCCTCTTCCAGAGAGGGTACGTAGGAGCGGGTCGTAACCCGTCAAGCACACTTTCAAAAAAACTTTGTTTTGACCCCTAGAACTACGTAGCTTTGATCCCTCTTCCAGAGAGGGTACGTAGGAGCGGGTTGTAACCCGTCAAGCACCCCTTTTAAAAATCTTTGTTTTGTTCCGCTTTTCAAAGATACCAAAAATATTTTTCTTCTCAATAAAACCGTTTCTCAAACGAAATAAAAAGAAAGGAAGTAGAACAAAAATCATTTCAAGTCAACTTTTTCTAAGCCACACATCAAAGTTAATGGTTCCCTTTCGGTAGAAAAGAGGTGCGGGGTGCTAATACCTTCCCCGTACCTAACCGACCCCCGAACCTACATCTCTGTGTTTTCGAAAGACCATCTGCCTCTTCCAAAAGACTTTTTCCAATGTTTTAGTCTTTAAAAATAAATATTGGTGGCGGCTTCAAAATTTTTCACGTTGTCAAACTGAGGAATCCTTAACCGGGATTTTTCGGGGCGCAACATATGGTCAAATGACTTTTAATTTCTGCCTCATGCTCCGGAAGCCACTTATAAATCCTCTACAATACAAACAAATGAAAGTGAAGTTAGAACAATAATAAGATTGTTGTATATTGACTTTTAATAATGTATATACATGTTTTCAAACCTTAAACTCATCAAACCACATATCTGCCAACTTCTCGTCCTCTCTCTTCACCTCTCCATAATTCATCCAAGACACTTCAAACTTCTTTTTTATTATCTTTGCGATTTCACGCGTTGGCTGAATAGGAGGGTCAAAACTGTACAATAACATTAAACGTGTAAGTCATATGCATATATGTTATTGTAGACTATTTCATGAAAAGAAGAGCGCAATACTTACGTGTTTCCTGGACCTGGACAAATCCACATACGCCCATCATTGTCGGAAGACCGAATTTGTGGATATGAATCATCATGGGATGATGATACTTGGGGGTTGTCAATAGATGCAACATGTGATTGGGGAGGTGTAGGATGAATAGTTTGGTTCTGTGTGGTCGAGTTATTGGGGCTAGGTGTAGGATGGGGAGGTCCCGGGGCAATAGGAGCTTGGGAAGTCAAAAGAACAAGAGGACTAGGTGTAAATCGAGAAGGCTGGGGAGTCACATGAGTGTGGGAAGTAGAAGGATGTGTGGGAATCGAAGCAACATGCCGACTAGGTGTAGATCGAGAAGGCTGGGGAGTCACATGAGTGTGAGAAGTGGAAGAATGTGTTGGTTGTGGCAAAGTACCTCTACCTCGCCCTCTTCCCCTACCTCTACCGGTACCTCTTCCGCTAACCCATGTATTATCACCATCTGCCATTTGTCAAAAGAAGCATTAATAAACAAGTAATAGGAAATAAAGAATGAATACAAATAATTAGTCAAGTATTTGATAATCACATGAAGAATGAAATTACGGTATGTATTTGATAATCACATGAAGAATGAAATTGATAATCAAAATTACATTAAGTGAAGTTGTTGTCCCCATCAACAATAAATAAATCTTAAAAATAATAGACAAAAGTAACATGTGTTGACTCAATAAGATTCTTCCTAATAAGATTCTTCCTCATCATCTTCTTCTTCACTCTCAGATATGAATTCTATATACTCTTCTTCTTCTTCCTCTTCTTCTTCTTCGAAGACAGCTATAGGTACCTCCTCTGCCACACTAGCAGTGTCAACAAGACTATGCTGAAAATCATCATTTGCAACAATAATAGGTATCAGTTGTGCGTCATCATCTTGGAATGCATCATTTGTTTCACGTTTATTCTTTTCCGAAGATTGAATTATGTTGCGCGCCTTGGTTCTTATGACACTCAACCAACCTTGTTGCCCTTCAGGAAATGATGTAAAGTAGACTTGATCTGCTTGTTGAGCCAATATAAAAGGATCATATTTTGGATATCTCCGTGATTTTTTAATTTGAACATTTCCATAGTTATCTATTTGTGTCACCTGGGGACTAGGATCAAACCATTCACATTTAAATAGAACAACCTTCTTGGTAGGGTGATTGGTGTACTCCAATTCAACAATATCAATCAACACCCGATAGTAATCATTCTCCATTGTATCCTGTTGGCCACCTCGAACACATACATTGTGATTTGTTGTACTCATCCCTTCATTTTTAGACTTTGTCATAAACTTGTATCCATTGATAACAAAAGTAGGCCACCTAATGACATTTCGAATTGGGACCCATGCCAAACTCCTTATAAGCGGATCCTTAATTGCATTTGTTGAGTCGAGCACCTACATTAGAGAACATACTTTATTTTAAACCAACAAATTCGATCACATCAATTTCAAACATGAATAGATTCACGTACATGTGTTTTAAACCATGAGGTAAAATTTGAGGATATTTCTTTGTCGAGGTCGGCTTCGCTTACATCAGGGTTTAGTTCTCGTAACAAATCTGAGTACATGCTACACATACAACGAAACAGTTAAACATGGCCTTAGATAAGATAAATATCATATTGTTGACTGGAGGTACTTACTTCAAATAAGGGACCACTTCAGGACAATTTAAAAGAATATACAAATGTGCAGCTTTCATTTCTCTTTCGTCCAAGGTAGAAGCGACACCCTTTCCAATCGGGAGACCTAGATAATTAAAGATTGACAATGGAGCATTTGCAGAAGAACTTTCTCCTCCATCATCATTTCGAGGCACTCTTGTTCTCCTTGATAAAATAGTTAGAGGATAATAATATGAAGCAAATGTAGCTGTCTCCTCCAGTAAATATGCTCTAGAAATCGAGCTTTCAACATAAGCTGGGTTTGTTACCTTTTGTTTTAAAGATCGTATGAACCTATTGAGTAAATCAAGATTAAGCTTAAAGAAAAATGACAGAAATAAGGAAACATGGCAGATTTTTTATATGATGAAGAACTAACCTTTCAAATGGATACATCCATCTATATTGAACGGGACCGCCAACTTTTGCTTCATATGCTAAATGAATTGGAAGATGTTCCATTGAGTCAAAAAAGCTTGGGGGAAATATTTGTTCCAACTTGCACATAATGATTGGGATATTTTCCTCCAACATGCGCAATTTATCTTCTTTCAACAACGATGAAGTAATTTCTCGGAAGAATTGACTAAATTCTGTAAGTGTGTTCAATATAGGTTTGGGCAAAGCTTTGAACGCTATTGGAAGCAAGCGTTGCATGAACACATGACAATCATGACTCTTCATGTTAACCAACTTTGCTTCTCTCAAGTCAACACATCTACTCATATTGGAAACATAACCATCTGGAAGTTTGAGATTTTTCACCCATTCGCAAACACCAAGTCTTTGTTGTTTGGTAAGTGTAAATTGTGCCTTTGGTTTTACAAAGTTTCCATTAGTACTAGCTTGTAGTTCCAATCCACTGCGCTTACAATGTACTTCTAAGTCCTTCCTTGATTTGCAAGTATCCTTCGTCTTCCCTTTGGTGTCCATCACTGTTGTAACACCCTAAAATTATTTAATTAATTTATTTAATTAAGTAATTGGGGGATTTAAATTAAATTATTTGATGTATTTTAATTAATTAGAAATTATACTAATACATGTAGGAAGTATTAGAAAGTGGAGGTGCCAAACCAAATGGACTTGGGCCTAAGTGAGAAGCCCAAGCCCATTATTCTTGTCATATGCGAAGTGGTTAGGTGTTGGGGGCTAGGGTTTTGGTGGAGGATTTGCGAAGTTGAAAGAAAGAACAAGGGAGAGAAAGAAATAGCGTGAGGAAGGGAGAGAGAGCAAGGGGCGCCGTAAGGAGAAGAGAAGAAGAGGAGAGAAGTCGCAACCAAGGAAGAGCAAGAACGTGATCTTGTAGCTGTGGTCCTGTACGTGACTATCTCCGGAGCCTCCGTTCTTCAATTTCGAGGTTAGGGGAGCTCTATCATTCTATCTAATAATTCATATGATGAGTTCTAGATCTAGGGCTAGACTAGATTTATTGATGCATTGTTGATGTTGGTTCCTATATATGTATGTATGCGAATTGATGTAGGCACGAATTCTTGATGTGTTCTTGATGCATTGTTGGTATTAGTCATTATATATATGTGTATGCGAAGTGAAATAAATCATGAGGCTGAAATTCTTGATGTGTACGCGTTGTTTTGATGACTTGTGGCATTCGAATTGATCATGAAACTGAAATTGGTGTGTTGGGTTGCTTGTGTTGTTCGCAAATTGGAAGATTGGGTGTATAGGCGCCTAGGGCGCCAAGGGGATAGGGAAGACAATGCCCAATTGAATTTTTTTGAGAAATTAATTAAAATAAGTGTATTTTTGGTGGCTGGAAAATGTTGAGTTTTTATAATTTAAAGGTTGTTAGAAAAACCAATTTTTAGTGTTAAAAGTGTTGGACAAATTCTGGGTGGTTGCTGGTTCTGGGCGCTAAGCGCCTGTGCTGGGCGCTGGGCGCCTGTGCTGTGTGTTGTTGCGCGTGGGGGCGCGCCTGGGCGCTAGGCGCCCGTGTTGTGTTGTGTGTGCGTTGTGCGCGCCTGGGCGCTGAGCGTCTGTGGCGCTGTGTTGTGCGTGCGTTGTGCGCGCCTGGGCGCTGAGCGCCTGTGGCGCTGTGTTGTGTTGCGTTGTTGTTGCCTGGGCGCTGGGCGCCTGTGCACTTGTTGCCTGGTTGCCTGGGCGCCTAAGGCGCCTGTTCCCAGGATGTTGCCTGATTTTTCCAAAATTAATTTTATCATAACTTTTGACTCAGACGTCCGTTTTGGACGATTCAAAAAGTGTCGTGAAGCTTTTTACGTTGTCCATCTATGGGTCCAATTTTTAAAATGAAAAATTGTTATTTTCTGGCTGTTTGTGGACGCCCAAGTGGCTGTCCCCGGCGACCGTCCCAGTGACATTGAAAAATGATATGAAGCTCTTTAAAAATCCTTTTTGGTGTATAAACGACAGTTTTAGCAAAATAATGTCAAAAATGATGATTTTGACGATGATGCCTTCGGGGCTAGTTAAATGACTGTTTCGCCCTCAGTGGCTAATTATTATTAGTTATGATGTGTAAAAGACTGTTTTGCCCCTAGTGGCCAAAGTTGTAGATAATGATGTGTAAATGACGAGGATGCCCTTAGTGGTTAGTCAAATGACGTTTTTGCCCTCAGTGGTTATGGTTTGAGTTGATTGATGTTTATGTGTGAGTGTCGATGAAAAACCAGTGACGTTTGGGGCCCGAAGGGCTAAGTGATGTTAAGGTCTAAATGGCCTAGTGACGTTGTGTGATGATTATGAATTTGACAGGTGCTGTGCTCCGTGCGAGCAAACCGGTAAGTGACGGGTCACATAGTTGACTATGAATTGAGTAATTGTGTATTTGCGTATTGTGAGTGGTGCATGTCATAGTGTCTCATGCCCATATGCATAAACCCAGTGATGTTTTGAGGCCTGAGTGGCTAGGTGATGATGAGGCCTGAGTGGCTAAGCGACGTTTTGTGAAAAGGTACCTTCATGCATATGCCCGCGAGTGGGTTGCATTTCATAAATCGATATGACATGGGATGAGTTATTGTAAATGATGTAAATGATGACTGTGATGTGGGTGTTTAGTGTATTGGATGCTGATTATTCTAGTGCGTAGCCTGTGATTAGTCCTTATCATATTTTCTATTATATAGACTGAAATGATGCTCACCCTTTCCTGTTTGAATGTTACCCCCGTGTTGGTAACGTGCAGGTGATTCCCAGTGAAGGTCTTAGCTTCACTTTTCTTTCGAATCGAGTCGTCATGCTCTGATACGTAGCACTCAGGGGGGAAACGAACTCGGCATTTATTAATGATTTTTGGTTGTTGGGTCCATGTGGACTATTTGGTTATGTTTTACTATTTTCCGCTGCGTAGATGGTTGTGTTATGTTGAGTTTTATAAGCGACGTTAAATGAGGCTTGAGATTTTTATGTTGAAGTGCTACGTGGATGAATGATCATTGAGTTAAACTGTTTTTGAAATTGATAAACGACGTTTTGTTTGAAGTATGTGTAACATTCCTTAGGGACGAAATTTTCGAACTCTGATTTTTATAAACAAAGTGACGGGTAGAAAGGGGTGTTACATTAGTGGTATCAGAGCAGTTCGGTCTGTCCGGCCGGTAGTTGAGTCGTCGTGTTGAGTAACATTGAGTTTGTTACTCGTTTCTGAATTCTGTTTTCTGTTGCAGTGCTAGAATGGCCAGACGAGACGACGCTGCTCTTGCTGCTGCATTGCAAGCTATGGCTCAGGCGATGCAGGGTCAGCAGAATGCTGGAGATAATGCTGGTTTTCGAAGTCTGACAACCTTCCAGAGGGAGAATCCGCCCACCTTTAAGGGCAAATATGATCCAGATGGTGCTATGGCTTGGCTGAAGGAGATCGAGAGGATTTTCAGGGTGATGAACTGTACTGTTGAGCAGAAGGTCCGCTTTGGTACCCACATGTTAGCCGAGGAGGCCGACGACTGGTGGTTGGCTACTAGGCAGAGGTTAGAGGCTGTGCAGGAAGAGATTACTTGGGAGGTATTCAGCAGGGAATTTCTGAGGAAGTACTTTCCTGAAGACGTCCGAGGGAAGAAGGAGATAGAGTTTTTAGAGCTGAAGCAGGGTGGTATGTCCGTGACTGCCTATGCGGCAAAATTTGTGGAGCTAGCAAAATTTTATCCACACTACAGTGAGGCTACAGCTGAATTTTCAAAATGCATCAAATTTGAGAATGGGTTAAGGCCTGATATTAAACAGGCCATTGGTTATCAGAAGATCCGTGTGTTCGCAGATCTGGTTGACAGTTGCAGGATCTTCGAGGAGGACAGTACTGCTCGCTACAAAGCTACTTCTGAGAAAAGGGGCAAGTTTCAGAGTCGAAGCAAGCCGTATGAGGTTCCTGCGGGTAAGGGTTATCAGAGGGCTGCTGGAGGTAAGGGTTCTAGTGGGGGAGATGCCCCTGCTAGCATTGTCTGTTATAAGTGTGGCAAACCTGGCCACAAGAGTACTACATGCAGGTCTGATGAAAGGAATTGCTACCGTTGTGGTAAAAAGGGTCATATGGCAGCTGAGTGTAAGGTCAAAGATGTGGTGTGTTTCAACTGTGGTGAGTCTGGGCATATCAGTACAAAGTGTACAAAGCCGAAAAAGGAAAGGTCTACTGGGAAGGTTTTTGCATTGGCAGGAGAGGAGCCTGATGATGATGATGGTCTGATTAGAGGTACGTGTTTTATTAATGGTACTTCTCTGAAATCTCTTATTGATACTGGTGCTACCCATTGTTTTATATCTGTTGATTGCTGTAAACGATTGGGTCTTGTTTTATCTGCTATGTGTGGGGATATGGTTGTCGATACTCCTGCGAAGGGGTCGGTGATTACGTCCCAGGTGTGTTCTCAGTGTCCCATGTCGATCTTCGGCAGGGACTTTATTGTGAATTTTGTTTGTTTACCATTGAGAGGACTGGATGTAATCTTAGGCATGGACTGGTTAGAGAATAATCACGTTCATATCAACTGTCGTAGCAAGTCGGTTAGTTTCGGTGAAGAAAGTTCGGTTTTGGTGTCTGCTGGTCAGTTGAAGAAATTGAAGAAAGAAGGAGTTCAGTTATTTGCGTTGATGGCTTCGTTGTCTGCTGAGAGTCAGGCTGTTATTGAAGAGCTGAAGGTAGTATGCGAGTTTCCTGAAGTATTTCCTGATGAAATTCCGGGCGTGCCACCGGAAAGAGAAGTGGAGTTTTCGATTGATCTTGTACCTGGTACGAGGCCTGTGTCTATGGCACCGTACAGAATGTCGGCGTCAGAATTGTCTGAGTTGAAGACGCAACTTGAAGAATTGCTTGAGAAGAAGTTTGTAAGACCGAGTGTATCACCGTGGGGAGCTCCGGTATTGTTAGTGAAAAAGAAAGACGGGAGCATGAGGTTATGTGTGGACTATCGTCAGTTGAATAAGGTAACTATCAAGAATAAGTATCCGCTTCCGAGGATCGACGATCTGATGGATCAGTTAGTGGGTGCCCGTGTTTTCAGCAAAATTGATTTGAGGGCCGGATATCATCAGATTAAAGTAAAAGATGAAGATGTTCAGAAGACAGCGTTCAGGACAAGGTATGGGCATTATGAGTATTCTGTAATGCCGTTCGGTGTGACCAATGCTCCTGGTGTATTTATGGAATATATGAACCGTATTTTCCATAATTACCTAGATCGATTTGTGGTAATCTTCATAGATGACATTCTAGTTTATTCTAAGTCAGAGGAAGAGCATGCTGAGCATCTGAAGTCAGTGTTGGAAATTTTAAAAGAGAAAAAGTTGTACGCTAAGTTGTCGAAGTGTGAATTCTGGCTGAAAGAGGTGAGTTTCCTTGGGCACGTGATTTCTGGTAATGGTATTGCGGTTGATCCGGCAAAAGTAGAAGCAGTATTGGAATGGGAGTCTCCGAAGTCCGTAACGGAGATTAGAAGCTTTTTGGGTTTGGTTGGGTACTACAGGAGGTTCATCGAGGGTTTTTCCAAGTTGGCCCTTCCGTTGACTCAGTTGACCTGCAAGGGTAAAGTTTTTGTTTGGGATGCTCGGTGTGAGGAAAGTTTTATGGAACTGAAAAAGAGATTGACGACGTCGCCTGTTTTGACGTTGCCTAATCCAGAGGAACCGTTCGTTGTGTATTGTGACGCTTCGAAGATGGGTCTCGGTGGTGTGTTGATGCAGGATGGGAAAGTCGTTGCGTATGCGTCGAGGCAGTTGCGGATTCATGAGAAAAATTACCCTACGCATGATTTGGAGTTGGCTGCTGTGGTATTTGTGCTCAAGATTTGGAGGCACTACCTTTATGGTTCGAGGTTCGAAGTGTTCAGTGATCATAAGAGTCTAAAGTATCTGTTCGATCAAAAAGAGTTGAATATGAGACAGCGTCGGTGGTTGGAACTCTTGAAGGATTATGACTTTGGTTTGAATTATCATCCCGGCAAGGCTAATGTCGTGGCTGATGCTTTAAGCAGAAAGTCTTTGCATATGTCGGCAATGATGGTGAAAGAATTAGAATTGATCGAAGAATTCAGAGATTTAAGTTTGGTTTGTAAATTGACACCTCGCAGTGTCAAGCTGGGAATGTTAAGGATCGATAATGATTTCCTGGGCAGCATCAGGGAAGCTCAGAAGACAGATGTCAAGCTGGTGGATTTAATTAATGGGGTCGATCAGTCTGAAGGTGAAGATTTCAAATTAGATTCCAGTGGCGTGTTGAGGTTCCGGGGTTACCGAATACAGTTAAGGGTCATGACGCTATTTGGGTGATCATTGATAGGTTAACGAAGTCTGCTCATTTTATTCCTATTAATATCACTTATCCGGTGTCGAGGTTGGCAGAGGTATATGTCAAAGAAATTGTGAGGCTGCACGGTGTTCCGAAGAGTATTGTGTCAGATAGGGATCCGAGGTTCACTTCCGAGTTTTGGAAGAGTTTGCAGAAAGAATTGGGTTCTAAGTTAAAAATGAGTTCGGCGTATCATCCCCAGACAGACGGTCAGTCAGAGAGAACAATTCAGTCGTTAGAAGATTTGCTGAGGGCTTGTGTATTGGAACAGCGGGGATCATGGGATTCCTACCTTGCGTTGATTGAGTTTACTTATAACAACAGTCACCATTCCAGCATTGGGATGGCACCGTTTGAAGCATTGTATGGTCGAAAGTGTAGGACGCCGTTATGTTGGTATGAGTCGGGAGAAAGTGTAGTGTTGGGTCCAGAGATTGTGCGGGAGACTACAGAGAAGATCAAGATGATCCGTGAGAAGATGAAGGCTTCGCAGAGTCGGCAGAAAAGTTATCATGACAAGCGGAGGAAGGATTTAGAATTTCAGGAGGGTGAGCATGTGTTCTTGAGGGTTTCTCCTATTACCGGTGTTGGTCGAGCGTTGAAATCGAAGAAGCTCACTCCTCGATTTGTTGGTCCTCATCAGATTTCTGAAAGAATCGGAAATGTGGCTTATAGAGTGGCTTTACCGCCAAATCTTTCGAACTTGCATGACGTGTTTCACGTGTCACAACTTCGGAAGTATGTTTCGGATCCATCTCATGTGATCCATATGGACGATGTAGAGGTGCGGGATAATCTCACTGTGGAGACGATGCCCGTACGGATTGAGGATCGTGAAGTGAAGACGCTTAGAGGCAAAGAGATTGCATTAGTGAAAGTGGTCTGGCTAGGAGCTGCCGGCGAGAGTATGACTTGGGAGCTAGAGAGCAAGATGCGAGAATCCTACCCAGAGTTGTTTGATCAGGTAAATTTCGAGGACGAAATATTCTAAGTGGGGGAGAGTTGTAACACCCTAAAATTATTTAATTAATTTATTTAATTAAGTAATTGGGGGATTTAAATTAAATTATTTGATGTATTTTAATTAATTAGAAATTATACTAATACATGTAGGAAGTATTAGAAAGTGGAGGTGCCAAACCAAATGGACTTGGGCCTAAGTGAGAAGCCCAAGCCCATTATTCTTGTCATATGCGAAGTGGTTAGGTGTTGGGGGCTAGGGTTTTGGTGGAGGATTTGCGAAGTTGAAAGAAAGAACAAGGGAGAGAAAGAAATAGCGTGAGGAAGGGAGAGAGAGCAAGGGGCGCCGTAAGGAGAAGAGAAGAAGAGGAGAGAAGTCGCAACCAAGGAAGAGCAAGAACGTGATCTTGTAGCTGTGGTCCTGTACGTGACTATCTCCGGAGCCTCCGTTCTTTAATTTCGAGGTTAGGGGAGCTCTATCATTCTATCTAATAATTCATATGATGAGTTCTAGATCTAGGGTTAGACTAGATTTATTGATGCATTGTTGATGTTGGTTCCTATATATGTATGTATGCGAATTGATGTAGGCACGAATTCTTGATGTGTTCTTGATGCATTGTTGGTATTAGTCATTATATATATATGTGTATGCGAAGTGAAATAAATCATGAGGCTGAAATTCTTGATGTGTACGCGTTGTTTTGATGACTTGTGGCATTCGAATTGATCATGAAACTGAAATTGGTGTGTTGGGTTGCTTGTGTTGTTCGCAAATTGGAAGATTGGGTGTATAGGCGCCTAGGGCGCCAAGGGGATAGGGAAGACAATGCCCAATTGAATTTTTTTGAGAAATTAATTAAAATAAGTGTATTTTTGGTGGCTGGAAAATGTTGAGTTTTTATAATTTAATGGTTGTTAGAAAAACCAATTTTTAGTGTTAAAAGTGTTGGACAAATTCTGGGTGGTTGCTGGTTCTGGGCGCTAAGCGCCTGTGCTGGGCGCTGGGCGCCTGTGCTGTGTGTTGTTGCGCGTGGGGGCGCGCCTGGGCGCTAGGCGCCCGTGTTGTGTTGTGTGTGCGTTGTGCGCGCCTGGGCGCTGAGCGCCTGTGGCGCTGTGTTGTGCGTGCGTTGTGCGCGCCTGGGCGCTGAGCGCCTGTGGCGCTGTGTTGTGTTGCGTTGTTGTTGCCTGGGCGCTGGGCGCCTGTGCACTTGTTGCCTGGTTGCCTGGGCGCCTAAGGCGCCTGTTCCCAGGATGTTGCCTGATTTTTCCAAAATTAATTTTATCATAACTTTTGACTCAGACGTCCGTTTTGGACGATTCAAAAAGTGTCGTGAAGCTTTTTACGTTGTCCATCTATGGGTCCAATTTTTAAAATGAAAAATTGTTATTTTCTGGCTGTTTGTGGACTCCCAAGTGGCTGTCCCCGGTGACCGTCCCAGTGACATTGAAAAATGATATGAAGCTCTTTAAAAATCCTTTTTGGTGTATAAACGACAGTTTTAGCAAAATAATGTCAAAAATGATGATTTTGACGATGATGCCTTCGGGGCTAGTTAAATGACTGTTTCGCCCTCAGTGGCTAATTATTATTAGTTATGATGTGTAAAAGACTGTTTTGCCCCTAGTGGCCAAAGTTGTAGATAATGATGTGTAAATGACGAGGATGCCCTTAGTGGTTAGTCAAATGACGTTTTTGCCCTCAGTGGTTATGGTTTGAGTTGATTGATGTTTATGTGTGAGTGTCGATGAAAAACCAGTGACGTTTGGGGCCCGAAGGGCTAAGTGATGTTAAGGTCTAAATGGCCTAGTGACGTTGTGTGATGATTATGAATTTGACAGGTGCTGTGCTCTGTGCGAGCAAACCGGTAAGTGACGGGTCACATAGTTGACTATGAATTGAGTAATTGTGTATTTGCGTATTGTGAGTGGTGCATGTCATAGTGTCTCATGCCCATATGCATAAACCCAGTGATGTTTTGAGGCCTGAGTGGCTAGGTGATGATGAGGCCTGAGTGGCTAAGCGACGTTTTGTGAAAAGGTACCTTCATGCATATGCCCGCGAGTGGGTTGCATTTCATAAATCGATATGACATGGGATGAGTTATTGTAAATGATGTAAATGACGACTGTGATGTGGGTGTTTAGTGTATTGGATGCTGATTATTCTAGTGCGTAGCCTGTGATTAGTCCTTATCATATTTTCTATTATATAGACTGAAATGATGCTCACCCTTTCCTGTTTGAATGTTACCCCCGTGTTGGTAACGTGCAGGTGATTCCCAGTGAAGGTCTTAGCTTCACTTTTCTTTCGAATCGAGTCGTCATGCTCTGATACGTAGCACTCAGGGGGGAAACGAACTCGGCATTTATTAATGATTTTTGGTTGTTGGGTCCATGTGGACTATTTGGTTATGTTTTACTATTTTCCGCTGCGTAGATGGTTGTGTTATGTTGAGTTTTATAAGCGACGTTAAATGAGGCTTGAGATTTTTATGTTGAAGTGCTACGTGGATGAATGATCATTGAGTTAAACTGTTTTTGAAATTGATAAACGACGTTTTGTTTGAAGTATGTGTAACATTCCTTAGGGACGAAATTTTCGAACTCTGATTTTTATAAACAAAGTGACGGGTAGAAAGGGGTGTTACAACTGTGAACAAAATATTGAGAAACACATTTCTTTCAGTGGGCATCACGTCAATATTATGTGGGAGAAGATGGGTGTTCCAATATGGCAGTTCCCAAAATATACTTCGCTTTGTCCAATGGAGCTCTATCCCAAAGCCCGGGATATTTGGTTCCGGACATTCCTCCACACTTGGGTAATGTTTTACCCTCTCCCAGACTTCTTCACCACTTAACCTTTGTGGAGGAGCTGACTTTTCAACCCTTCCTTTTATAAACGTAGTCTTATTCCTCCTATATGGATGATGTTGTGGTAAGAATTGACGATGACAATCAAACCATGAGGTCTTTCGACTATATGTGAGGCTAAATGCCTTGGAATGCTCCATACAAATTGGGCAACCTAGTTTACCCATTGTCATCCAACCACTTAACATCCCATATGCGGGAAAGTCATTGATCGTCCACATTAGCGCCGCCGTCATCAAAAAAATTTGCTTCAAGGACACATCATATGTCATAACTCCACTTTCCCATAAAATTTTCAATTCATCTATTAAGGGGCGCAAGTACACATCAATTTTCTTCTTAGGGTTGTGGGGGCCTGGAATTATAAGAGTTAAGAACATAAACTCTCTTCTCATACATATCCATGGGGGAAAATTATAAGGAGTAACTATCATAGGCCAGCAAGAATAGTTCCTACCTGTTTGGTCAAAAGGAGCAAAACCATCGGAGCACAAGCCTAATCTAACATTTCGAGGATCTTGAGAAAATGTAGGCCATGCTTCGTCAAAGTGTTTCCAAGCTTCTGCATCTGACGGATGAGATAAAGAACCTGTCTCCCTTTGATTTTCACGATGCCATCTCATTTCACGAGCTGTTTGAATTGAGGAATACAACCGCTGTAGTCTTGGAACAAGCGGGAAGTACCACATGCTTTTCAACGGTATCAATTTCAATTTACCCCGTCTGGTAACATGTCTATATCGCTGCTTTCCACAATGTTTATAGTTTTGAAGCACCTCATCTTCTTTATAATACAACATACATCCATTCGGGCAACATTCAATTTGCATACTTGCTAACCCTAGTTCAGCAAGTGACTTTTTTGCCTGGTAAAATTTTTTAGGCATTTTATTATCATCAGGCATTGTGTCTCCCATTAACTGCACCCAACCATTAAAGCATCCCTCAGATAATCCATAGTCAGCTTTCAAACTTAATGCCGCTAAAGAAGCCGACAACACAGAATGTCTGTCACAACCATCCCATAAAGGAGATTGCGCAGCCTTTAACAATTCAAAGAATTGTCGTGCTTCTAAATTAGGATCTTCTATCATTGTGTCTTCTTCATGATGACCTTCCCGCTCAAGATAGTTGCCAATTTCCGGTCCCGCGGCGTCCATTACCAATTGCTCATAATTATCAAACATATCCCTACGGCCACTACTACCATAATATGAATGATCGACAACCACTGGGGGAATCGGATCACTATGATTTGTTCAGTGATAATAATTACACATGAAACCCTTCCTACATAGATGCACCATCACCATGTCAGGTGGGTGATGATGCAAACACTTGCAAATCTTACATGGACATCTAATCTCCCGGCTTTCGATGTTCTCCTCGCTTTCAATGTTCTGTTTGTCTTTTTCTTTGTCCTTTTCCAAGACAAACTTGACAAATCCCAAACATCCTTCTTTAAATTCTTCTGTAATATTCTTGTCCTGATCTAGTCTTCTATCCATCCACTTTCTATTTTCGGGTACTTCCATTGCTAATGTATTATTTACACGAGCAACTATTGGTCTTTAAAACTATATGAAGAAACAATGAAAAGAAAGGAAAGTCATCATTGAGTACTTCAAATTATTAAAGACATCTACCAAGTATCATGCTAGACACCAGATAAGGCACCCAAACAAAAACAAATAAACGTACCTATTAACTACTAGTAACTGTATCTATTAGAAACAAATTTTGCATATTAGTAACTGCAAATTAATCAAAGAGCCTTCTTTTGTGGTATCTAAAAACAAAATTAATGCAAAAGTAGCTAAAAAAGAAAAGTAGTTAGCATGTACTATAGATTAGGAGTAGAAGTGTACAGCAATTTTAACTTACAACAAATATCAAACAACTTTATCTTGCACCAAATATCAAGCAACTCACAGCAAGGCAGAGCAGTTTTAACTAACAACAATTTTAAGTTACACCAAATATCAAGCAACTTTAATGCAAGTCCTAATTCTATCATATATTAATTTGTCCTCATTCAGTTACAAACTCAAATGCAAATCCTCATTCATTAAAAGAGATTAAAGTATCAAAAACAATGCAGCAAGCATATAAAAAACTGCATGCAACTACTATGATCCTTATAAAAAACTGTGACTATTGACTAATGTGATGATTAACTGAAAACCATGCACAGCAAGCATATAATATAATATGTGAGAATGGTAAAGCAGTGCAGATTATCTACCCTATCCATACAACCCAAAACACAAGATATCTTCTGAAACTTCCCAACACATATATTGAATAATCAATTATAAAAACAAAGGATGTATAACATTAATCAAAACGAAAAAAATCAACCTAAGTGGAGGTTTTTATCAGTCATTAGCCAATAGTAATCACAGGCTTCAATCCATGTCAAGGAACCTAACCACTTGTCCCCTTTCTGCTTAATTTTCTAACTTTTAAAATGGGTCAGAAGCTCAATTAGCTATGATATTGGGATTTCAGCTTAATTTTTTCAGGTTTTCCAACAGCACAAATACCAACAGCAAAAAAATAATCAAACATATTTTGAGGTAGTGGCTTAAACAGTTACATTTACCATTTGTACAAGATAGGCGAAAATTAAAGGCAAAAACATCAGTAAGAATGGATTTTTAATTGTTGTCCTCCTATTTCCTTTATGCAAGCTAGTAGCATTCAATGCTTGAAGGTTTTATATGCAAGCAGCAGAACATTTGAACAAAAGACCTTAGACTTAACAATGCATCTTATACAGTTTACTTTGAATGGTGAAAATAATTGGATCAATCATCCTACAGACTACAGCTACAGGTTCAAAAAGGATAAGAATGAATCATTTTGATGGTGGTAAAGTTTAACTTCAAAAATTGGTGTATGAAGGGTAAATATCATCTTGCAGATAACAGGTGAGAGTACTCTACTAGTAAATATCATCTTGTAATGAAACCAACAACACAAATACCAACAGCACAAATAATCAAACATTACTCAGTTTATTTCCGGTCAACCATTGTCAGCACGCAGGAACAAAAAGGAACAAATCACATTGCCAAGAAATGGCAGCCACGTCAGCAACAGTGGATCAAGCATTACTCAGTTTATTATTCGGGTACTTCCATTGCTAATATATTATTTACACAAGCAACTATTAGTCTTTAAAACTATATGAAGAAACAATGAAAAGAAAGGAAAGTCATCAATGAGTACTTCAATGAAAAAAGTGTTACCTTGACTATGAAGAGAGGGAAACACAATATATCTTCTTTTCACAAAGGTAAGATTGTTCTGTTTAACAATTTTTACTAGTCGAATAGCTCCATACAATCAGATTCTGCTACTGTCTAGTGATATCCAAGGTCATAGGTTGCTGCCACAACAAAAGAAAAGTGCTTCTGCAATTTGAAGGTGAACCTGCTAATTCAAACAAATTAAGTCAGAGTCATCCTTAGGCATTCCTTGTTTGTTTTGGAAAAGATATCCTCTAGAACTAGTTTTGAAGGTGAACCTGCTAATTCAAAAATTGTTAACAGCAATTTATTAACATGATGATTTCAAAAAAATAATAAAATTGGTTGTTTTTGAAATAGGTTCTGAAAGCTACATGAAGTATCAGCCTAAATGTTAAACATATTGTCCTATCTATTTTGGATATAAAGATACTAACATAGGTTTTCTAAGAAATTATCTTAATATGTGCAATAAGCTTGAAGTTGTTGGCAGAATATTGTTCAAAATTACAGAGGGGAAAAAGGGAGAGGATGAAGAACTTACAGAGAGAGTGAGCGACCCGCAGAGAGAAGAGGAGAAGACCAGAAATTGCAACACCAAAAATGTTAGGGTTTTGAAGTGAAGAAGCGTTGATGATGGTGAAGACCAGAAATTGCAACACCAAAAATTCAGTGAAGAAGCGTTGATGATGGTGTTGATGATGGCGGTTACAGAGAGTGAAGAAGCGTTGATGATGATGGTGGTTTTGAGCGTGAAGAACTTTGAGCGTGAAGAAGGGTTTTGAGCGTGAAGAAGAACAATGGGTTTTGAGCGTTGATGATGGTGTTGATGATGGCGGTTACAAAGAGTGAAGAAGGGTTTGGAGAGAACGACGGTTGAGGTTACAGAGAAGGGTGTTGATGATCAACGATGGTTGAGGTTACAGAGAAGGGTCAAACAAAAAAAACAAGTGAGGGAAGTGAAAAGCTGTTTGGGTAAGTGAATTTTTGGTTAGAGACGGATGTTTTATTCCTCGCTATTAGTGATGGATTCCTTTCCCTCTCAAAATCCCTCTCTAAATGAATTAATGGAGGGAAATGATAACAAAAGGGCGCTGTGTGCAAAGCAAATTTTTGGTTAGAGACGGATTTGTTATTCCTCGCTATTAGTGAGGGATTCCTTTTCTTTTCAAAATCCCTCTCTAAATGTCTTTTGAATGTTTTGCGACGAATTTAGCTACGGAATTATTAGAGAGGGATATTTTTGGTCTCTATTTCCGTCACAAACGTAAGGTAGTGCTGGCTGCCTTTTTTCGTAGCTAAATCCCTCACTAATAGTGAGGGATACTAATCCATCTCAAAAATCCGTCTCTAAAAACAACTTTTCTAGTAGTGTTTTTACAGGGACTAAACTGAGGCAAACTTATATTTGCAAGAGCTAAACACAAAATTTTATTTTGATAGGGACTAAGCTGGATTAAACGTATATTTGCAGGGACTAAACATATATTTAAGCCATTTTTTTATCACGATTTTGCTTCCTCTATTTTCTTAATTCCTAAAATACTTGCCCCTCCTAACTTTAGTCGAACCTGTTGCTAACATGGCCTTCACTTAACTGGTGTGGCATGCCATGCTGGATTGCCACATGGACTTTTATAATAAAAAATATTATTTGTGTTTCTTCCTTGTAAAAAAAAGACTTTTCATATGAAATCTGGAACTACACCATGACTTCTCCTTTGTCTTTCCCATTGTCATTGTCTCAGCCGTGGTAAATCATCCACCATGGTGGTCTGCTTCATAGTGGCGTTCTTATTGTGATAACTTTTAAAATGAGATATATTTTCTAAATTCAAAAATGGAGATAAGGTCAAATAGTAAAGCAATATTTGAATTCTGGGTGGCGGTGAAAATTGAACATTATGTGAACCCCATCAACCTCCACTTTCTACACCTTAACACCATGAATCTTACTCAAAACCACAATCCCTAAGTGCAAAAGCAAAACCCCAACCTCCTGAGCCTGCAACATTGGAGCGAAACCTGGGTGTTGAAGGGTTGGGAAAAAAATTCCATGCAGAAAAGTTCTAATTTTACCCTTTGATTTGGCAAAAGAAATTCCATGCATATTTTACTTTGCACCGTTCTCTGTTTGTACACCTTTGGTGTGCGGGAATACTTTTTTGAGTTCATATAAATTCTCCATGAGGAGTATCTCGAAAGATAGAATGTGCGGTTCCCAATAATTAGTCTACCGCTATGGAAATTAAGTAAAACACACTACAACAAAAGTGTAGAAAAAGGGCGCACTCTTTAGGGGCGCTTTTTAAAAAGCGCCCGTAATGCCCAAATACGCAGGGCCTTTAGGGGCGCCTTTTAAAAAGCGCCCCTAAAGGCACTGCGTATTTTTTAAAAAAGCGCCCCTGATGCTCAAAATACGCAGGGCCTTTAGGAGCGCTTTTTAACAAGCGCCTCTGATGCCTAAAACCGAATCCACCAACAGGGGCGCTTTTTATGAGCGCTCCCAATTCCCTAATTTTTAATTTTCGCATCCACCAACAGGGGCGCTTTCCACGAGCGCCCCCAATGCCCAATTTTTTTAATTTTTCAAATCCCCTTTATTTCATTTCCCTCTCACTCACAGTACTGTCTCTCTTTCCCCCTCTATCTCTCTCGCAAACGGCCGGCGTCCAGCTCCCCTTTGTTTCAGATCCCCACACGGCATCCAGCTCTCACCCTCCCAGCTCTCTTGACGCGCGGCCATCTCTCCCTACCACCATCGCAACCCTTCTCATCCAAACGGCGCAGCCTCTCTTTCCCCCTCGATCTCCACCCAAACGGCGCGCCTCCCCATTCAGCTCTCAGACGCGGCGGACCACCAGTGGCCACCACCATCTGTTCGCAGCCCACAGCCATAAGGTTTCCTTTTCCCTTTCCTTTCTCCTTTCGCAGCCCACGCATTACGTTTGTTTTGTTTTTTTTTTTCTTGATATTTATAGTTATATAGTTATGTATATGTTGCTGAAATGTTGAAGTAGTTTTTCGATATTTATAGTTATATATGTTGCTGAACATGTTAAAGTATTTTTTTCTTGAATGATTAGGAATTATTTCTTGATATTTCGGTTCTTGAATGATTAATTTTTTTTATAGATAATGATAGAGTATTTTGAATGATTTTTTTTTTTGGGTTTGTCAAAAAAAGTGTAGAATTTTAATAAGTTGGATCTTTATTTTTAGTTGTTGTTCAGTTAGTATTTTAGTCCTTAAGCCTTTTATCTTATTTGCAAATGAATGAGAAAAGTCTTAACAATCATTTTGAATTTCGTTGGGTTCATAATAATGATTATAATAACTTTAAGAAATTTATTTATTGGTACAGGCTCTCGTTGATCTCTCTCCTGCGCTCTCTCTGGTTCATCTCGCTTAGCTTTGCGGTTCATCTCTCTTAGCTTTTCAGGCCCTCATTGTATGTCATCATGTTTGTCACTTTGTTGTCTATGTTGGCATTTAGAATTTGGTTAATGATTTATGTATGTATATAATAGATGGGTATATTGGTTGGTTGATTTGAAATTGGTTAGTGGATTTATGGAATTTAATTTGTAATTGGTTAGTTCATTTGAAATTTATTTGGTTGTTGAGTTGATATTGATCGTTGTTGGTTCTGGTTCTGTTTCTGTTTCTGGTTTATGCAGATTATGATATTGGCAGTTGTTGGTTGATGCAAAATATTGGATATACGAGAAACAGAAAACAATATTTAAAAAAAAACATAGAATCAGGGGCGCTTTTAGCTGCAAGCGCCCCTGATTCTCAAACGCGCCAAGACCAACAGGGGCGCTTTTAGCTTCGAGCGCCCCTGTTGCCTAATAATTAGAGGCGCTTGTTGGGCGCTCCTGTAGAAATTTTAGCAACAGCAGCGCCAGATTTAGGGGCGCCCGAAAGCGCCCCTAATGGATTAAAAAAAGCGCCCCTGATGCCTTTTACTGTTGTAGTGACAAGAGTAAAATAGAACTATTTTAATAGACCGTGGATGAAGAAGAAATAGAAAAGAGAAGAAGAGAAGAGAGTATTTCTATTCTACTCTTGAAGGTGTATTTTACAATGTTACATGAGTCCTATTTATAAGACATTACAAGCATATGGATGGTCTAGCATAATGTCTTTAAACACCCTAAGTAAATACTTAAGACCAATAACAATGAGTAATGACTTTTACTCATGGGAGTTATAAAGCATCCTATGGTGTATGAAAGGACTAAGTGAGATGGACATCCACCAAATATTCTTAACACTCCCCCTTGGATGTCCATTGAGGATGTGGCTTGTTAAAACCTTACTAGGAAAAAACCCAATGGGAAAAAAATCCTAGTGAAGGAAAAAGAGTACATCACTAGTGCAGAAAAGACATTTAGCGTCGGTTAAATTGGACATTTAGCGTCGGGCGCGTCGGTTATCGCCCGACGCTAAATCTCCTGATGCTAAATGTCAGACATTTAGCATCAGTTATTTAACCGACGCTAAATGTCACATTTAGCATCGGGTGTTCAGATAACCGATGCTAAATGTCACATTAAAAACTATTTCAAATGTCAAAAAATGACATTTAGCGTCAGTTGTTTGAAACAACCGATGCTAAATGTCTCAAAGGGGACATTTAGCATCAGTTGTTTTAAACAACCGACGCCAAAAGTCCCCTTTGAGACATTTAGCATCGGTTGTTTCAAACAACCGACGCTAAATGTCTCTAAACGTCATTAGAAAATGACATTTAGCATCGGTTGTTTCAAACAACCGATTCTAAATGTCATTTTACACATTTTAGTTTCCTTCATTTTTGATCCATACCGTTTACGAACCTGTTGTACCCCAGACAGCAACACCAAAATAACAGATTGCATCACAGACAGTATTACAAATTAACAGAAACGACCAATTCTAATACCGTTCTAATACCTCAGTTGTTCACATTTTCAGAAAACCAGACCATATAAACAGCTTGTTCACATTTCATCTAAACTATCAATTCACTAAGACTTTCAAAGGGTGTATCTAAATGATTCTAAAGAGCTAGAGTATCTAAAACAAAGGGTGTATCTAAAGAATTCTGCCCAAAGCTTCAGAATCAGAAAGTGCTAAACAGTGTTTCCTTTTGCTCCGTACGAATCTTCATATAGAATTCTGCCCAAAGCTGACGAACCTCAAAAAGCTCCTCTTCGGTGTACGCCTTTGGGTCATCAAATACCTACAAGTTTCAAAATTACTCAAACAAATTATATTCAATCATTCTAATTCCAATTAAATGTGTAAAGCATAATTTTAACCAAAATGGTCAGCATAAACTTCATCACATAATAGCCACAATGAAAACCATTCCGTTGTATTGGCATCTACACAAATGAATTAACAAAGTTAACCAAATTAAACAGAATATTATATATATACATATATATATATATATATATATATATATATATATATATATATGAATTCACTCCAAATTAAATCAACTCAATATTTTAAATTACTTATTGTAGGTACAACCACGTGGGGGCAGATGTAGAATAACCTTTGACAGCTCTAATAACATAATATAAAAGTATTTATAAAATTTCAACCCAATTTAAGTTCAAATACTACAATCTAGACCATGATAAAAAATAAAAACTTACTTGCTAAACATTTCTTTGATTGCTTTGTTTGGTTTGTGGGATAAGGAACACATCCAGACCACTGTATTTTGAGGTGGGATTAAGACAACTAGTTGCCAATGTCCGTTGCAATATTGATAAACTTAAAATTAAGCAACACACAAAGAAATATGAATCACCAATTCGTTGAAGGATCACTGAAATCATCCATGATAGCTGTTTAAACAAAAGAAACAAAATATATCAGTCATTCTTATATATTTGAACTAAACATAGAATCATACCTGAACTTATGAAAAAGACAACTAAAATAATCAATAAAATTTACACTTGCAAATGTTGTTTAGAGGCTAAATTAGAGAGGCAAAAACAATCCCTCATTCAATATGAACTATGAAACCATCCATACACATTTGGAGAAATACACTGGAAGAAATTGGGAAGCATACTTCTCTCAGTTACAAAATCTGTCACATGCTCAAAAGCACCACTGGAAGGAAGCCATGGTGCTTTTGTCATCTTTCGACTTTGTGTAAAAGGAAAACTTATTTATGTCGTACCCGCTCCAACATACGACATTAAAGTGAAGGTCATGTGCTAACCATCTCAAAGTCTCAGAGGCACTCACATCTTTCTTAATCTCTGATTTAAACCAATCTATGAATGTGTTGTTATGCTCGTTCAATAATAATATTTATTTCATTCGAGGGTTTTTGGCCTTTACTATCTCTTTATGGAGAGACGGGTAAGGTAATACCTCATCTATATTATTCAAAACATACAAATGTGTTTGAAGCACTTCAGCTCGACCCATGCATTTTGTGGTTATAGCATGTGTACCTTTACCTTGACCTATCCCTGCATAACGAGACTTTTGTAGTCCCGCAGATTTTGCTTCTGACAAGTAGTCAGAACAAAACTCAATCGTTTCTTTTGTGACGTACCTTTCGACAATGGATGCTTCAGGACGATATTGGTTCTTCACATACCCTTTCAAGATCTTCATGTATCACTCGATTGGGTACATCCACCTTAAATAAACAGGGCCGCATAATCTAATCTCCCTAACCAGATGAACAATTGAATGAACCATGATATCAAAGAATGGGGGAGGAAAAAACATCTCCAATTGACACAATATAATAGCAGCCTCATTTTCCAACTCGTCCAATTTTTTAGGGTCGATGACTTTAGCACATATACTATTGAAGAATAAGCACAACCTAGTTATGGTATATCGGACATCTTTCAGAAAGATGCCATGAATTGCCACAGGTAGTAGTTGTTGCATCAAGACATGGCAGTCGTTAGACTTCAAGCCAACTAATTTGAGATCTTTCATTGAAACCAGTCGCTTTACATTTGACGAGTAACCATGTGGGACTTTGTTTCCCCGTAGACACTCGCAAAAGCTCATTTTCTCTTTTCTTGATAAGGTATAACATGCTGGAGGTAAATATGTGCCATTACCTCATTCCACTGGATGTAATTGTTCTCTTATGCCCATCTCACGCAAATCTAGACGAGAATTTATACCATCCCTTGTCCCTTGAATGTTGAGAAGCGTTCCAATGACACTATCACAAACGTTTTTCTTGACGTGCATAACATCAAGACAATGCCTTACATCAAGATTGGACCAATACGGAAGATCAAAGAACACCGACCTCTTCTTCCACTTGCTTTTTTCCTTAGGCTGCTTCTGCTTTTTGCCGAATACAACTTTGATGTCCTTAACCAATTGATAGACTTCTTCTCCGGTCAAGGCATTCGAAGCAATGTCATTTTCCGAACACCCATTAAAAGCTTTTTTCAACTTACGATATCTGTGATTAGGTTTGAGAAATTTCCGATGCCCAAGGTAGACAGTCTTCCTTCCATGTTTGAGTTGATGGTGACACGTGTCTTCTGCACAAATAGGACAACCTTTATGCCCTTTGACACTATACCCAGACAAGTTTCCGTATGCAGGAAAGTCATTGATCGTGCAAAATAACATGGCTCGCAGCTTGAAAGTTTCATTATAATACCCGTCAAACACATCCACGCCTTCATCCCACATTTTTCTCAAGTATTCAATCAATGGACTAAGGTAAACATCTATGTCATTACCAGGTTGTCTCGGGCCAGAAATCATCATGGATAGCATCACATATTTGCGCTTCATGCACAACCATGGAGATAGGTTGTAAATTAAAAGGAGAACAGGCCACGAGCTATGATTCGTACTTAAGTTACCATATGGATTCATCCCATCTGAAGCAAGTGTGAGCCTAAGATTTCTTAACTCAGTGCCAAAATCCGAATACAAATTATCAATTTTCTTCCATTGCAAAGAATCGGCTAGATGTCGAAGCTGTCTGTCACATTTCCTTTCATCTGCATGCCATTTAATTCTCTTCGCGTCATTTGCATTAGCAAACAAGCGTTTGAACCTAGGTATTATTGGAAGATACCATAAAACCTTCGCAGGGGAACCCTTTGTGTTGTTGTCGTCACAATTAGATTCACCCGACTTCACTTTGTAGCACGGCCAACCACACGTAGGACAGTTATGCAATTTCTCAAAGTCTTTCCGATACAATATGCAGTCATTGGGACATGCATGTATTTTCTGATACTCCACACCCATCAGACACAATATCTTCTTTGCATCATACGTTCGTTTTGGCAATGTGTTACCTGTGGGAAGCATGTCTTCCAACAGCTCAAGCAATTCGGTGACTCCCTTATCAGTCCACCCATTTATCGCCTTCAGATTGATCAATTTTAACGACGCAGACAACCGGGTGTATTTTGTGCAACCCAAATACAAAGGTTGATCTTTGTCTTTGCACAAATTATCATATTCATGCGCTCGCTTAAAAGATTCAGGACCAATGTCACGTATCATGTCCTCCATTCGATCATCCATATCTTCATCGACTTTCTCACTTTTGGACACACTTGGGTTGCCGGTTGATTCGCCATGCCATATCCATGTGGTATAACTGGGTAAGATCCCATAAACAAAGAGATGGTCCCGTATTACACTTGGTGGTTGTGGGGTTCAATTCACACAATTACAACAAGGACATGAATAAGTTACATCAGTTTCGGGAACATCAGTTTTGGGAGCATCAGTTTTGCGAAGATTTGCTTGAGCAAAGTTTATAAACTCTTCAACTCCTTTCGCATACTCATCACTCAGACGATTACTTTGTATCCAACTATGATCCATGGCTACGCTCCAAATAATCAACCAAGTATTAATTGTTAAAACAAAATCAAACTATCACATCAAACCAAGATAGTAAAAATAAATTCATAAATCAAAGCAAAAAAAAATATAGCTCATTGAGAAATGGTCCAGTAAAAAGGTTTCCAATTAAGTATCTAAGTAAAACAATAAAGAGAAGTAAATTTATAGAACTCATCATTCATTGATGATTAATCAAAATCACAAATTATAGTACTTTGAAATTAAGTATCTAAGAATCAATGTATTATGAAATTATAAAAAAAGTTACCATTTTGGGGAAATCATAAAATCACATTAGTTAGAAATAAAGAATACTGCTGAAAGAGTTTAGATCAAGACTTACTGTGATGTTGAGACTAGGACTCCAAATCTGTTATTATGTATCAAAGAAATCAACTTTAAAGCAAGGAGACCAATATGAAGTCAGGTGCACCTGAAATAGTATTCATTCATCTTAGTAAAAAAACTCTAACAATCATAGACCAATAGGGCCAATGCAAGAAGCAAATTGTTGATTTCAGAGGGACCAATTTTATGTGTATTTGATGAAGAAATTGAATAGAAGAAAAAAGGTATAATGGAAAGGTTTATTATTTACTTCAACAACACAAGAATCAAAGTCCAAGAAAGCCTTTCTGCCCTATCCCTATATTCTGCCCTATCTCTAGGATGTATCATATATGACAACAAATCCAAAATCCTTGTAAATCTCTCTTAATTCTGTCAATTAGAACTCATGCATATATCTTGATAAGAATCTTGATATTGGATGAAAAGGGTGCAATTATGAACATGAGACATCCTAGAGTTGTCAATGGATTCACTGTATGCAGAAAAATATAGAGATAGGGCGGAGAGGCTTTCTATAACCACATATGATGAGCAAATAAAAATGGCATTGTGGACAGATCAGAGAAAGCTGAAATAAATATTGCCTACTGTGAGAGAAGTTCCTAAAATGCAGAAAGAACTTCTTTCAACTAAAATGCAGAACAAGCTATTACCCAGCAATCAAACCCTTGCCCCAGAGAAACCCACACACACAACTTCTGCAGATAGACAGAGAAACACACCCAAAAACACATAGAAATGCAAGCAAGTCAAGTTGTTTCAGAAATGGTAAAAGATAAAAAGAAGAACAAATGCAAATTAGAATAACATCCTAGCTGATTTAGCATAAGGCAACACTGACTACTTGGAATAAAAAACAATAAGGAAATTCACAACATAGCATAATCGCAAGAACAAAAGATTGGTGATGTTCACTGACCTGATGCGCAATGAGTAGAATGCTCACTCACAACATAGCAAATCGCAAGAACAACATATCTTCAAAGCGTCTTTGTATCCTCGTTTACTCATTTGAACTGACAATGCTAGAAATTTAGGGTTTGCGTGATGAGGAACAGAGTAGGAGAAAAACGAAGATTTGGAAAGTTACCGCGAAAGAAGCTTGTGCAGTTTCTGAAAGCGAGCATACAATGGTTAAAGGAAAAGAGTAACGGAGATAATGCGAATACGTGCGAAATGTGCAAAAATCGAAATGAAAACTAACATAAAAAAGTGAAATCGAGAGAGAAAGAGTAAGGGGGAAACGAACCTCAAAATGAAGTCTGAAGGCGAAATCGTGCGAAAACTAAGAGAGATTTAGCTAGGGTTCCATGTGTGAGTGAAATAAGGGTGTCAGTGAGTTCAGAGAGCGAGAGAGTTCAGAGAGTGAGAGAGTTGAGAGAGTGAGAGTGACGACGAGCCAAGAATCGTGAAGACGAGCCACGAATCGTGATGGCGATGGAGGTCCAGAGAGTGAGGTAGCGAGAGCGTTGGGAGAGTGACACAGTTCAGAGAGTGAGAGTGAGAATGCGAAGAGTGTATGCGATGGATGAATTGAAAAAACATGACCTTTAGCGTCGGGTGTTTAAACACCCGATGCTAAATGTATTTGCGTTAGACATTTAGCATCAGTTATTCCATACAACCGATGCTAAATGTCTGAGGCCAATACTTTTAGCATCGGTTGTTTAAGCAACCGATGCTAAATGATGGCTCGAAAACTTCAAACTTCCATTTATTTACAAAATTGCCACCGGTTCAACATTTAGCATCGGTTGTTCAAACAACCGATGCTAAATGATGCTTTTAATGTCTTTTTCCCATTACTGCATAAAGGGGGAACCTGCCTCGTTAAAAACATTTCTTGGAAAACCCAATGGGACAAAACCATGACAAGGAAAAAAGAGTATAGTTTTCTCCTCTTGTTTGACGAATCTCTTAAGAATATACATTTAGTATTTGTCCCTCTGATTCATATGAAGCAATATACTTTGTAATATATCCTCCTTTCAATTGAGCTTCATAGTCGGAATTATCTTTGGGGATTCTTCCTTGAATTGTTGGTATTTGAACATGATATGAAGAAGTGATAACTATAGATCACTATGCTGATCATGTTGATGCCTCAATATCGCCATATGTAAATAATCACATATTTCAGGGCTGACTTGATCTTGATCAGAAAAATATATTGTATCTGCATGGTTAATTTGATGAACATATATTCATAAAATAATTTCATGGATTGTACTGTGAAAATATAAAACAAATATATATGTGTGTGTGTGTGTGTGTGTGTGTGTGTGTGTGTGTGTGTGTGTGTGTGTGTGTGTGTGTGTGTGTGTGTGTGTGTCAACTTACTTTCCAAAAATATTTTATTTGAAGATATTTCTTTATATCTTGAATCATTCTAGAATTTCCATCTATAGATCAATCAGAAGTTCAACCTCTAAATCCAATAGATATAATTTGAGGTCCTTCATCTCAAAATCCTTTTTTGAAAATCTATAGCTTTTAAAAGCTCTTCAAGAGTTTCAATAATATTTAATTTATCCACGTAAACAACATGAGTTAAAGAAAATTCATATGCATCTCTTTTCATAAAACTATATGGAAGATCTCATTTTATAAGCCTCCTTTAGAATATGCACCGAAACGATTATACCTAATTAGTCCAGATTATACTATCGCATTCACTACACACAAAAAAACTGACATTAGCGACGAGATATTCCTCGCTAAAGGCCAAAAATCCCTCGCTAATGCATATTTGTGATGGCCTATTTTCGTCGCTAAAACCCTCCTCGCTAATGCTTAGCGACGAAATTTTAAATCTGTTTCTAATCATTAACTCTGCTCCAGAATTCACCTGATGTCAAAAAAGACGGTGGTCCATCTGTTTCAACTACCCCTCTCTTGAAGGTCTTCTTATTCGTTCTTAATTCATGACCTAGCGGTAAGAATCTACGATGCTAGTCTAACCAATAACTCTTTCCTCGGTATTTAAGCGTAAACGCTTTTGTGTGTTCCTTGAAGTGGGAGCATGTTAATTTACTGTTGTGGAAAAAGGTGTTGTGCAAGTATAAATATTCGCAACAAGTAATATAGTGAAAAGTAAGGATCGTACTCATAGGGATTGATGTTCATTTTATAGTAAAGGGCATCCAAGTAACAAATATTTGTAACCACAATAGTGTAGAGTGGCAGAAAAGTAAATAAAACTAGTAAGGTGTTGTGAAAAGTTTAGATAAAAGATAGTTGAGATGCTTCCACTAAGTAAATCCTTCAAAACAGCATAATGCTATATACGATGTCGTAGCATTAGATATGTGCCTTTCAGTCACTAACATCAGGGTTTTGCTACAAGGGCTTATGTCTAAGCTCTAAATAGGTTCACCTGTGTATATTAAGTACCCACAATTTCATCCTATGAACTATGCTTTCCTATGTCTTGGTTTAAGCATGGTTTGACAAAGTTTCCTTTGGCAAACACTCACCCATATTAACCCTTGAGTTCGAATCATAAACCATGTATGTATTTATGAATATACTCATTTTAGTTGGACATTCCCACAACAAGTTTGAAAGAAGTATAAAGCAAGAATTAAAATGCATACATCAATATATAACATTAACTATTCAAAAATCATTACAAAGCTTATGCATCCCAACTACAAAGTGTTTAGCTCATGATGGGCATTGACAAGAAACTACAAACAATTTTAAAAACCATGTTCATAATACTGAAAGTACAAAAGAATGAAAATAGATTAGAAGATATACAATTTAGTCTCCTTCGCATGAATCAGCCCAGAAATGCTGCAGAATTGCTTCGCAACATTAGTGTGTGGAAACTTTTGTCTATAGAGTTGGAGCATATTTTTGTGTTAAAAATGGAGAAGAGATGGTGTCAAGAACTCTCTCTGTTTTAACCAGCAAAAATATCTTGTGGAGAAGATGGAGTGAGGTCGAGGGTGTTGAGGAAGAGGGCTCTCTCTTTCTTTTATCCACTATGTCTCCCAAAAGCAAGAAGTGACATTCCCACCAACCAAGTGTACCTTTTCCATTCGCAAGTGGACAAGTGTCCTCCAACAGATATTGGGTTGGTGAGCGCGTCAGCTAATCTGTCACATAGAGTGGCGCTTATGTGATCCATTTTAGGAGCGCCAAATCTTCACTTTCTGGATTCTCTCTATTGATGACGTGGCAAAATTGATCCTGTGGCATTATAAAGCTGTAGCATTGAACAAACACAAAAAAGTACGACAAGGCTTCCAAAAGTATCAAATTATCACCAATTGTTTCCTAACCTTTAATGTCACTACTTAACTCATAATTACCTAGTTACACAACAATATTACTGATATACTTACAATAATTTAAGTCTAGAGAGCGTAAATAACTCTCATAAATGAGAGTTATCTCACCCCCAAACGTAAACCATTGCTTGTCCTTGTAACACCCCTTTTCTACCCGTTATTTATTATTATAAAACAAGAGTTTACAAAAATCTTTTTCTTTTATTTTCAACAAGAGGAGTGTCACATTTTCGTCAAAACGCTAATAGCTTAATTACGTCATTCTCCGAAAAGCTAATACATAGCACTTAAACTCTCATTTATTCAAGCAGCGGAAAATCATTAAATCATCGATGAATCATAACAGTTAAACAGTCATCAGAAAACTAAGGTACATCCCTCCCCACTGAGTGCTACGTATCAGAGCATGACGACCCGACTCCAAATAGTGAAGAGTACAAATACCTTCACTCGTGATCACCTGCAGTTACCACGTAGGGTAACATTCAACAGAGAAAGGGTGAGTTCAATCTAACCATATAATAGAACATGTGATAAGTCTCAGGCTAGAATTACAGGACTAGAACAACCATACTACAGTCATCACATAATCACTCGAAAGTCACTCATTAAGGCAATCCGTCACTATGGCATGTAGATGTATGAGAATGCAATATATACATGTGGATCCATCATCACCGCAATAAGCCTTGAGGGCACATCACCGCTTTGGCCGAAGCCTACTCACCACATGGCCGAAGCCTACATCACCGCTGAATGCACATGGATGCATGCGACACTATGAACATGCATCAATCACATTACATCATCATCATCAATTATATCTCATCATCGCTAAAAATATCACATCAGTATTTATATCATCATCGCTAATCATCATCGCTAATCATCACCGCTAATCATCACCGCTAATCATCACCGCTAATCATCTTCGCTAATTATATCACATCATCGCCAATTATATCACATCATCGCTAATCATGTTACTCACCCATTGGCCGCTAAGGGCATTTTTGTCAACAAAACTAGCCACTAAGGGCATCATCGTCAAGACACTCACACATTGGCCACCAAGGGCATTTTCGTCACTTTATTCATAAAATTTCATTATTCAACCGGGACAGCCACACGGGCGTCCATACAACAACAACTAACATATTTTTCCTCAGAATGATTCATTTTCCAAAATGATTGCGACTGGACATTTTCTCAAAATGACAACTTTTAGGGTTTGAGTTAATCATCAACATTTCTTCCAGAAAATACTTTACTGAGCCCCAAATTAGAATATTCAGATGGGCGTCTGAATAAGCTTTCCAAAACATTTTGAAACGCCTAAAACGGAGTCCCGAGTCAAAAGATATTCGAAAAACAAATTTGGGAACAACAGCGACACCCTGGGCTACGCGAACACGGCAGCCAGACTTCGGCGAATTAGTTAAAATAGTAAACGACATCGAAAAATTACAAAAGACCCCTCGTTGGAAAGCTACAGATGTGTAGTTTCTGAAAATATATTTAAAGTTTCAAAACAATGAGCCAGTTAGTACAGTTTTTAGAAACAACCCGAATGGTTCCCAGACTGGACAGATTCTGTCCTTCCACTTCAAATCACTCTAAACTGACTTACACTTGACCAAATTGAACAAAACCTTAGCCTTAACAAAATAAATTTGAGTATAGTTTCTAATGGAAAAAGAATCGTTCAAATCAGAGTTCAATTGAAGACACAAGACCTGAAACACTGAACCTATACCTAGTTTAAGTCCAGAAATTTGACCTGACTTGGGACGCTCATAACTCGAGCTACACTACTCCAAATTTAACCAAACCAGTGCCAAAGTGACCATAATTAAGTCTGTTTTCTAACAAAAAAAGTCCCATAATTTTTTGACGAACAGAAAGTTCCCGGTTTTAAAAATACCGAACCTATGTCCAGAATGCTTCCAGAATATTACCCTAACTTGTGGAATTAATAACTCGATCTTCACAGCTCTAAACGCAACCAAACCAGCGCCAAATTAACAAGCATTCAATCAAGTTTTCGAAATGACAAACCACATAATTTTTCAATTAGTAAAACGTTCTCAGTCACTGAAATACTAAACCTATGTCAGAACATCTCAAAACAGTGAATTCAACAACACATATATGATCATATCATTAATCTCAATCAACATGAATATAATCAAAAACACATAAACATCAAGCAATCACCAAGATCATAAGTCGCATATATTTATCAAGATAGCAATGATTAAGGATCAACAATAATATGGATAGATCTAGGCTAAATCCCATCCTAAAACCCATCACACAATCTATTATAGAGAAAGATGATCCCCCCTTACCTTATGTTAGAAGAAGTAGGAGTTCTTGAGAGGAAATCACCACCAAAAATTCAGCAACAATGGAGGCCCCCTTCTCTTCTTGATCCTCGCCCTTCCTTCTTCTTTCTTTCTTGAAGTTTTGCGTTTTCTCTCCTTTCCTTTGCTCTCCAAAACGGCTCACTCTCTCCACTCTCTCTAGGGATTTCGCCAATGCCAAGCCTCAAACCCTAACCCCATTCACTTAGCCAAACTCGCCTATGTTGGGTATTGGGTCATGGGCTTATCCAACTCAAGCCCTATGTGCGCTCCAAGCCAACATTATGCCCTAAATAATAATATGCACCCACTCAATTATTTTCTAAATTTAATTAAATCACTAAATAAAATAAATCCCTAATAATTTAATTAAATAAATTAATTAAATTATTTGGGTGTTACAGTCCTCAAGTAATGACAGCTGAACAAGACAATAAATCTAACTAGGACGGACTTCACAAAGTAGAAGAGCAGATCAGCTGCATCCCTTGCTCAAACAGAGATTCAAAAAAAATGAATTTAGTGGGCTTAAACATTTAGATTTCTCACACAACACACATCATGCTTTTCACACATCAAACATTATTACTGCTCATGAAGTGAGTGTGTGCATCCTAGGCTTAGTTCAGAATCTAAACAATTTCAAACTTTCACTTAGCCTTAGGAAGAGTAGCTTTCTTTTGATTATGCCAAGAGTATTTCAAAACTAAGAATAGACTAACAACTTCATCATAAGATTCAGGGGGCTTCAAAGCACAATATAGGACTTATCTTAAGCATTACAGATCACTGGTCAGTGAATTATTGTTCTTTTTGGCTTTTCTAATGTTGCGGCATCAATTGCCATAACATTTACTTTTCCATTCCTAAGTTGACTACTTTTTGACCAAAACAATAATGTGTCACCCACAGAATGCCCTCCCTACTTGGTAGTCAACCTAGTTTATTCAATTTGTTTTCTAAGCTTAAAGCTTATTGGACTGACCTTCTACATTCGTTTTGCTTGGCCTCAATATCATCGATGCACCCCAAAACTTAGTTTCATAAGCTATTCTAAGCTTTTAGTCAAAACTTAACATTGACCTTGGTCTACTAACACTGGCTTTAGCATCATATCAAACTTAATCACTAAATTCCTCTCTAAGCCTAGTGTCTAAGTGTAAAAGCAGTAATAAGATTAGCTAATGTTCAAGCAAACTACTTTATACACATGCTCTCAATCATCATCAAGTTTAGCCCATAAAACACAAGTTCTATTACGGATAAATAAGGGAACACAACTGATCATGCTTCTAATTCATTAGACTATAATTAGGACCAGCTTTGGACCTTTTCACAGCCAGCTTTTGTTTCTTCTTTGTGGGCTCCTTCTCAGCTTCTTCATTCACTTCTGGATCTTTTGTTGCTGCAGCTTTAGCCTCAACTTCTGGATCTTTTGTTGCTGCAGCTTCTGAAAAACAGCTAAAGTGTCTGCCACAAATTTCTTTGTGGCCTCTTACACTGAAGCTACAGCATTAAGCTGCTCAGTGTATGCTGCAGTATTGGAGACTACAACATTAGTTTCTTGCTGCACTACTGCATCTCAACACTTTGCTCTTTTTCCTGGGCGGCTTCTTCCTCGTGTCCATTCTACAGCTCTTTAATTTTTCTCTTTGATGGTGTAACAGTTGGAACTACTACACCAGACTCACCAAGATATACCACTGCATAAGATGCACTAGCATCATGGTTCATAGTGTCTTCCTGCTGCTGAGGTGGTTCTTAAGGTTCTTTGCTAACTTACTCAGGGTTCAGTGGTGGTGGTGTGGGCTCTTTGGTGGTTGTTTCAATTATGGTTTCTGTGAAAGGTGTTTCTGGGATTATTTCTGGAAGGGTCGTGGTGGTGGGTGGTGGGCTAGAAGTGGTGGTGGAAATGGGTGTTTTGGCTGGTGGGTAGGGTGATTTAGGGATGGTGGTGGTCTGGCTAGGTGGGGTTGGTTTCTTTTGATTAGGGTTTTCCTCCATGATCATTTCCTAAACTTCTTCGTTCTCTTCACTTTCCTCCTCGGAATCAGACTCCTCTTCTTTTTCCAGCTCTTTTACAATTCTTCTTGTCTCCTCTTCCTCACTTTCACTCAAATTTTCCATTTATTCTGAACTCAACACTTCCTCTTCTTCAAACTCCACAGCTTTCTTTTTCAATTTCTTTTCTGGCTTTTTAGCCTTTTTAGTGGCTTTTTCTTTCTTTTCAACTACACCAGCATCTTCTTCCTCCTCTACTTCTTCTTCTAACACTCATTCAGGGAAGACTGGAGCATCCAACAATTTCTTTCCCTTAGTGAGCTTAGTAAACAAGGTCTTTTCCATTCAAATTTTTCCTTTGGAAACTTCCAAACAGCCCGCTGCTACAGCATGAATTGCTTCAGCAATGGCTCATTGGTTAATGCACCAGCAATTTTCTGCTTTGCTTTAAACTATGCAGATAAAGCACCTTGAGGGGCTTTCTTCTCTTCATGTTTTCCAATGGCCACTCCATCATGGATGCACAAATCAGTAATCAAACAAGGGAAAAATAAGTAGCCAGCCTTTTTGTTCTTACAGCTCATGATTTCTTTTGAAATGATTCTACTCATATCAATATTTGACTCAGACAGTATGGAATCCACCAAAATCACTCTTTCCTTTATAAGTGATGAAGTGTGTAACACCCCGGTTTTTAGAGCACTTCTAAGAGGACTCAACTCTTAACATGAAATGATTTTAGTAAAATACTCTTCATGCCTATCTGAAAATATGAGTATATATTTTTTTTTCAAAACCCTTTTCAAAACAGTCGGAGTGTTGAAGCCTTTTTGAAACATGATGTCACGCTTAATAAGATACAATGATTAGAACTAAAATATGACACATAGGTTAACAACACAAATATAAAATGTGTTTGAAAAAAATACACCTAATCTAGGAATGACTTTCTTTACTGATACACCTTCGGCAATTGCCCATACCATTATGTAATACCCCCAATATATCAAACATAGCGGATATACCAAAATACACTTTCATGCATACATTAGAGTGTAATTCCTGTTTATGGACATTGAACAAGGCTAAAGCTTTAATGAAAACTCATCAAAGCATCATTCATACCTTCATAATAGAAATACGTAATTAACTTAAATTCCAAGTTTTAACAACCTTTCCTCATTCCTAATGTTCAACATCCAAAACAGAAATAACGAAGCGACATACAACTTCCGAACGAGTTCAAGTCATATCATCGAAGTACATAAACAAAAGGGAAATACATAAGCAAAATAAACTAAGTCCTCAAGCTCTCCATGTGAATCACCAATTAGCCATGCTTCTTTGCTTTTGACTTTTCCTGTGTCTCTGTAAAACAACATATAAAGGGTGAGATAAACATCTCAATGAGTTCTATCGAGACCCCTTACTAAACACTCACGGTTCATTATGCATCAATTCAATTGTAGCCTGAGTCTGGATAGCTACGTGTAACATTAACATACGCACAACCCCGACAAACAATTTATGATTATCGGTGTAACACCCCGATATTTCTAACGTGTAGATATACCGTAATGCACAATATTAGCAATAATCAGAGGACACAGTTCCTGGATAATTATTGAACATAAAAACTTTTTCCGAAATTAAACACAACATTCGGAACATTCCGACTTCATATAATAGAAGTTACTCGGTCCACAGCCGAAAGGGTTACAACATCAGAGTTCAATAACTAAAACAGGAAACACAAATACGGTTCGTACAACTCATAAACGATACAAGTCATACAACCATGACAAAGATAGAAAAAGGAAACATAAGAGGATCAAGACTAAGTCCTGGACATCTCCAAGAGCATGTCACCTACTCGTGCCTGACAGTCTTCTTCTTTCCCTGTTTCTCTGAAAAACAACAATGATAGAGTGAGATAACATATCTCAGTAAGTTCTACCGTGCCCCCTCACTAACACTCGGTTCAATTATTAAACCGTTACAACATGTTTTTAACAGCCATAACAAGCTACAAATCGAAATGCCGACTGTACAACAACTACGAATCCCGGCATGTCGTATTCTTATCTTAGCTTTTAGCATGAAACGGCTGTACAACGACTACGAATCCCGAATCATAAGCTATAAATTGAAATGCCGACTGTACAACGACTACGAATCCCGGCAAATTGTGTTCTCAATTTGGTTTAGCATAAATCGGCTGTACAACGATTACGAATCCCGATAACCCACGAATTGACCACGCCAAAACGTATACAGGGCCTAGGTAAGGGATCATGACTTCCCTCCCTAGTATGCTACTTGTCGGGTCGTCACCCAACGCGATATTTAATAAAATATACATCATGTCCGCATTGGACCGTCTTTCAAGTTTTAGATATCTATATCTATTATCGATCTATAACCCGTTTTGATGAATTCTAAGTTAGACACCCGGCGTTATAATCATAGCGTCGAGAAGGATCCACGATCCGGTTTGTTATGCCAAAAACCTTATCTCACACGCGGTCTAAGTTTCGGTTTTTCAATAACATAAACTTTCAAAACCTTATTTCCAAACTAATATTGAACGTATTCAAAACATGGATTTTATTAAGGCAATATCCTTAAAATTTGTTGGGAAGAAGATTACAAGTGGTTTGTGATCGAAAGGAGCGACGAAACGAGAAATCGGGAACCGGTAACAGAACCTCACGCACGGTCCGTGCTCAGGGGCGCACGACCCGTGCGGCCTGTTTTGTTACAGAGTTCTAGTTTCCCATGCCGCTTTCCATTTCTCGCCCAAATCGAATTCCGATCGTTCTCCAACCTAAAAACAGATTTAACAAGCCACATTCCAGAATATATTCCAGCGAAAGCGTTTAAATACACAATTCATAAATTGCTCAACATTTCGATAAAAACCGTAAAACGCTATTTTTCTCAAAAGCGGTTTTCGACCCGAAAATCTTTCGAAATCAGTTTTTCACCGAGAACCAAAATCTGATACAAGTTTAGAAAATCATATTTTCCTTAATCCGTGAGTAGAACTCACCGATATGTCGAATTTCCGAGAGTTTGAGCCGAGAGCAAAGTCACCAAACCGAAATCAACGAACAATCCCCGTTAGAACTTGGTCCGTTTCCAAAACAACAACTGACCTTCATCCAGTTTCGAAATCACCAACACCAATACTTCAAAATGGTTCCTATCAACAATGTAGTTCCTGAATATGATTCTCCTTGGCTCCCAATGAACATGCAACACCACCAAGTAGCTAAAACTCCATTGTTGACCACTATGAGCTTCAATAACTCGAAAATGGTAAGATGGGGATGAGGATGAATGAGGTTTAGAAAATTATATCAAAGGAAGGGAATTCGAAATTGGAGACGAATAAGACATGGATCACTTACATGCAAGGCAGATTGTTGAAGGATCCTTCCTTTGTCCCCACTCTCTCTCTCGACCTTACCTCTCTTCTCTTCTCTCCCTTTGCTTCTGTTTTCCTTTTCTTTCTTTTTGCTGAATGAATGAAATGAGGGTGTTGAGGGTTGTGTTGTTTCAGTTTGGGGCTGAGGGTGTTATGGTTGGGAATGGACCATAATGCCCTTAGCTCACTTACTCAAGGTTTTTAGGCCAAGACCCCCCACTAACTCTACGGTTATTTACTCGGCATAAAATTTCTTGACTCGACCGATTCTGAATTGCGAATTATTAATTCCTTCGACTAGGAATTATATAAAAACCACTTATAATGTTATTTTAAAAATTAGGGATGTTGCACTCGGTGAACCCCAATCCACTAATCCTTTCATTAGTGGGCAAACATAGAAGAGGGGGCCTAGGTTATGGGCTCATGACTTCCCGCCCCTAGTATGCTACTCGTAGAGGTCGTCACCCCAATCACTATCATTATTAAGTGATTATCATGCCAATGAGACATCAAGTCATTTCATTTTCATTGCATTAGGTGGTTAACAAAACCTTAACAAACAATAAGTCCATTACATTATCATAAGCTTGTGTATTCTCACTCGTAAACCCTAAACGGTTACAATTCATTTTTGCATAACATAGAGAATTCACAATTCAAGAGAAAGATCGAGAGAGATAAACGCCAAGCTGCCCGGGAAGAAACGAACAAATTTCTAAAGGCAAAGTTCGCCAAAGAAATCAAGTATCCCACTTGGTTATCCAATGTGGTCTGGGTAAGGAAGAGCAACAGGAAATGGAGGATGTGCACTGATTTCAGTGACCTAAACAAAGTATGCCCAAATCCATTCTAATGAGTTTAGTCATCACACCATGTCAATATAATTTGAGGCTAAAGGACTACATTCATGCATTTCAACAAATACTCTATGTACAATATTTTTCAGCAATCATACCCCTAATTGGGATAGCCATAACTTGCTCAATTTTTAATGTAAATAAGTGATTCCAAATCCTAAGTAACTAAGTGAATAGAGTAGTGATGAACTCACGGTCTAAAATGAATAGAGTTAAGTCTAGTTTTAAGGGAAGCAAGAATCATTCCAATCTGATTTTTGAATTAAGAGAAATTTAAAAATTATCACAGTAGATTTAATAGAAACATTTAGAGAATCAGATTTTATGACCTATACTTAAAACAAACTATTCTCTATGAATTCTTAATCAAATCCAGAAATTCCAAAGATGAAATTATAGATAATTTTCTCTAGTTTCCAGAAAGGTAAGACTCAATGTTATAAGAAATTCGCCCAGAACATAGACAATCAAATACTCCAAAAAAGATCCCTAGTTATTACAGTTAACAAACATTGTTTTGTACTTCGATTTTCTCCTTCAATTTCCAACCGAAAGTGATAATTCCAGTGACCGAAATGAAGGATTTTGAGTCTAGTTTCCATTAAACTAAGACTCATGTCCGTTGGATCTCTGTGGAGACCACAATGGCCAATTTACTGAACATATATGCATTCGGGTTTGGGAGCAGCATCCAACCCATTTTAATTTCAATCTAATTCCAACAATATACACTCAACCAAATCAAAAACTATTCAACACAAGAAAAATTTCATTCCACATACCACAATCTACCAAATGTGATAGCCTCTTGACCAAAAATTCAGTTTAAGGGGATATTAAATTCACTAATATTTCAACCTATGAACTAAAAGTGCAGCAACACATGAAATTCATTAAACCCTAACAATTCTAAGGGGAAGAGTGAGTAGAGAACTCACTTGTAACGTAGAACCCTTTGACAACCATGCAAGTGTTACTTCCAAAACTGAAAAATGAGCTTTCAAACCCCCAACTCAGAAATGCAACTTTAAGAATCCTTCTTGAAAGATCTAACCCCAAAATCAGCTTCCAGACTCAAACCCTCAGCTCCCAAATTCACATGCAAAGGCTCAAAATCCACTTCCTAACCCTCCAAGTACCAAGAACTTCAAAACCCTACTAACAATGAGAGTTGATGGGAGTGTTTCTAGTTTAAAAAAGTGAAATCAATAGAAGAAATAGATGATGGTTATTAGTTTGTGGTAGGAAGTGTGGTGATGGAACTTCACATTTTGGGTTTCCCTTCCTTCTTCTATCCTTCTTCTATTCGACCCTCACTCTCTTCCTCTCTAAGATCTTGTTCTGTTTTTCAGCTTTTTTTTTTGTGGTCAACTGTTTTTCAGCTTTTTTTTTTTGGTCCAAATTATACTTGATTTAAAAAGGTCAAAGCCCAAACCAAATACAACAATAAGTAGCCTAAGAACAAAGAAAAACAAAAGCGGATCAGTCACCCGGCCCAACAACAAGAAGGCCCAACAAACAAGGAGGTTAATACGGCAAAAAGAAAAAACAGCGCAAAGTAAACAAGCAGAGCAACACGCTGAGAAAGAAAATAGAAAAAACACCCCCAAATCGCAAAACCTAAGACGCTGAAGATGAGAAATGCAGCAAATGCGAAGATGCAGAGATCCGTCGAACAAACAACAAACCTCTAAGCAACAACAATCCCAACTCGCTAGAATTAGAGATTAGACATGGTACTTAGGCGACGATCTTGCGCGACAGCACGTCGGAGAGAAGAGGGAGGTCTGAAAATCCAATCATCTGGCAAGTTTTGACGACGATGAAGCTCTGCAACCAGGTGAGCACAACTATTCCCTTCTCTAGCTGTCCAAGTTACTTCAAAAGACTCAAAATTTGATTTCAAAAAATGAATGTCGTTTGTCACATTACTAACACCTCTTAAATCGATTTTTCCACAGCAAGCATTAACCAACAGCTGATTGTCAGACTCAGCCACTATGTGCACCAAACTGAGGTTGTTTGCGAAGATAACAGCATCTCGCAGAACCAAGGCTTCGGCTAACAGAGGAGAATTCACCATACCACTGTAAGTATTACCTGCTAGTATCACTCCTTCATGATCTCTAATTATATAAGCACTAAACACCTTGGAATTGTGATGTAAGTAGCTAGCATCAGAGTTGATCTTTAGAACTCCTCTTAAAGGAGTTCTCCAGATACTCTTACTCTTTGTGACTTGATGAATAGATGATGGAATAGGAATCTGGTTGCTGTTGGTGTTAACTAGTTCAGAGATATTGCATTTAATCATTTGAACTATTCCCATTGGAGATGGAGTTACACTTTCAAAAACACAAGCATTCCTACCCTTCCAAATACACCATAAATTCATAAAAAGCCAAATAGTTTGAACCTCATCAATACTCCTAGAAGACTCCTCTGGACAAATTAGATTAATCAACCACTTAGTACAAGAGGAAATCTCCATAGAAGTTGGAACCATGGGAATATTCATAGCAAACCATATTGGAGTAACCCAGGGACACAGAAGAAAAGTATGCTCCACAGTTTCTTCTGTAACACCCCGGTATTTTTATCGAGTAAAAATACCCAAGTGTACCATCATAAAATAATCAGAGATATATTTCCTGTTTTAGATATTGAACATAAATAAAAACAACTCATAACTTAGAGTCCAATATCCAAATACCAAGAAATAGCGGAAACGATTTTACAACTTTTACTGATACAAGTTATACAATCGAAAATACAAAAATCTCGAGGGAAAGACAATAACAATGAAAACTAAGTCTTCACCGTCTTCATATGCACACCACCTAGCTGTGCTTCTTCACCTTTTCTTTTTCCCCCTGCTTCTCTGTAAAACCACAAAATATAAACAGTGAGATACAATCTCAGTGAGTTCTACCGAGACCCCTACTAACGCTCTCGGTTCATTTAAAACAGTTTTATGATTTAACACAACACCGACCGCAATCCGCTTGCTAATCTCGGTGAACCATATAATAAGGCTTCGATCTAGTAAGACACCGGCTGCAACCCATTTGCGTCTCCCGATGAACTAGCATCCTAGGCCCTTCTACGTAACACCGGCTGCAGCACATCTGCGTCTCCCGGTATTCATAGTACAATACTTTTTAACATAACACCGGCTGCAGCACATCTGCGTCTCCCGGCGAACCCCTATCCAATAACAGTTCCGCTATTGGCCTCAGAGCCTAGGGTAAGGGATCATGACTTCCCCGCCTAGTATGTTAACATGGGTCGTCACTCAAACTCGATATAATATATATATATCTATAATAATATGAACATTTAGTTCATTTACATTCAGACCTATAACTGAACATAACACCCGTATCGGGCCGTTTCCCATAGTCGATACAATATATATATCTACAGTGCTATGAACCCACGGTCCATCCACTCAGACAATCAATGGAACACTTTTAATTCCACATTTTATAAAAATCCAAGTTCACACTCGCACTCTATTTGACCATTTTTCGACACAATTTTCAATATCAAAAACAGATCATTTTGCCTTAAAAATAGAATATTCAGTTAGGCCTCTGAATAAGCTTTCCAACGCATCTTAGAACACCTCAATCGGGTTCCCGGATCAAAAGTTATCGCAAAACGAAAAACAGTGTTTGGTTGCTGAAATTCTGCCAAACTGCGCTGAAGTCGCGCTGGCGCGCGAGTTGCGCGCGAACTGGCAGAAAGTTCTGTCAAACTGCGCTGAAGTCGCGCTGGAGCGCAGGTGAGGCGCGAACAGGCAGAAAGGGGGGTCTGTTAAGGCAGATTTTGACGATTTCGCACGAAAACCGCGATTCCGCTCAATTCCGATTCTTGTTCCGATTAAAAACAGATTTGACAACCATAAAAACAGTTCCAATCAAAATCACACAATCATTCAAGTCAATCAAAAACTCATTCAAAACGGATTTTATCAAAAACGACATATTTTCCAATTATCGGTTTTCAACCCAAAATTTCTCAAACTCGATTACCAAATAATATTCCAGTCCAGCGAAAGCAGTAAAACAGTTAATTAATTAATTCGAAACATAAAATCCTAAGCGTGAGTAGAACTCACCCTTGAAGCGTGTGCCGACACCGAGACTTCAAAATCACCGAGACTTCGCCAAATCACCCAACTCGCTTCCAATCAACGATCCATCATCCTTGGGTTCGCGCCAAACTCCATCCCAAGCCATCCTTGAGCTTGAACCATCAACAAACCTCCATTTCCTTAAAAATTCGAAAATGGCAAAGTGAGAGAGAGAGAGAGTTGATGATGTTGATGTTGGTACCAAATCGAAGAGGAAGTAACGCTGAGCGTTTTTCGTGTTGGAAGGAAGTCGTTTCGGTGAATTCTCCTTCCTCCCTCTTCTCTTCTTCCTCACGCCATCTCTCTCTTTTCTTCTCCTTTCCATTCTTCTTTTCCTCTGTTTCTCCTTTCTTTCTTTTATTCTTTCTAATTCTTTCTCACCCATACACACGTATACACATATCTATATATATTTAATATATAATTGATAACGTGGTCCAATTACCATATTGATCTAAATCTCCTATTTCGATTCCGAAACTTGCTTGATCCGTATTATCCGGTTAACGATCCGATAACAACCAATAAATAATCTTAGCACTCGATAAATTTACCAGTTAAGTACTAAATTGATTTAATTGGATTAACGCCCAAATAATTCTATTAATTATTTTGAGGATGTTACATTCTCCCCAACTTGAAAGAATTTTGTCCTCAAAATTTCGCTAAGTCTTTCATCCGACTAACCGAGAATCGACACTCTCAGAAAGGTCTTAAGTTGCTGGAACACAATTTTGAATTAACGGAATGAGCGTAGAAAAAATCTTCTCAATCCGGCACATCCATCTTCAAGCATGTTCGACCATTACCCGAGAACACTTCTAAGATTACAGTCCGAACTCCCTTGTCACGAATCAACACGAGAAATTCCTCTTTCGCCTACATAGGCTCGGCACCGCGTTCGAAAACGCTTCCGAAGCTTCATTCCAGTTATCCTCGCTTACTCCCCAACTTTGATTAATCTAAATTAAAGGGCTTAATACAAGACACTGATAGAAATATATGTTGAAAATGAGATCCACAAACTGGTACTCCTCGGTAGAGGTAAAAACAAACACGATTTCTTCGAAGGTGTAAACACTCTCACAACAAATCTTCAAAAATCTATTACAGTTCCCATACACATTGGCAAATGTGATGGAAAGTCATTTGTGAAACTTCTTGACTCGCCCCAAATACTTCGAGATAACGCTCTTCAAAAAGATGGAATGAGGGTTTTACCACAACTCTGACCATAATGCAGAAATAGACCGTGGGGACCTCAATAAACTTGAAAACAATGAAATTTATCTTAGTTGTTCTCAAAACAACTTTCCAACAGAACTCAAAACTCATTTCCCTCTATTGCAACTTTCTCACGATGCTTTTACAAACGACGCACCCGATTCCTTTCCGAATTAGTCAATAGCATTGAGAGCTTCCCCTCAACCTAAGTAATCCTTATAGGATTTTCCTAAATCAGATTCCATTAACCTCTTGATTCGTTCCCAAAATTAACTTTAGCATGCGGGTTTTCACAAAAATGATTTTTCAAAACTACCATACCGCACGCCAAACTTCACTTTGGAAGGTTCAGTCCCTTGCAGCAGATCCATCAATTAATCCTTTGGTGCTTATTCGCAATGTGAAAAACAGTCAACAGTTACCTCACTTACATATTCGTATTCACGTTCGACTTGTCAAACGGAATCTCATAATACTATCTCATTGTTAACCTTCACAAAGGAGAGGTTAACAAACTAATACCTCTGCTTTATATTCTGTACACCCTGGAACAGAATATAAACTTCGGTGTGCTTCCTCAAACACTTGCCTTTTATTGTTCTCATCATCGGCCGCACAGATTCTACCGTTGAAACAACTGACTCCGATGATTCCATCTCATGCATCAATAAACTCAGCCATGTGGGTGGACTTCCTACTCAGTGCATCAGTTACAACACTGACCTCTCTTGAATGCTACATCAGCACAAATTCATAGTCCTCCGGAAACTCAACACACTTCTCTGCCTGCTATTCAGTTCTTTCTGATCAAACAGATACCTTTAAACTATTGTGATCACTAAAGACATCGAAACGAGACCCATACAGGTAACGTCTCCAAATCTTCAGTGCATGCACAATAGCTATTAACTCCAATTCATGAGTCGGATAAATCCTCTCATGAGACCTTAACTGTCTGGACGCATAAGCTATCACTGGTTGATTTTGCATCAGAATACATCCTAAACCCTTCCCTGAAGCGTCATCGAAAATTTGAAATTCCAATGACGGATCCGGAAGAATCAGGAATGGAGCAGAAGTCAACCAAACCTTCAATTCTTGAAAACATTCTTCACAATCAGCATCCCACGTAAACGGATGACCCTTACGAGTTAACCGAGTAAGTGGACAACTAACTGTGAGAACCCTTTAACGAACCTCTTACAGTAACCGGCTAGATCCAGAAACTTTTGATCTCTGCGGCTGACGTCGGTCACTCCCATTCAACACCGCTTCCTTCTCACTGGGACCTACAGAAACTCCCGACTTGGGGAATCACATGTCTCAAAGACTTTTCCTCTGGCACCCAAAAATCACACTTCGAAGGTTTCAAGTACAACTTATTTTCTCGGAGTACTTTCTGAACAATGCGGAGATGTTGGACATGCTCCCCAATGGTCTTCGAGTACACCACGACATCATCAATGAAAACAACTGCAATTTGATCCAGGTACGCGTGGAAAACTCGGTTCATGTATCCACGAATACCGCTGGAGCATCAGGTAGACCGAAAGGCATCACTACTAACTCGTAGTGTCCATACCTAGTACGGAAAGCTGTCTTCGGAATATCTAAGGCTCTAACTTTTATTTGATGACATCCTGACCTCAGGTCGATTCTTAGAAAACACAGCAGCGCCTCAAATTGCTCAAGCAAATCGTCTATCCTTGGTAAGGGACATTTATTCCTGATCGTCACTTTGTTGAGTTGTCGATAACCGATGTACAATCTCATGCTACTATATATTTCCTTTTGACTAATCACACCAGAGTACTCCCTAGAACAGCACTCAGTCGAATAAATTCTTTATCACCGACTCTTCAAGTCGAGACTCCATTTCCTTTAATTCTCAAGAAACCTTCAATAAGAAACAATAGATATTGATCCCGTGCTAGGAATCAATTCTACAGTAAGCTCTACCTCTCGCTCTGGAGGTTCGGAAGAAACTTCATTGTGAAGACATCCATAAAGTCATTCACGACCTGAACGTTCGCCCAATCCAAACTAGTTCCAGTGGATGCAGATAACATACTAACATGTGCTTCCGCATCTTGGAATGAAGATTGACCGTCTAAGGTGAACTGGGTAACCGCTTCAGAATTTGTCCTAGACAATTCAATTGTTCCTGAAGCGAAGCTGATAGTTGATTAACACAATTGATTGCAACATGATTTGCAGTCATCCAATTCATACCCAAAATGGTGTCCACACTTCTCATAGGCAAACAATAAACTCTACAACGAAATCTCTGCCTCCTATGACAAGTAGACAATCCTATACAAAGATTACGTCTGGACACGACCCTTAGCAGCAGTTAAAATAGTCATCGGCTCGGATAGCGATGATAAGGCTAATCCCAACCGATTCACACGCGATCGGGATATACAGCAATAGGTTGCACCCGAATCATATAATATACTGATTGAGTTATTGAAAACTGATCCCATACCCCTCAGTAGATTGTCTGCAGTTGAAACTGTCTAAACATCCAGAATGTTGACTCGTCCTTGCCTTAGAGCTGCTTGTAACTCCTTGAAACTCTTCCTTACGGGGCACTCTTTACCATAGTGACCCTCTACATTTCTATAATAGCACCGATTAGATCTTCGCTTGCAATCACCGCTGTGAGGCTTTCCACAGTTAGAACATCTTCTGACCTTTGAAGAATCAAAGAATTGCATCTGCTTTTCCCTTGATGAAATTATCTTAGGACTTTGCATTCGGAGTTGATAATTCAACTACCTTCTCCTTTCCCATCCTTCCTATGAGGTCATCCTCGGCGACATAGGCTGGTTGCACTAAGGCAACATAATTGGTAATAGTATAAGAGCTGAGACCATAAGTCATAAAAGCACTTATGCCCCTCTTATACATCTGCATTCTCCATTCGTCATCCGGAGCTTACTTCACCACTTGGTAAAACTGAAACAAATTTTCCAAATTTAGCGGTGTATCCTTCCACCGTCATGTCACCTTTCCTGAGGATGCACCGGTTGAAGATTCCGATTGTGGTCGAGGATTGCATCTTGATCATCCAGTCATAATTCCGCTTATGATGCACTAAGTATTAAGTTGATCAGGCTCAATGTCTCTTAGCATCACAAGTGTAATTACAAAAAGGACTAGCAAGGAATCGACTCAACCCTAAACTAAGTCCGACTAGGTCGAACTGCTCTGATACCAACTGTAACACCCCGGTATTTTTATCGAGTAAAAATACCCAAGTGTACCATCATAAAATAATCAGAGATATATTTCCTGTTTTAGATATTGAACATAAATAAAAACAACTCATAACTTAGAGTCCAATATCCAAATACCAAGAAATAGCGGAAACGATTTTACAACTTTTACTGATACAAGTTATACAATCGAAAATACAAAAATCTCGAGGGAAAGACAATAACAATGAAAACTAAGTCTTCACCGTCTTCATATGCACACCACCTAGCTGTGCTTCTTCATCTTTTCTTTTTCCCCCTGCTTCTCTGTAAAACCACAAAATATAAACAGTGAGATACAATCTCAGTGAGTTCTACCGAGACCCCTACTAACGCTCTCGGTTCATTTAAAACAGTTTTATGATTTAACACAACACCGACCGCAATCCGCTTGCTAATCTCGGTGAACCATATAATAAGGCTTCGATCTAGTAAGACACCGGCTGCAACCCATTTGCGTCTCCCGATGAACTAGCATCCTAGGCCCTTCTACGTAACACCGGCTGCAGCACATCTGCGTCTCCCGGTATTCATAGTACAATACTTTTTAACATAACACCGGCTGCAGCACATCTGCGTCTCCTGGCGAACCCCTATCCAATAACAGTTCCGCTATTGGCCTCAGAGCCTAGGGTAAGGGATCATGACTTCCCCGCCTAGTATGTTAACATGGGTCGTCACCCAAACTCGATATAATATATATATCTATAATAATATGAACATTTAGTTCATTTACATTCAGACTTATAACTGAACATAACACCCGTATCGGGCCGTTTCCCATAGTCGATATAATATATATATCTACAGTGCTATGAACCCACGGTCCATCCACTCAGACAATCAATGGAACACTTTTAATTCCACATTTTATAAAAATCCAAGTTCACACTCGCACTCTATTTGACCATTTTTCGACACAATTTTCAATATCAAAAACATATCATTTTGCCTTAAAAATAGAATATTCAGTTAGGCCTCTGAATAAGCTTTCCAACGCATCTTAGAACACCTCAATCGGGTTCCCGGATCAAAAGTTATCGCAAAACGAAAAACAGTGTTTGGTTGCTGAAATTCTGCCAAACTGCGCCGAAGTCGCGCTGGCGCGCGAGTTGCGCGCGAACTGGCAGAAAGTTCTGTCAAACTGCGCTGAAGTCGCGCTGGAGCGCAGGTGAGGCGCGAACAGGCAGAAAGGGGGGTCTGTTAAGGCAGATTTTGACGATTTCGCACGAAAACCGCGATTCCGCTCAATTCCGATTCTTGTTCCGATTAAAAACAGATTTGACAACCATAAAAACAGTTCCAATCAAAATCACACAATCATTCAAGTCAATCAAAAACTCATTCAAAACGGATTTTATCAAAAACGACATATTTTCCAATTATCGGTTTTCAACCCAAAATTTCTCAAACTCGATTACCAAATAATATTCCAGTCCAGCGAAAGCAGTAAAACAGTTAATTAATTAATTCGAAACATAAAATCCTAAGCGTGAGTAGAACTCACCCTTGAAGCGTGTGCCGACACCGAGACTTCAAAATCACCGAGACTTCGCCAAATCACCCAACTCGCTTCCAATCAACGATCCATCATCCTTGGGTTTGCGCCAAACTCCATACCAAGCCATCCTTGAGCTTGAACCATCAACAAACCTCCATTTCCTTAAAAATTCGAAAATGGCAAAGTGAGAGAGAGAGAGTTGATGATGTTGATGTTGGTACCAAATCGAAGAGGAAGTAACGCTGAGCGTTTTTCGTGTTGGAAGGAAGTCGTTTCGGTGAATTCTCCTTCCTCCCTCTTCTCTTCTTCCTCACGCCATCTCTCTCTTTTCTTCTCCTTTCCATTCTTCTTTTCCTCTGTTTCTCCTTTCTTTCTTTTATTCTTTCTAATTCTTTCTCACCCATACACACGTATACACATATCTATATATATTTAATATATAATTGATAACGTGGTCCAATTACCATATTGATCTAAATCTCCTATTTCGATTCCGAAACTTGCTTGATCCGTATTATCCGGTTAACGATCCGATAACAACCAATAAATAATCTTAGCACTCGATAAATTTACCAGTTAAGTACTAAATTGATTTAATTGGATTAACGCCCAAATAATTCTATTAATTATTTTGAGGATGTTACATCTTCAGTAGCAGAGCATATGGGACAAGAAGGATTAACACTTAGTTTTCTAAGACAAAGATTCTTCTTGAGAGGCAAAGCATTGTGGCAAACTTTCCAGATAAATTGTTTAACTTTCTGAGGAACTTTAGCTCGCCAAATCCCATTCCATAACTCTTTAGGAGTATCCATTGAAGTAGAAGCATGTAGATTACTAGGGATTGAATTGTGATGCTTCACAAAATAACCAGATTTAACTGAGTAGCAACCACTAGAAGAATGTGGCCACCAAAAAGAATCCTTCCCTTTTAACAAGCTCATTGGAGTTTTAATAGCCTCCATGGCTGAATCATGGTGAAGAATAAGCTCCAACTTGTGAAGATCCCATCTAGAGTTAGAAGTATCAATACAATCAGCAACCTTTAGGACAGTAGAAGTATCCTTAACTCTAGCCAAACCACCAGAAACTAGCCATCTATCAACCTTCAAATCAATATTCTTCCCATCTCCCACCAACCATCTTCCATTATCTTTAAGAAAATCTCTCCCTTTAAGAATACTACCCCATATCCATGAATCTGCAGGTTTTTTCTTTACTGACCAAAAGGATTCTGAACTACAGTATAAATTAAGAAGATTAGAAGCCCAAAAACTTTCTGGATTTTGAACAATTCTCCAAGCTTGTTTAGCAAGAAGAGAAATATTCAAATCCTCAAAGTCTTTAAAACCCATACCTCCCTGAGATTTAGCTGAGGTTAAAGACTTCCAATTTTTCCAGTGAATACCTCTTTCCTTCCCTTCGGATTTCCACCAAAACCTTGACACCAAGGAGCATAACTCTTTACAAAAAGACTTGGGCATTGAAACAATTGACATAACATAAGATGGGATTGCTTGAATCACTGCTTTTATAAGCACCTCTTTACCAGCCTGGTTCAAAAGCTTTTCCTTCCACCCATCCATTTTGTTCAAAAATCTCTCCTTAATCCACTTCAAGGCCTTAATTTTTGATCTGCCCCATTCAGCAGGAATACCCAAATAGTTCCCTGCATTATCCCAAACTTGAATATTTAAAATACCAGCAAGTTCATTTCTAAAACTGAAAGGAATATCCTTACTAAAGACTAACCCAGATTTAAGAATATTAATTCTTTGACCCGAGGCTTTAGAAAACTTGTTAAGGATCCCCAGTAAGACAAACAAATCCTCTTTAGCCGCTTTAGTAAACAGTATAGCATCATCAGCAAAAAATAGGTGGGTTAAAGGCATTCCTTTAGCAATTTCAACACCACTTAACAGATTAGCTCCTCTAGCTGAGTCTATCATTCTAGATAAAACATCAAAAATGAGAATAAACAGATAAGGTGAAAGAGGATCACCTTGTCTAAGACCTCGTTCAGGAGAGAGACTGTTGCTAAGAAAACCATTAACTTGAAATTTGTAGGTCACCGAAGTAACTAAAGTCATGATATTCTTCACCCACTCCTCATGAAAACCAAAAGCCAACAAAGTCTGTCTCAAAAAAGCCCATTCCACTCTGTCGTATGCCTTATTCATGTCTAACTTGATCACTGCAGCTTTCTTTAATCCACCATTGATCTTCTTGACCCTATGAAAAGCCTCATGAGCAACAATAATATTATCTTGAATCAATCTCCCACCAACAAAAGCACTTTGTTGATGAGAGATTAGACCCCCCATGATTGGCTTTAACCTCAGCACTATATTCCTTGATATAACTTTATAAATAAAATTACAACAACTTATAGGCCTCAAGTTTGAAATAGACTCAGGGTTAGGGATTTTTGGGATTAGAGCAACCACTGTTTCATTTAACTCACTAGGCATACAACCATTAACAAAGAAATCTTTAACAGCTTCACACACTTGAAGTTTAACCAAATCCCAGTTGTTTTGGTAGAACAAACCATTCAAACCATCAGGCCCTGGAGACTTTAAAGATCCTAGAGAAAAAACAGCAAGCCTAATCTCCTCATCACCAACAGAAGCCATTAGCTTAATATTATTCTCAGCAGAAACTTTCTTTGGGATATTAGACAAACACTGGATAGTACCTTCAGAACCCTCAGATTTGAAAATAGCTTCAAAATGATTATACACTGCATTCATCATATCATTATGCCCTTCTTGCCAAACATCATTATCATCTTTAACTCTTAGTAACCTATTAAAATCTCTTCTCTGAATAGTAGTTGCATGAAAGAATCTAGAATTTCTATCTCCAAATTTTAACCACTTAATCCTAGATCTTTGACCCCAAAACAGTTCCTCTTGCTTCCATAAATCATCAGTGCGCTTTCTTAGATCTTTAACTCTATCCCAAGGAACCACAAGATAATTCCCATTTAGAAGAATTTGAATTTCAGCACTCAACCTATCAATCTCTTTCTTGGCATTCTTAAAAGTCTTCCTATGCCACCAAACCATGTCCTTTGAACTCTTCTTGATTCTATCAATATACCCTTTCCAACCATGATTCTCTTGAGGTCCAGAATTCCAACTATTACTTAGAAACTCCCCAAACTCAGGATGTTCCTGCCACATAGACTCAAACTTGAATCTCCTTCCACTAGTATCAATAGGAGCAGGACAAAACACAATCGGAGAATGGTCAGAATTGATCATAGGCAAGGCAACAGCAGTAGCATTAGGAAAGAGCTGCCTCCAATTCCAATTCACAAGGACACGATCCAATTTTTCTTTAGTAAAAACACCATCTCTAGGATTACTAACCCACGTAAACTTGCAACCTTTCAATTCCATATCCATTAGAGCACTATCAGCAGTGAATTTTTTGAATAACATTAATCTTCTATCTTCAATAGGACTAGCCCCCTGCTTCTCAGATTGAGCACTCATATCATTAAAATCACCAATACACACCCAAGGAACCTCCTTACTAGTAGGTAAAGCACCAACTTTAATCCAGAGATGCTTTCTTTGAGCAAAAGAGGGATTACCATAAATAAAGGACATTTCAAACAACTTTTGAGTTCTGTGTTGATGAATGATTGTATGAATATAATTCTTACAGCTATCAAGAATTTGGATATGATAAAAATCATTCCACAGCAAAGCTAGGCCGCCTGACTGACCAATAGCTTCAACACAATAACACTTATGGAACCTTAACCTCCTTCTTAGCTTCTCCACACGATCCTTTTTTGCCCTAGTCTCCATTAGAAAGATTAAAACCGGCTTATAAGTTACTAAGAGAGCCCTGAGCTCTCTATTTGTCGTGGACGCCGCCAAACCACGACAATTCCAACTTATGCAAGTCATTTGAAGTTTGGGGGCATGGATAGACCCGCCTCCTCAGTCATATCTGTTGAATCAGTCACAATCTCTCCATCAATAACAGCAATAATCCTAGCCCTCTTCATCCTCCTCTCAAGAACAGCATGAACTTCTTCACCATTAGTGATACAAAGGTTTTCCTGACTTCTTCCTCTCTTCAAAATAAGCCCATCTGCCATCTTAAAACTCAAAGCTTCCTCAACCTCACAAGGAATACAACCCTTATCCTGATACACATCCTCATTCTCCTCAGAAGGATAATTCACAAAATAAGGAGGATTAGAAGATGAGGGGATAGAGAAATTTTGATTTGTAAATTTGCGAATATGTCTAACACCAGAGTGAAGCTCTACCCTTTCAACAGATCCTTAATCAGACAGAGTAGCAATAGATGCTATTGAAGCATAAGATTCATCTCCAACAATATCATTCACCCCTCCCTCTAGGATAGGATCACTATTCTGCACAACAGGGTCGTTTGGAGAAAGATGAGAATCAGCAACAAAGTTCCTTTCTGGTTCTTCAACCACATTAACATCAATACTATCCTCTTCAGGTTCTTTATGCTGAGCCGAACCACTAGTACTAGCCGTAGCATGACTAGTAGGATTAAAATGAGTATTCTGATACTGTCTAGGCCTTTGAGCAGCAAGGAAAGGCCCATATTTAGGAAGATCTTTATTAAAAGCAGCCATGACAACCGTAGGAGAGTTACATTGTCTCAATGCATGGCCAAAAACACCACATTTAAAACACAAACCCTGTAATCTCTCATATTTAAAATGGATCCAGACATTTTTTCCTTCACGTTGTAACCAGCAACCTGACCAAAGAGGCTTCATTACATTAATCATCACTCTTGCTCTTAGATAGGAGTTTACACCAGTACCTAGCATAAGAGGGTCTTCCACTTCCAAAACTTGGCCCATTTGACCTAGTAACAAAGAAGCATTGACTGGATTTAACTCACTCCAAGCTAAACCATGAATCTGAACCCAAAAAGGAACAGAATCAAAGTTAATATCACCAAAAGCCAAACCAGCTTCCCACCTCTTTAAACTCAAGACTTGATTTATAACAAACCAAGGTGCTCTTTGCAGCACAGTTTGAGTATCACTGACTGTAGGAAAACTGAAGAGAAACTTGTTGTCACCCATATCTGTTATATATAAACCTTGGTATTCATCCCAAGTTTGAAACATGATAGATCTAACTGCTTGCTTATTTAAGATCTTTTTTGATATAACTTTACCAACCAAGGCTCTTAATGCATATTCTTCATTGCTTTTTGTTGCAGGAACAAGAGGAGTGATAAAAGGAACACGCTCATCGTCTGGTATAACCATGGTGATAACTCAGGAAAAACAGAAATAAGACAAAGGAACAACAGAGGAAAACGAAGATAAGCAAGAAACAGAAGGGTCTTCAACAGATACCACCCTTCAAAATCAAAGAAGACACAAATGAAATTTGGATAAATACTGTAATAAGACCGGTTTACACTAAGACTTCCAAAAAAAACTATTTGCTATTTAGCTTTTTGATTCAAAAGATAATCTGTTTAAACAAGATGTTTATCAAAATAAGTTCAATTACTGCAGCCAACCTAACAAGAAAATCATTTAAGGTGATGAAGTTATTGAAAAACTTAGTATTGAGGAAGATAGAACAGGGATAAGGATGAAACTTATACTGTTGATGCTTTAAACCAGCAGGTAAAAGCACAATGGAAGGAAGTAATCCCTTTAAAACTTGACAGCAAGACCAAAGTTCCAGATAAGAGGCAACCGAACCCCTAAAGTTAATAATTAACCTAGCAGACCTTCTCACTCTTAAAATCACTAAGAGACCGACAAGTTAACAATGAGGGAGTGAAATGAGCTTGGAGCTAAATATCAAAGTGTGGAGTTTGGGTTAGTGGGTTGGGCTTACGCCCCAGCCCACAATTAATTGATCCTAGTATTTTGCTCACCACCCCCCCCCCCCCCATCTACTTCTAATCAATCCTATATCTATATCTAATAAATTAATCATCTAACATTCCCAAACACACATTTAATATTCATCAAAGAACAAACAAGTACAAAAACATATAGTTTAATAAAAACAACACGAGGTAATACTCAAAATAATATTTAATGACTTTGAGTATTACATGTTTTACTTTGTCAAAATCAGCAACATGTCACATGCGAATAACTCTAACAACAATAGGGAAAATTTGGTCCCCAAGAACAACACCGAAAACATGATGTGGTTAGAAGAAATGATAAAGGACTATGTACAAAAATTTATTTCTTTGTATTTTTTTCCTCATAGTGCAGATGTTTGTGATGAGCGAAATTGTTCAGATATGATCCTTTATATAGGCGTCACGCAATGGATTAGGGTTTTGGAAATTTTTTCATTGGTTTTTTAAATTTTGAATTTCAAAATGTAAATATGAAAGTAATGATAAGAATAAAAACGGAAATTAAATTAAACCCAAGATTCATTGGCATAAAAACCTTCCAAATTTTTTTAAGATTTAAATAATGGTATTTTAATAAAACAAATTTTGATTCATTTTTTATACATACATCTATCTACACAATATTTTTTTTTTGAAGCAGTCTGCACAGTATGTTAAATCTTCTTTTTTATCGTAATTTTATATTTGAATTGTGACATTGAATATTGTTCTATGAACTTTTATCTAGGGGTAAGAAAAGCATATAAAAATTGATGCCTTCTTGTAAATTTACATTACCAAAAAAGGAAAAATATAAAAAAAAATTAGTCAATGGTATTTAATTGTTTTCATCATGTCAACTTATATTTAATAATTGTATTCCATAGGAAACAGAATAATGATTTAAACATTATATTTGAATTTGAATAAGTGATTAATGGTCTTAGAAATAAAAGAGGGATATTCCAAGGCATCTAACAATTCCAATTTCGGTGATGGATGCATTTAATTAGGTACATCCAAATTGAATTTTTATTTATTTTTTTAGTAATAATTATTCATTTTCTGATTAATTATAGGTGTATAATAGATTTGTAATTGTTTTTAGTATTCTATATCTCCAACTTACATAGTGTTTGAAATATTTTTTTGTCCTTATTATTAATTCCAAAATTGGCAAATGAGTCTTGTAAAAAAAACCTATTTGGCGGCGACTGTGGAGACTAATCCTTCTAGGTACTGGAGTTCATTTAAGGAGACTGTGGAGACTAATCCTTCGAGGTACTGGAGTTCATTTAAGGACTGACCTCTCCCAAGCGATGTCTCTCCATACACACCGGCCAGGGATCGAACCCCTGACCAAATGCTTAAGGAGCCCAAGCAACTTACTACTTGTGGCACACCCACTTGGTAAAAAAAACCTATTTGCAAATTAATATTATTCAAGGCTATATATTAGAACGTTATAACCGTTTTCGACCACAATTTTTTTATTAACTACAAAAAACTTAGTACATCAAAGGTTTATTTGAATTTTATAATTGCATTCAAAAAGAATTTTGGTTATTTATGTTTTATTGGAATTTTTGATTTTGAATAAGTGATTAATTGAATATAAAACTAAATGAGGAATATTTGTTGGCATATAATAATATTAATTTAGGTTAATGATGCAATTGTTTTTTTTTTACCCAAGGTATCCACCGCCGATCGCAGTGACTAATCATCTCGCTGAATTGTAGGTGCCTCGAGGGGCAGGACAGCTGGCCTAAAGTTTTAACGCTGAACCCCATGGATGCACTTGTTTGTTTTGTAAGCAAAACGATTTTTTATTTATTTTTAATATAACAATTCCAATTTTGGTTATGAGTGCATTTAATTCTGTGTCTGGAAATTGATTTTTAATTTATTTTTAGAATAATAATTAGGTGAATTGCGACAATGGAATGTGATGTGGTTTAATAGTGATGAGTCTACTTGTACTATCTATCTATATAAATCACCCACTACACAAATTTTGAGGATATTTAGGTAATTTCACATTTTAACTTTTTTCAAACTTTTCTACTTTTTCAAACTTTTTAACCTTTTCATTCTCTCTCACATACTTTTTCAAACTTTTTAACCTTTTCATCCTCTTTACTTTTTTAAAAATTTTCAAATTTTGACAAAATTTTAATATTTTAATTTTCTCTATCAATAAATATTTTAGTCTCTACGGGAAATATTACAATTTTGAAAATTTGAAACTTTAATATATTTTTAATTAATAGTCTCTACGGGAAATATTACGTAGCATAGTATTATCGTCTTAAAACAGAAATTAATTTTTTTATTATTTGAAAAAAGTCAAGTTTATCGTCTTAAAACAGAAATTAATTTTTTTATTATTTGAAAAAAGTCAAGTTTAGAGTCTAGCAGTGAAACTCTTTTTTTATCTACTTTAAATTTGTCTTGATTTTCATGGGATAATATTCACACTAATTAAATTTTTTCTGAATCTATTAATAAAAAGAACGTGACAACACCTGTGCTTATGCACGGGTATACTGCTAGTTGGTCCAATAATATTATAGGTGGTGTAGACACATTGGCTTGGCAATAAATGTGGTTCCCTTGAAATGCTTTTATGATGACACATAGGATAAATGGACTTTGAGGAGTAGACCCAAATGTATTTATAATAACAGATAGATTTTCTTTATATATAATGTAAGTAGTATTTATTTCTAAATATTAATGTGTTGACTCATAATAAATATTAATTGTAACACCCCGGTATTTTTATCGAGTAAAAATACCCAAGTGCACCATCCCTAACACATCAGAGATACATTTCCTGTTTAAATACTGAACACCACTATCAAATTTTCACTGAACAACTACAGGACAGTCTTAAACATAAATAAGACCATAAACCATCAGTGAAATACAGTGTTCAATATCGCACAAGAAAGCGGAAATAAATACATAACTTTTACAACAGTTAAAGTCATAACGTTGTGATACATAACTAACAAGAGAAAACATAACTTAAGCATAAAAGCTAAGTCTTCAGCAGCCATCCGAGTACCACCTACTCGTGCCTCTTGGATCTCCACTTTCCCTGTTTATCTGTAAAACCACAACATATAAACAATGAGATACAATCTCAGTGAGTTCTACCGAGACCCCTACTAACACTCTCGGTCCAATTTTACAACCATTCGAACACGACACCGACTGCGCGAACGCTAAGCTGCGGTGTATCACGTTCTTTAACTTTAAACAAAATGCCGACTGCGCGAACGCTAAGCTGCGACAACTTGTTACAACAAAATACGACACCGACTGCGCGAACGCTAAGCTGCGGTGTATTGCACGACAAACTTTTTAATATAATGCCGACTGCGCGAACGCTAAGCTGCGGCTAACCTGTTATAACTTGGTACGGCACCGACTGCGCGAACGCTAAGCTGCGATGAACCGCACTGTACGACACCGACTGCGCGAACGCTAAGCTGCGGTGTATCGCACAACTAACAATTTAACATAACACCGACTGCGCGTACACTAAGCTGCGGCGAACCCCCTTACCAATAGTACTTTCCCTATTGGCACAGGGCCTAGGGTAAGGGATCATGACTGCCCCGCCTAGTATGTTAACATGGGTCGTCACCCAAACTCGATATAATATATATATCTACAATCATATGAACCCACGGTCCATCAAATCAGACAATCAATGAAACACTTTAATCCACATTTTATAAAATCCAAGTTCACACTCGCACTCTAGTTGACCACTTTTCGACACAATTTTCAATATCAAAAACAGTTCATTTTTCGTGAAAAATAGAATATTCAGTTAGGCCTCTGAATAAGCTTTCCAACGCATCTTAGAACACCTCGATCGGATTCCCGTATCAAAAGTTATCGCAAAAACAAAAACAGTATTTAGTTGCTGAAAATTCTGTAAACCGTCGCGACGCGATGGGACTCCGTCGCGACGCGAAAATAGGCAGAATGGCCAAAAACAGGTTTTCTGAAATTCAGTTTTACCCCATTTCGCTCCCTAATCGATACCAAGACATTACGTGACCTCCGAGACCCAAAAACAGATATAACAACTAGTAATTCCAGTCCAAAACAATAATTAAAAACATCAATCGATAACTCAATCAAATCGAGTTTATCAAAACGCGACGTATTTTCCAAATATCGGTTTTTAACCCAAAATCTCTCAAACTCAATTACCAAACAATATTCCAGTCCAGCGAAAGCGATAAAACAGTTAATTAATTAATTCGAAACATAAAATCTTAAACGTGAGTAGAACTCACCCTTGAAGCGTGAACCACGATCGAGCCGAATTCACCGAGTAACCACACGAACATTCCCCGCATAAACTTTCCGTTCCGACGACGCTCAAATCCGCTTCCAAAGCTTTCCACTCGACCACGAAACCTCTTTTTGACCGAAATACCGAATTCCTCGAAATCCTCCATGGACACTATTCATCATCCCTAACCTCCAAAACTACTATTCATCCATAACCCCAAATCTTTGATTTTCAACCCCAAATCACCCCAACTAGCTTCCAATCTTTCAATCGAACATCCTTCATCGATCAATCATCCTTGGGTTCGCGCCAAACACAATCCAAAGCTATCCTTAAGCTTCAACCATCGAAACCTGACTTTTGAGCTCAAAATCGAAAATGTTGGATTTGAGGAGAGTAAGTTGATGATGAAGATTTTGGTACCAAAACGAAGAGGAAGTAACGCTGAACGCTTTTCGTGTTGGAAGGAAGTCGTTTTGATGAGCCGAATCCCCTCCTTTTTCCCCTTCTTCCTCCTCACCGTTCTTTCTCTTCTCCCTTCTTTTCTCTCCTTTCCCTCTCTGTCTCTCGCGTCCAATTCTTTCTTTTCTTTCTTAATTCTTTCCTTTCTTTCCTTTTAACACATACACACACACACACACACACACACACACACACACTTATTTATTTATTTAATAAATAAGTGGTAACGTGGTCCAATTTTCATATTGATCTAAATCTCTTATTTCGATTCCAAAACTTCTCTGATCCGTTTATCCGGTTAACGATCCGATGACAACCAATAAATAATTTTTGCACTCAATAAATTTACCAGTCAAGTGCTAAATTAATTTAATTGGGTTAACACCCAAATAATTCTACTAATTATTTTGAGGATGTTACATTCTCCCCAACTTGAAAGAATTTTGTCCTCAAAATTTCGTCAAGTCTTTCATCTGACTAACCGAGAATCGACATTCTCAGAAAGGTCTTAAGTTGCTGGAACACAATCTTGAATTAGCGAAATAAGTGTAGAAAATCTTCCCAAAGTTGGCACATCAATTTCCAAGTATGATCCACTACTACCTTGATACGAACTCTCTGGTTACGAATCTACACGAGAACTCATCATTCGCCTACATAGGCTCGGCACCGCGTTTGAAAACACTTCCGAAGCTTCATTCCAATTATCCTCGCTTACGCCCCAACTTTGATTAATCAAAATCAAAGGGTTTAATACAAGACGCTTGATAGAAATACACGTTGAAAAATGAGGTCTGTATAACGGCACTCTTCGGTAAATGTAAAAACAAACACAATTTCTTCGAAGGGAATAAACACGTTCTAAAAACAAACACAATTTCTCGTACACACTGACACTGACGGAAAAGTCACTTGTGAAACTTCTTGACTCGCCCCCAAGATTTCGAGATAACACTTTTCGAAAGAAGATGGAATGAGGATTTATCAGAAACGTTTATCTTAAACGTAGAAATAAACCATGGGGACATCAAATAAATTTGAACGTAATGCAAATTACCTCAGTTGTTCTCAAAACAACTATCAGACAGAACTCATAGCTCCTTTTCTTATATTGCAACTTCATCACGAGGTTTTTACCAACGACGCACCCGATTCCTTTCCGAATTAGTCAATAGCATTGAGAGCTTCCCCTTAACCTAAGTAATCCTTCTAGGATTTTCCTAAATCAGATTTCATTAGCCTCTTGATTCGTTCCCAACATTAACTTTAGCATGCGGGTTTTCACAAAAAAAATGATTTTTCAAAACTACCATACCGCACGCCAAACTTCACTTTGAAAAGTTCAGTCCCTTGCAGCAGATCCCTCTATTGATCCTTTGGTGCTTATTCGCAATGTGAAAAACGGTCAACAGTCACCTCATTTTCATATTCGTATTCATGTTTGACTTGTCAAACAGGATCACATAATACTATCTCCTTGTTAACCTTCACAAAGGAGAGGTTAACAAACCAATACCTCGCCACTAATACATCTGCTTTACATCTCTGTACATCTTGGTGGGTCCAGGATGTACAGAAAGTAAACTTCGGTGTGCTTACTCTAGCACTTGCTTTTTAATATCTTCATTATCGGGCACACAGATCCCACCGTCGAAAAAAATAACTCCTTCACTATCTTTGGTAAAGTCTAGCAACACTTTTCGTGATTGTAGCTTCACATCAATTTCCTGTGTTAAGAGAATAGAATCCCTTTGGGAACTAGAGATCCTCATATGGCTCAACACTAAACGGTTCCCCCTTGATCTTGAATTCAGATTTAAGTCACTAAAAGACTCCGATAATTCCATCTCATGCATCAATAAACTCGGCCATGTGGATGGACTTCTTACTCAGTGCATCAGTTACAACACTGGCCTTTCTTAGATGCTACTTCAACACGAATTCATAATCCTTCAGGAATTCAACCCATCTCCTTCGCCTGTTATTCAATTCTTTCTAATCAAACAGATACTTTAAACTCTTGTGATCACTAAAGACATCGAAACGAGACCTAAACAGGTAATGTCTTCAAACTTTCAGTGCATACACAATAGGTATTAACTCCAATTCATGAGTTGGATAATTCTCCTTATGAGCCTTCAATTTCCTGAATGCATAAGCTACCTCTTGTTGATTCTGCACAAGAACACCTCCTAAACCCTTCCCAGAAACATCGCTGTAAATTTGGAATTTCAAAGACGGATCCGGAAGAATCAGGATTGGTGCAGAAGTCAACCTAACCTTCAATTCTTGAAAACATTCTTCACAGTCAGCATCCCACGTAAACGGATGACCCTTACGAGTTAACCGAGTAAGTGGAAGAATTAACTGTGAGAACCCTTGAACAAATCTCCTATAGTAACCAGCTAGACCCAAGAAACTTCTGATCTCTGTGACTATTGTTGGTCGCTCCCATTCAACACCGCTTTCTTCTTACTGGGATCTACAGAAACTCCCGACTTCGGAAATCACATGTCTCAAAGAATTTACCTTTGACACCCAAAAATCACACTCCGAAGGTTTCAAGTACAACTTATTTCCTCGGAGTACTTTCGGAACAATGCGGAGATGTTGGACATGCTCCTCAATGGTCTTCGAGCACATCGAGATACCATCATGAAAACGACTACAAATTGATCTAGGTAATTGAGGTAAAACTCGGTTCAGGTAATCCATGAATACCGCTGGAGCATTAGTGAAACCGAAGGGCATCACTACCCACACATAATGTCCATACCTAGTACGGAAAGCTGTCTTCGGAATATCTAAGGCTCTAACTTTTATTTGATGATATCCTGACCTCAGATCAATTTTAGAAAACACTGCAGCACCTCAAATTGCTCAAGCAAATCGTCTATCCTTGGTAAGGGATATTTATTCTTGGTCGTCACTTTGTTGAGTTGTCGATAATCAATGCATAATCTCCTGCTACCATTTTTTTTTCGACTAACCACACCAGAGCACTCCTTAGAGAAGCACTCGGTCGAATGAATTTCTTCAACGTCGACTCTTCAAGTTGAGACTCCATTTCCTTGAATTCTAAAGGAACATTCAATAGGAAACGATAGATATTGATCCCGTGCCAGGAACCAATTCTACAGCAAACTCCACCTCTCGCTCTGGAGATTCAGAAGAAACTTCATCGTGAAAACATCCAGAAAGTCATTCATAACCTGAATGTTCGCCAAATCTAAACTAGTTTCAGTGGATGCAGATAACATACTAACATGTGCTTCTGCACCTTGGAATGAGGATTGACCGGCTAAGGTTAAGTAGATAACCGTTTCAGAATTTGTCCTTGACAATTCAACTGTCTCTGAAGCGAAGCTGATAGTTGATTAACACAGTCGATTGCAACATGATTTGCAGCCTTCCAATTCATACCCAAAATGGTGTCCATACTTCTCATAGGCAAACAAATAATTTCTACCACAAAGTTTCTGTCTCCTATGACCAGTAGACAATTTTTACACAATGATTGGGTCTGGACACGACCCTTTGCAGCATTTAAAGTGGTCATCGGCTCGGATAGCTCGGATAACGCTAGTCCCAACCGATCTACACATGCTTGTTCTATAAAACAATGGGTTGCACCCGAATCATATAATATGCTGACGGAGTGATTGAAAACTGATCTCATACCCCTCAGTAAATTCTCTGCAGTTGTAACTGTTTGAGCATCCAGAGTGTTGACTCGTCCTTGCCTTAGAGCTGCTTGTGACTCCTTGGAACTTTTCCTTGCAGGGCACTCTTTACCATAGTGACCCTCTTCATTACAATAATCGCACCGATTAGATCTTCGCTTGTAATCACCACTGTGAGGCTTTCCACAGTTAGAACATCTTCTGACCTTTGAAGAATCAAAGAATTGCATCTGCTTTTCCTTTGATGAAATTATCTTAGGACTTTGCATTCGGAGTTGATAATTCAACTACCTTCTTTCCTTTCCCATACTTCCTATGAGATCATCCTCGGCGACATAGGCTGATTGTACCTAGGCAACATAATTGGTAATAGTATAAGAACTGAGACCCTAAGTCATAAAAGCACTAAGGCCCTTCTTATACATCTGCATTCTCCATCCGTCATCCGGAGCTTACTTTACCACTTGGTAAAACTGAGACAACTTCTCAAACTTAGCGGTGTATTCTTCCACCGTCATGTCACCTTTCCTGAGGATGCACCGGTTGGAGATTCCGGCTTTGGTCGAGGACTGCATCTTGATCATCCTTCCATAATTCCGCTTATCATGCACTAAGTATTAATGTGATCAGGCTCAATGTCTCTTAGCATCACAAGTGTAATTACGACAAGGACTAACAAGGAATCGACTCAACCCTAAACTAAGTCCGACTAGGTCGAACTGCTCTGATACCAACTATAACACCCCGGTATTTTTATCGAGTAAAAATACCCAAGTGCACCATCCCTAACACATCAGAGATACATTTCCTGTTTAAATACTGAACACCACTATCAAATTTTCACTGAACAACTACAGGACAGTCTTAAACATAAATAAGACCATAAACCATCAGTGAAATACAGTGTTCAATATCGCACAAGAAAGCGGAAATAAATACATAACTTTTACAACAGTTAAAGTCATAACGTTGTGATACATAACTAACAAGGGAAAACATAACTTAAGCATAAAAGCTAAGTCTTCAGCAGCCATCCGAGTACCACCTACTCGTGCCTCTTGGATCTCCACTTTCCCTGTTTATCTGTAAAACCACAACATATAAACAATGAGATACAATCTCAGTGAGTTCTACCGAGACCCCTACTAACACTCTCGGTCCAATTTTACAACCATTCGAACACGACACCGACTGCGCGAACGCTAAGCTGCGACAACTTGTTACAACAAAGTACGACACCGACTGCGCGAACGCTAAGCTGCGGTGTATCGCACGACAAACTTTTTAATATAATGTCGACTGCGCGAACGCTAAGCTGCGGCTAACCTGTTATAACTTGGTACGGCACCGACTGCGCGAACGCTAAGCTGCGATGAACCGCACTGTACGACACCGACTGCGCGAACGCTAAGCTGCGGTGTATCGCACAACTAACAATTTAACATAACACCGACTGCGCGAACGCTAAGCTGCGGCGAACCCCCTTACCAATAGTACTTTCCCTATTGGCACAGGGCCTAGGGTAAGGGATCATGACTGCCCCGCCTAGTATGTTAACATGGGTCGTCACCCAAACTCGATATAATATATATATCTACAATCATATGAACCCACGGTCCATCAAATCAGACAATCAATGAAACACTTTAATCCACATTTTATAAAAGCCAAGTTCACACTCGCACTCTAGTCGACCACTTTTCGACACAATTTTCAATATCAAAAATAGTTCATTTTTCGTGAAAAATAGAATATTCAGTTAGGCCTCTGAATAAGCTTTCCAACGCATCTTAGAACACCTCGATCGGATTCCCGCATCAAAAGTTATCGCAAAAACAAAAACAGTATTTAGTTGCTGAAAATTCTGTAAACCGTCGCGACGCGATGGGACTCCGTCGCGACGCGAAAATAGGCAGAATGGCCAAAAACAGGTTTTCTGAAATTCAGTTTTACCCCATTTCGCTCCCTAATCGATACCAAGACATTACGTGACCTCCGAGACCCAAAAACAGATATAACAACCAGTAATTCCAGTCCAAAACAATAATTAAAAACATCAATCGATAACTCAATCAAATCGAGTTTATCAAAACGCGACGTATTTTCCAAATATCGGTTTTTAACCCAAAATCTCTCAAACTCAATTACCAAACAATATTCCAGTCCAGCGAAAGCGATAAAACAGTTAATTAATTAATTCGAAACATAAAATCCTAAACGTGAGTAGAACTCACCCTTGAAGCGTGAACCACGATCGAGCCGAATTCACCGAGTAACCACACGAACATTCCCCGCATAAACTTTCCGTTCCGACGATGCTCAAATCCGCTTCCAAAGCTTTCCACTCGACCACGAAACCTCTTTTTGACCGAAATACCGAATTCCTCGAAATCCTCCATGGACACTATTCATCATCCCTAACCTCCAAAACTACTATTCATCCATAACCCCAAATCTTTGATTTTCAACCCCAAATCACCCAACTAGCTTCCAATCTTTCAATCGAACATCCTTCATCGATCCATCATCCTTGGGTTCGCGCCAAACACAATCCTAAGCTATCCTTAAGCTTCAACCATCGAAACCTGACTTTTGAGCTCAAAATCGAAAATGTTGGATTTGAGGAGAGTGAGTTGATGATGAAGATTTTGGTACCAAAACGAAGAGGAAGTAACGCTGAACGCTTTTCGTGTTGGAAGGAAGTCGTTTTGATGAGCCGAATCCCCTCCTTTTTCCTCTTCTTCCTCCTCACCGTTCTTTCTCTTCTCCCTTCTTTTCTCTCCTTTCCCTCTCTGTCTCTCGCGTCCAATTCTTTCTTTTCTTTTTTAATTCTTTCCTTTCTTTCCTTTTAACACATACACACACACACACACTTATTTATTTATTTAATAAATAAGTGGTAACGTGGTCCAATTTCCATATTGATCTAAATCTCTTATTTCGATTCCAAAACTTCACTGATCCGTATTATCCGGTTAACGATCCGATGACAACCAATAAATAATTTTTGCACTCAATAAATTTACCAGTCAAGTGCTAAATTAATTTAATTGGGTTAACACCCAAATAATTCTACTAATTATTTTGAGGATGTTACATTAATCTTTTTTCATGTCAAAAGTTTATCTCCATATAATATATTTTTGGTCTTATTAGTTCAGTTATTATGCATAAATTTTGGTCTTATCATAATTTTCATTGGAAAAAAGATTAACATGTGTGTGGATTACACCGATCTCAACAAAGCATGTTCAAAAAATGCTTTTCCCTTCCCTAGCATAGATAAGTTGGTAGACAACTTGTTGAGGCAAAATCCCTAATTAGTTTTGTTGATTAACAAACTTCAAAAGTGAGAAGCTTAAGTTATCTGATTTCATATGCTACTAATGTTTCTTCTTGAGTGAACAATAAGAACATGTATAAACAAGTAAATCTCAAGAAGGTATATGCTTATGAGAAGCATCATAATTGAGAAGACTTAAGACAAGTTGTACACAAGGCCTAAAGAAGAAACGCTTCTCTTGACAAGATCGAAGATCAAGACCAAATGGGTAAACTTGAGAAAGATCATCTTGAGAAGAATTATTTCAATCTGTGTCAACATGAGAAGGATCATGACAATCAGAGGGGTCATGAAGTGAACAGTCAAGTTAAGAAAGGTCGCACCATAAATATCTTCATCAGAAGTATCAAACTTGAGAAGCATCATCTCCAGAAACTGTCATAGCTGAGAAGAGTCATAGTTGAGAAGAGACATGACAACTGGTAACTATTGTCTTCTGCAGAAAAACAGCTGTCTTAAAAGCAAACAGCCTTGCAACGGCTACAAACGGCTATATTCTTTTGCCAACGACTCTTTTCTATGGTCCAAAGGATACTACACAACATTTCTGCTATAAATAAACAAATCTAGCCAGAGTTGATCTGTGTGAGAGTACTTTGAGCTCAAAACTTTCAACCTTCTCAAAAGTCAAGTTTTTCTCTCATCAATACTCAACTTCTTTCATTTGAAGGGATTCAACTGATCTCTGAGTATGTATTTTTGCCTGTGTTGTAATGTCTGTTGAAACACCATTTGTATCAACCAAGCTCTACCAAAGAGGAAACCTGTAGGGGGGCCTTCTCAAGTGGCATGTGTTGCTGTAGGACTTGAGAAGTGAGTCGCTTCTGTGTTAGAAGCTGCCTAACAGATTAGAAGGATTGTATTAGGTGTGAAAATAGTAGGTAGAGCTGTGTGAAGAAAACTACCAAGAGAACTTTTAGCCTAGGGAGGTTGTAAAAGTTGTAAACTATTTGGAAAATAGTGGAAATACTCAAAGGGGGTGAGGAGTGGACGTAGTCCAGAGTTTTGGGTAAACCATTATACATCATTGTGTTATTTACTGCTTTTTCTAAGTGTCTTTGTTTGACTTTAGTGTAACCTTAGAGGGGGTGAATAAGGTTACTTGTAGATCTTGGATTCTTTTCAAAATAAATGATAAGTTTGTTTAAACCAAATGCCGAAACTTGAGATTTAAACTTTATATGGTGTATGCAAGCAGGCAGATTTAGGCACAATGAGATGTTATACTATTTTCAATATTCACAATAAGATTATTTATAAGGAGTGTAGTGATATTGAATATAGTAGCAAGTAGATCAATTGCAGTAACAATATAATAGAAGCTATGATCTAATCACCTCAGATAATATGACAATATAATAGCTGTGAGAGATGAGTAGATCTATAAAAATGATATGAAAGTGATAGCTCTATTTTTCTCTTTCTCAGGATCTAGAAATTCGTATGAGAGAAGAAGAGAATTGTTGTGAAAATGTGGTGTGTTGAAGAATGACTTGAGGCTGCCTATTTATAGGCTTAGGAGCGCGTAGATCTGAAACAAATGTTTAATGAAATGAAAAGAATCGATTGTTGATTGAAGTTAAAATATAGATGAATCGATTCTTATTATCTTAAAAGCCTCAAGAGTCGATTCTTTGGATAGTTGAAATAGTGAGGAATCGATTCTTTACTCTTTGGAAAACATGGGAATCGATTCTTTGTTCTTTGAAAACAAGTAGCAATCGATTTTCAAGACATCTTACATAGGTGAAAATCAATTCTTTACTTAGTTAACACAATGAGGAATCGATTCATGGCCTAAGGAAGAGCTTGAAAATCGATTTCAAGGTCTTTTGAGAATGAAGGAAATCGATTATTGGCTTGGCTTGAGTGTATGTGCAAATCGATTTCATGCATTAACATAGGATTTAGGAAATCGATTCTTGGCCTTTAGAGTTGCTTGAAAATCAATTTCATGGCCTTTAGAAAATACTATAAATCGATTCTTGGCCTTTGGTACATAATAGAAATCAATTCTTGTTTTCCACAAAATTGTTTTTAGGTCTTTGCCATCACTAGTGCAAAAATGACATTAGAATTAGGCATTTAAAGTCAGGCGCCCAGATGTCTGACTACATAGGTAGACACGGTGGCAAACTTGTAAATAGGTGGCAAAACTCGTGAGTATTAAGGTCAAGCGGATACACGCCTGACTTCTAAAGTGAAGAAATAGGGAAAAAATAAGACTTTAGAAGTCAGGCGTGTATTCGCCTGACTACATAAGTGACGCGGTGGCAAACTTGTAATTAGGGGTAATTTTTTTTTTCCTGTTCTAATACTTTAGAAGTCAGGCGTCTATTCTCGCTTGACCTCTAAAGTCCAAAAATAGAAAAAAAAATATTCAATCACTTACGCGTCACCCTAAATGCAAAAAAAAAAAATTTCACCCTTCTCACTCTCACACTCTCATGCGAACCCTTCTCTCTAATCCTTCTTCTTCTCTCTATCATCCCTCACCCCTCACCGTCACCCTCACCCCTCACCCCCTCACCGTCACCCTCACTCCCTCACCGTCACCTTCTCACCCTCACTCCCTCACCGTCACTGGGAACAATAGATCTACAAAAAACGACTCAGTCACTGGTTCCTTCTTCTCCTTTGTTCTCTGGTTCCTTCTTCTTCCACGCGAAGCTTGGCTTCAATCTTTCATATCTCTCTGGTTCCTTCTTCTTCCACGCGAAGCTTCCCCTCTTCGTTATCCTTTCAATTTCTGTTGAACCTTCTCTGAATACTGAATCTTCATATCTCTCTCTGGTTCGCGAAGCCAAACGAAGCTTGAATCCTTCAAGCTAACTACAGCAGAGACTACACAAGGTATGGATTTCTCACTTATCTTTCTTGTTTCACTGATTTCTTTAATATTCAGCGGAACCCTAAGATTCCGATCTTCTGTTTTTAGGCTCTCTGTTGCAAGGTTTTGCTGCGGACCGTTCCACTAGGTAGATTCTTCACTTACATTCTATTTTGCTGTTGATTTAATGATTTTCCTTTTCAAAACCCTAACTTATGTGTTTGCTGTTTTGTGTGTGGCTGAGACGTGTTCAAGCATTCAGACATTGAGTAAAATCCTATCTACACAAACAAAGAAAAGTCATATTTGTAAATCTTCTAAGTAGATGAGTTTTACTATTGTAACAATAAAAACTGTACCTCTGTAAGTAGCTATTACTTAGCCAAATATTTACTATGTCAATTCTACAATGAGTGGTTAAGTTAAGCCAGGTCAAATGATGAGTTTGACAAAGTTATTCATACCTTATGTTATTGGATATCAATAATGTCTTAAAATAGGTAAGTTTGCAGATTTCATATGACATTGTTGAAGATAATCTTGGTGCAAGGTGATCGTCTGAGTGATGTTCTCCAACAGCTCCAAGATGCTGTATATTTGACAAAGGTACTTTTCTCTCCTGCAAACCCATGTTACATGGGTTTTCAATGTGTGGTTATTATTCAATGGGTTTTGTTTTGATGATGGTATTGTCTCAAGGATTTGTGATGGCTTATGTTACTTAGTTGTGAAATTTTCTGGTTTTCAGCTTTGTATCAGTTACAGTTTTATATGTATCAGTTACAGTTACAGTTTTAGCTTTGTATATTTGGAATGTTACAGTTTTATATGGAATGATTATTTGTATGATTATTTGGAATGTTACAGTTACAGTTTTATTTGTATGATTATTTGGAATGTTACAGTTTTAGCTTTGTATATTTGGAATGTTACAGTTTTAGCTTTGTATCAGTTACAGTTTTGTATCAGTTACAGTTTTATATGTATCAGTTACAGTTTTAGAAACATTTTGTATATTTACTCATAGCTTATGTTTATTTAGTTGTGAAATTTTCTGGTTTTCAGCTTTGTATATTTGGAATGTTTCAAACTGTAAGTTTCTGTTCCTGGGCTCTGATTAATTGGGTTGGAGCTGTTGTGGTCAGAGCTGGGAATGCAAAGGGAGGAGATATAATAGCTGCAGTGATGAGTTTTCTTTTTGGTGCTATGAAGATTAAAGGTGACATTGAACTACGAGATGTTTATTTTTCCTACCCGTCACGGCCAGAGAAAGCTATGATTCAAGGACTGTCGCTGTCCATTCCAAGAGGAAAGACAGTAGCACTGGTTGGTAGCAGTGGGTGTGGAAAGAGCACTGTTATTTCTCTAATAACCAGGTTTTATGACCCCACAAGAGATTAGTTAAGTTAGTTTTTTGCTTTTCTTCTTTTACTTTCTCTATTTTATCAACTGGTTAATGCTCATGTTCTTATTGTTTACCAGTAAACAAACTATACAAATGCAAGCAAATATATGTAAATACAAGATTAGATGGTAATGGTAGTACTAGTAATATAAAAAAAGACTCTAAAGGACTGATAGTGCATTAAAGTTAATAGTAGTTTAGAAATTGATTGTGTATTCTTCAAAGCAAATCAACGCTGCCAAGCCTGACATTGTTTATAACATTACAGGAGAAATTTTTATTGACCGTCACAGTATCAAAGATCTTGATTTGAAGTTTCTTCGAAGTAATATAGGGGCAGTTTCCCAAGAACCATCACTCTTTGCAGGCACCATCAAGGATAACTTGAAACTGGGAAAAATGGATGCAAGTGATGAAGAGGTTCAGGCGGCAGCAGTGATGTCCAATGCACACACTTTCATATCACAGCTGCCTAATCAGTACCTAACTGAGGTAAGCTGCTTGATCAAGTTTTTCATAATAATTACATTAAAGCCTAAAACATTAATTCTGGATTCTAGGTTCTAGTATTTTGTGAGCCTTCATTGCAATACTTAACAACTTAAACCTGCTGCATTTATTTTTATGCAGATATGCTATTCTGAATTTTTGTTGTCCTGAATTTTCAAAAGTAGGACTGGAAAGTGTTTTGGCCTTTTGGGGGTAGGCACCCTCTTCTGAATCTGACACATTTGGTTTTCTATTTGTTGCACAAGTGATAGAAAACTTGATTCAATTTTTTTAACTATTATAATGATAGCATAATGGACATGTGAAGAATAAGTGTTCCAAACATCTTGGCTTTCCCCCCTCGATACAAGAAAGCGAAGCCTGTTCCAGCTTACAGTATCTATGCCAGTTATCACACTGTTCACAAACACTTTAATATTTGTGATAATTTCTTGAAAGGCTTCATTATTAGCAGTAATTGTTGATGACAGTACTGATTTAATTGTTGCTGAAACTTTTCTTCTGTTTTAATTGTTGCTGACAGTATTTGTAATAACCTGTTGCTTACAGTACTGATTTAATTGTTGCTGAAACTTTTCTTGTGTTTTTCTAAAGCTCTCTTCCCTCTCACTTAGCAATTGCTCCTTTCTCCTCTAAGTCTCTTTTCAGGTCTTCTACTGTGTGTTCCAACACGGTAATTGTTCCCTGATATCCCAATATTTCTTCTCTCAGCTCATTATTCTCATGATCTTTAACTCTTAGTTGCTCTTCAATTTCACTCTTCTGGCTGTGTATGGAATCCAATTCCAACTTCAGATTTCCACACATCATTGCCATTTGCATTTTCCCATTCCGCAGGGAATCCACACTCCTTTGAAGGATATTGATTTCCTCGGTGAAGGCGCTGAACTCAAATTCACTTCAGATTTTCCCATTTGCATTTTCCCATTCTCAGTGAATCCACACTGCTGTGCTAATTCCTGTTTCTCATTCTGCAGGGAACCCAAATCATATTGAAGATTCTTAATTTCCTCACTGCAGGGAACCCAAGTCATGGTAATTTCACTCTACTTTTTTCAATTCAATCCCACAGATGTTGTTCAAATTGTATATATGATGAATAATTAACCTTGTATTCATCACCTCAGTTTCTTTCATTATACATTATACTACACAATCAATCAATAAACTAACTTCAAACATGATATTTGATGTCTCTTTTTTTAGTATTTTTTCACTCTACTGTTATCCATTATTTTTCACTCTACACAATCATTATACTAACTCTACACAAAGCATAAATCAATAAACTAACTTCAAACATTATACTACACAATCATTCTTTCACTCTACTGTTATCCATTATTTTTTCAATCAATTTATCTACAAGCATCTTGTACCGGATGTTGGGAACAAGTTTCCTGTTTTAAATAAAGGGAGTTTATCTACAACGTCTTGTATCATATCATTTCATGTGAAAGCCCAGACTGTGTTTTTCTATACGGGAATTTATCTACAACATCTTGTATCATATCATTTCATGTGAAAGCCCATAGTGTGTTTTTCTATACAATTTTATCTCCTGCAAACCCATCTTGTTTCTCATTGATCCAAATACATTACCATCCAACACTTATTCCTTTGCTTCTATGCTGCGTTTATCTCTATTTCACTGGAAAAAGATGGTAAATCATTAATCATCATCTATAATATTATTTTGATAACATGGAAATTAAATCTTACAATTTGAGTTCTGTAATGTTTTGAAAAAGGGGAATTTGGCTGAAGTTGCCATTAGAACAATCTGACTTTGTTCCATTGCTGTCAAGGTAATTTCTAACTTCTTGCAAGTCTATAGAGCTGAGATCTTATATATGTTTGGTTTGTTTTCATTCATTGAAGTTGAAATGAACTTATGAGGAAACTGATTTTGGTTTCAGGAAGGGTTTCAATAACACCATGCAGAACCAGGATATGTGATGTTAACTTATTGGATTCCTGAAGGACCTTCCATAACTGATTTTGTAGGTTGAGTTAAGCCGCCCAACCCAAATTCGTTGGGCAACCATTATCGTGCCACTCTGGTTGAGTGTTTAGTCATATGGTTTACTTTCATATTTTCACTCCTCATGTAATTATTTTGCAACTTGAACTGATCACTTGTCTGAATTATCTCAGGCTGAGGAGATATATACAGGAGCTGTAAGAGAAGTAAAGGAAGAAACAGGGGTAAGTTTGATGTAACTAAGAGATATTTATTCCTCTAGCATATCAATTTAATTATGAGTTTGTATGATAAGTGTCAGATTAGTAGCTAAGTCATTCTTTAGCAAAAGTGAATTGCTTATCTCATTGATTTATTGGCCAGAATTGGCTTTATTACAGCTTAGTTCTGTTAATTCTGGTTGGGTATTATTTATGGTTGTTTTACTGTGAGTACTATTTATGACCTGAGCACTGATATATTATTCCATGGCCCAATGGATAAGGCGCTGGTCTACGGAACCAAAGATCTGGGTTCGATCCCCAGTGGAGTCGCTTCTACGGAACAAAAATTTGTATAACCAGGGTGTATAAATTAAACCAAAATTTGAAAAAAAAAAACTTTTAAAGTCAGGCAAGAATAAATGCTTGACTTTAAATCATACTTACGAAGTCAGGCAAGAATAAATGCTTGACTTTAAATCATACTTACGAAGTCAGGCAACAATAAATGTTTGACTTTAAATCATACTTACGAAGTCAGGCAATAATAAATGCTTGACTTTAAAACATACTTACGAAGTCAGGCAATAATAAATGCTTGACTTTAAAACATACTTACGAAGTCAGGCAACAATAAATGCTTGACTTTAAATCATACTTACGAAGTCAGGCAATAATAAATGCTTGACTTTAAAACATACTTACGAAGTCAGGCTATCGCTTGACTTTAAAACTCCTGACATACAAAGTTGACTTAATAAAAGCCAAGCGGGCGCCTGACTTTAAATCCTTTTTTTGCACTAGTGCATGCATGCATAAAATATTTTCCAAAGCTTACCATGCATGCATAACATATTTTCAAAACCCTAATTTTGATGCATGATGCATGTTTTCAAAAATCATCTCTCAGCTATTTAAACTGTCATAGACCTTAAGTGATAGGACCTTACACTGTGTCCTAAAGAAAGCGGAAAAGCAATTAGGTCTTCATCTTCAAAGGTGGCTTCTTCTCCAAGCTGCTCCACTTTAATGCTTTCTGCTTTTTGATTCCCGTCCTGTACTTTATTCAGCTTGAACCTGTACTTTCTTACAGCTGCAACCATTAGTAGACAATATGTAATTTGTTATCATACAAAACAAGGAGTGTGTGCCCTTGGTTCAACAAACTCCCCTTTTTTGATGATAACAAATTACATTATGCATAGGGGGTGATAATTTTTTGAAAAAGCTCCCCCTAAGCATAAGCATATGTTTTCTCCCCATATAGTAGTAACCTGCATATTTTCTCCCCCTTTGTTTTCATCAAAAAGGAGGGGGGGTGAATACAAACAAAATCACTTTACAAACTGGCATAATCAAGCATCCTTAGCTCTCTACGGATTTTACAAAATTGAGCTTCGGCTAGGGGTTTAGTGAAGATATCCGCTAGTTGGTCATCAGTGCCTACAAATTTCAATGCAATGCTCCCCCTAGACACATGATCTCTAATAAAATGATGTCTTATGTCTATATGCTTAGTTCTAGAGTGTTGTATAGGGTTCTTAGCAATATTAATAGCACTTGTATTATCACATAAAACAGGCACATTTTCAAAAATTAGACCAAAGTCTTCCAAAGTTTGTTTCATCCACAGAACTTGTGCAACGCATTTTCCAACCGCCACATATTCAGCTTCAGCGGTGGACAAAGCAACACTATTCTGTTTCTTACTAGACCAGGAGGTCAAACAAGGACCAAGAAAATGACAAGTTCCACTAGTACTTTTTCTATCAAGAGTGCAACCTGCAAAATCAGCATCAGAAAAACCAACTAAATCAAACGCACTCGATTTCGGGTACCACAAACCAAAGTCTATGGTCCCTTTAACATACCTAAGAATCCGTTTTACAGCTTTTAAATGTGATTCTTTTGGACATGCTTGAAATCGAGCACACAGGCATACAGCAAACATAATATCAGGACGAGACGCAGTTAAGTATAAGAGACTACCTATCATACCTCGATACATAGTTTCATTTACCGGTTTACCTTCCTCATCCTTATCTAGTTTAGTTGCTGTTGCCATAGGAGTGCTGATTTCTTTTGCGTCATTCATGTTATATTTCTTCAGCAATTCCTTTGAGAACTTTGTTTGGGATATGAAGATTCCTTCATTTAATTGTTTCACTTGAAGTCCCAAGAAAAAGTTAAGTTCTCCCATCATACTCATTTCAAATTCACTAGTCATCATCTCAGAAAATTCCTTGCACAAATCATCATTAGTAAATCCAAAGATAATATCATCAACATAGATTTGAACTACTATGATATGTTTGCCCTTGGTTTTAAGGAATAAGGTAGAATCAATCTTACCATTTTTGAAACCATTGGCAGTTAAATGTTTGCTTAGTCTCTCATACCAAGCTCTAGGGGCTTGCTTTAATCCATAAAGAGCTTTGTCAAGTTTGAAAACATGATCAGGATTTTTAAAATCTTCAAAACCAGGGGGTTGTTTTACATATACTTCTTCTTCTAAAAAACCATTTAGGAAGGCACTTTTGACATCCATTTGGTGTAGTTTGAAGTCCATGTAAGGGGCAAATGCCAATATTATCCGAATGGACTCCAACCTAGCCACAGGAGCAAAAGTTTCTTCAAAATCCACCCATTCAATTTGGTTAAAACCTTGAACAACTAAACGACTTTTGTTTAATAAAATTGTACCATTTTCGTCAAGTTTATTGCGAAAAACCCATTTAGTACCTATGATGGTCCGGTCGACCGGTTTTTCGACTAAATGCCAAACTTTGTTCCGTTCAAATTGTTCAAGTTCTTTTTGCATTGACAAAACCCATTCTGGATCATTTAAAGCTTCCTTGATATTATTTGGAACTATTTGAGAGACAAAAGCACTATGAAAGCATAAAAGATTAAGAGAAGAACGAGTTTTTACTCCCTTTGATGGACTACCAATAATTTGCTCCAGGGGATGATCTCGAACTGATTACCATGTCTTGGGCAGATCATCGTGTGTTCTTCCATGGATATGGTCGTCGATGTCTTGGGGCTCTCGTTCCATTTCAACTTCATTTTGAGGTTCAACTTCCACCTCGGCTTCTTCTACACTTTCATTGTTAGTTTCAGGTGATCTATTTTCGATCACTTCTATCACTTCATCCTCATCATCAGCTTTCTTGACAAAAGGGTTAGTTTCATCAAAAGAAACATGAATAGATTCTTGCATAGTTTTATCAATCTTATTGTAAACGATATAAGCTCTACTATGACTTGAATAACCCATAAAAATACCTTTAGTTGATTTGGCATCAAACTTACCCAACTTGTCCTTTGTGTTGAGAATGAAGCACTTACTTCCAAACACTTTGAAATATGAAATATTAGGAGCTCTACCATTCCACAGCTCGTATGGCGTCTTGTTGAGAGATGGCCTTAAGTATACTCGATTTAGCACGTGACAAGCTGTATCTACTGCATGACCCCCAGAAGTATTTGGGAAGGTTGTGCTCATTCAGCATTGTCCTGCTCATCTCTTGTATAGTTCTGTTCTTTCTTTCTACCACACCATTTTGTTGAGGAGTCCTTGGAGCTGAAAAGTTATGATGAATGCCATAATTTTCACACCAAGTCTTGAATGATGAATTTTCGTACTCTCCTCCATGATCGCTTCTAATTTCTTTGATGGCTAAGTTTTTCTCATTTTGTAGCTTTCTACACAACTTAGCAAACTCGTTAAAAGCATCACTTTTATTTGCAAGTAGGATAACCCAAGTATATCTAGAATAATCATCAACAATAACAAAGACATATGTTGACTCTCTATTATATGATATAAGTTGCTCAATTTTAGAATCAAAATGGCATGAGTTGATTGTATTTCAGTCATTATTTGGGGAATTTAGCTTAGTATTAGAAATTTGTAGTAGGAAATCCTTTTGTAAGCCATTCCTGCATTTTTGGAGCTATTTTGTACTTGAAGACCTCCAATTTGTTGTTATCATTCGGCGAACCAGACACTTGCCCGGAGATGCAGCACAAATTGGAAGGAATTTTGGTTCTGTCCAATATCGCGTCGCGACCAGGAGAGTTCGCGTCGCGAAGGAAGCATGATGCAGGAGGAATTTTGGTTCTGTCCAATATCGCGTAGCGATGGCCTCGTATCGCGACGCGATGGCTTGCTGAAAGTGAGGGTTTTAATTCAGTTTTGCGTTTTTTCAAGGGGACTTCGTCTTGGGAGCGCAGCTAGTGTTTGGAGCAGCAGCTGGGGGTGTTTTTGGGAGCTTCTAATCACTTGAGAACAAGGTTTTGAAGACTTCTCATAGATTCCTCTATGTGTAACTTCTCCTTATTTCTATCTTCTCTTTCCTTGATGTTGTCCATGTAGTTTGTTTTGATTAGGGAGAGATGACTCTCCCCAAACCTATCTATTGATTACTTTGTCATGGTTGATTCAGTTGTTTGGTTAATTTATCATAAGTCTATGCCTCTTTGTGTAATGCTTTACTTCTACATATGCTAGTTGTAATGAATTAGGGTTTGTGATCATATAGGGATATGGGTTACATTCTTGATACGGGGTAGTAGATCACATACTTGTGATCACCATAGGAATATGGGATTGGATATGTGAATTCTCTATTTCTTGCGTTTATTGCTTTACCTGTTGGCATGAATCACCTAAGGGATTAGGGTTTCTCAATTAGGTAAAAGGGGTTTTGAGGCAAGGGATTGTCCTTAACCTAATTTTGTGAATTGAATCTGGTAATTTAAACAACCAATTTGAGATTAGCTGAAGGATCATAGGATAGGTGAGGGGAGAAGATTCGACCCCTAATCGCTTTTATTTTATTGTTTACAGACGTTTGCTTTATTTTACCGTTACTTCACTTTTCGTCCAACTATTACGTCTAAGGATTAATTTACTTGCCTATTGATAATAAAACACAATCCCTGTGGATACGACCGGTACTTACCGATATTTATATTACTTGCGACATTTGGTACACTTGCCAATTAGTCTAACAAGTTTTTGGCGCCGTTGCCGGGGATTGTTGATTTCGTTGTCAACAAGGCAAACGAGTTGATTCTTAGATTGTTTTTTACGTTTTTGTTTTTAAATTTTTGTTTATTTGTTTAGATACATAGTTATTGTGTTGGACTCGTTGACGGTTTGTTTAGTGTTCAGTGAACTGTGTAGCAGGGGCAAAGTCCGAAAGAATTGTTGTTTGTCCCGGAAAAAAAAATAAAAAAAGTCACATGTGAATTCTTCAATCATGGAATCCACTTCTCGGTTGGAAGATGCTTTGACCCAGTTTAGGCAAATGAGTGAGAATATCTTCCAGCCTAAAGAGCAAGTTTCTCGGTTGGACGATGCTTTGGCCGAGTTTATGCAAATGACCAAGACCATCTTCCAGCCCCAAGAGCAAGTGATGATAAACATGGGGAAGGACCATGAGCTACACACTGACCAACCACATCACGCACCTTGTGATTTTTGTGGGAGGCAACATCTGAATGGAAATTGTAAGGAGTTTGATGCCGCTACAAATGAAGAAGAAGAACATTCCTCCACAAACGAAGAATCTGGGGAGGATAAGAAAGATGAGGAAGAAGAAAAGATTGAAATGGAGGATCATGTAGTTTGGAGGGAAGCTCAAGGATCCCAATGTTGGGAAGTGGGCGAAAATCCAACAAGAAAGCACCCAACAAAGCATGATTCCTACCATTCTTTCAAGTAGCAAGGAAGATAGAAGTGAAGAGCTGGATAGATACTTAGACTCCTTCTATGCCTTGTTCATCATCCTTCATCTTAAGAGGGTATGGGAGCATCTGCAACTATATTTCAAATTCATGATGTTCTTTCCCCAGAAACGAAAGAAGAAGGATGATGTGTTCTTTGTGTCATATCAGCCACCTTGATAGTGGAATGACAAACGTCAAGCTAGTGACGTTAAATAAGCGCTTGGTGGGAGGCAACCCAGTGGTTAATTATTTACTGTTTTGAGTCTTTATTTTTCATTCCCCTTACGACTTTATTTTGCATTTGGTCTGTACTATATTGTTGCACTTATTCTGTGATATTGAGGCACCATTACCCTAGGCTTTTGTAGAAGCAGCTTCAATTTTATGGTATTGTGGTATTCAGTCTAACATGTTTTACATTTTTACCTTTTGATTACTAGCATATCACTTTTATCATCAAGTACTATCTGTGGTCAAGACAAAAGCGGAGGAAGATCTGGATCATCTGTGGGCATTCTCTCGAGTTCATTCTCTTAATCCCAGCTGTGAGGTTTGAGCCCAAACACTTTCTATCTATTGTGTGAATATTCCTTGCCTGCATTAGTCTGCAGAACTTGAGCTTATACTTAACTGTCATGCATGTGATTTATATACACACTGAGGCACATTTTTTTTGGCACCCCTGAGCCTTTCTAGCCAACCCAATTAATTGTTATCCTTTGCTAGCCCCTCTGAGCCTATTTGTTATTTTTGTATTTTTTTTTCTACATATCATAACCTAGTTGTTCTTAACCTGGAGTTAGGTAGACAAAAGAATGAGAGTGGGGAAAAATTCTAAGTTTGGGGTGGTATACAAGAGAAGGATCATATAAAGAAAAATAAATAATAAGAAAAAGAAAGAATATATATATATATATATATAAGTATATTTTTGTTAGTTTTACAATAAGTCCTTCTCTTGTGGAATGCTTTGGGGAAAATGGGTAATTGAGTGTGATTGTTGAAATTGACAAAGAGAGAGGTAGGCCTAACTCCAAGTTTAACCTACTTATCCAAAATTCTATCCACCCTTACCTAAGCCCCATTACAACCTTTGAAAGCCCTCAAAAAAGTGTGTGTGTATTTCTTGTGTATTGATGTGTATAGTACTTGTTCAAGCCTATGAAACGATGATGCAGGTACTGTGAATTGAGTGAAACACCTAAAACACCTCAAAGAGAGAAACACTGGTGAGATGTGTGAAAAAGAAATAACTTGAGAATGCTTGCCTGCTTATGATCTGGTGCTTTCCAATTCTGTTGTATTGCCACTGCTTTAGGTTGATGATGATTGTTGATGTGCTATGTAGTTATTGGTTTGTGTAGAATGTGTGACAGCTGAATGAAAAAGTAGTTACAGCCTGAATTGAATGTTTGCTTGAGGACAAGCAAAAGTTTAAGTTTGGGGTTGTGTTGACTCTCTATTATATGATATAAGTTGCTCAATTTTAGAATCAAAATGGCATGAGTTGATTGTATTTCAGTCATTATTTGGGGAATTTAGCTTAGTATTAGAAATTTGTAGTAGGAAATCCTTTTGTAAGTCATTCCTGCATTTTTGGAGCTATTTTGTACTTGAAGACCTCCAATTTGTTGTTATCATTCGGCGAACCAGACACTTGCCCGGAGATGCAGCACAAATTGGAAGGAATTTTGGTTCTGTCCAATATCGCGTCGCGACCAGGAGAGTTCGCGTCACGAAGGAACCATGATGCAGGAGGAATTTTGGTTCTGTCCAATATCGCGTAGCGATGGCCTCGTATCGCGATGTGATGGCTTGCTGAAAGTGAGGGTTTTAATTCAGTTTTGCGTTTTTTCAAGGGGACTTCGTCTTGGGAGCGCAGCTAGGGTTTGGAGCAGCAGCTGGGGGTGTTTTTGGGAGCTTCTAATCACTTGGGAACAAGGTTTTGAAGACTTCTCATAGATTCCTCTATGTGTAACTTCTCCTTATTTCTATCTTCTCTTCCCTTGATGTTGTCCATGTAGTTTGTTTTGATTAGGGAGAGATGGCTCTCCCCAAACCTATCTATTGATTACTTTGTCATGGTTGATTCAGTTGTTTGGTTAATTTATCATAAGTCTATGCCTCTTTGTGTAATGCTGTACTTCTACATATGCTAGTTGTAATGAATTAGGGTTTGTGATCACATAGGGATATGGGTTACATTCTTGATACGGGGTAGTAGATCACATACTTGTGATCACCATAGGAATATGTGATTGGATATGTGAATTCTCTATTTCTTGCGTTTATTGCTTTACCTATTGGCATGAATCACCTAAGGGATTAGGGTTTCTCAATTAGGTAAAAGGGGTTTTGAGGCAAGGGATTGTCCTTAACCTAATTTTGTGAATTGAATCTGGTAATTTAAACAACCAATTTGAGATTAGCTGGAGGATCATAGGATAGGTGAGGGGAGAAGATTCGACCCCTAATCGCTTTTATTTTATTGTTTACAGACGTTTGCTTTATTTTACCGTTACTTCACTTTTCGTCCAACTATTACGTCTAAGGATTAATTTACTTGCCTATTGATAATAAAACACAATCCCTGTGGATACGACCGGTACTTACCGATATTTATATTACTTGCGACATTTGGTACACTTGCCAATTAGTCTAACAACATACTTAGACCCTCCTAGACTTACGACATCAATTTCACCAAACAAATCAAGATGTAGCAGTTCAAGCACATTTTTTGTGGAAATAACCGGTTTTGATTTAAAAGAGGTTTTGTGCATTTTACCAAGTTGACATGCATCACATAATTGGCCTTTTTCATATTTCAATTTAGGTAGACCTCTAACATGCTCATTCTTACTTAACTCAGATAGATGTTCTATACTAGCATGTCCTAAACGTCTATGCCACAGATCCACATCATCAATCAAGGTAGGCATGCATACTATATCATCACTTACATTATCAAAATCAACATAGTATACATTGTTTTCTCGAAAGCCAGTAATGTAGAGTTTAGAAGTCATATGGGTAATAACACATTTATCAACAGAAAAGTGCACATCAAAATCATTATCGCATAATTGGCTAACACTTAGTAAGTTAAATTTAACGCCATCAACTAATAAAGCATTTTTAATTTTAATTGTGTTTTCCTTACCCACACAACCTTTACCTATTACTTGAGCAGATTCATTGTTGGCAAATTTTACAGATCCACTAGCTTTGTTGCTCAATTTCAGGAATAGTGAAGCATCACCAGTCATATGCCTTGAGCATCCACTATCAACCATCCACACGTTTTTCTTTTTAGATGAAGGACCAACCTACAAGAGGAACATTTAACAACTAGTACGAGGTACCCAAATTTTGTTGGGTCCTTGGGGGTTAGTTGTCAAGGGGTTTGCTTTCACAATCCACCTTGGTTTCTTACAGGCAGGTATAAGGGTACCTAGCTCACATAATTTACGAATAGGACGTCTAAGAAAGCTATGGTTCCCTTTTTGACAATAGGTGCATGAGAATACAGTAGGTGTATAACTTGAAGTAGCAGCTACAAAAGTCATTTTCTTTTTCAAAATAGGGGAGGTGGAATTACCTTCATACCCAAGACCTCTCCTATCAACATATTCATGTTTGGGGAGTGCAGTATCTTGGTT